>NEWO01000639.1:109355-140077 GCA_003013225.1 Phalaenopsis aphrodite
GGGTTATTTTGTGTATAAGGGCAGATTTTGGTTTTAGAATTATGAGTTTCTTTCTTTTGGGAAGGTTGGGCTACCCATTCATTTTCTTTGCAGTTGTATCCTGGAGTTTGCAGCCCATGTGGTGTCTTACTATGTGTATTATTGTGATTCCTTTATATGAATAAGATTGCTTTTGTTGTTCTTTGCCTGCATATTTCTTCTTGGCAATTCTTGATAGTTTTTTTTGTTGTAGTTCTACAATCATACCCTAGCCTATATCATTTTGGTATTAGAGATTGTCAAGATTCTCTAGCTTTCTTGGTGGTTGTTGAACCTGTCTTCTCAGTGCTTTTTTCAATCGACAAGGCTTCTATCTTCTTGTTTCTTCTCTTTTGATTTTTTGTTTTTGAAAGAGGCAGTTTTCTATCTTCTTGTTCTTCTTCCTTTCGACTGTTCTTTCATCCATTCCTTCATGTTCTCTACGAATTTCCTTCTAAAACAACATTCTTGCTTTCTTTCCGGGATTCCTTAGCCTCTCTTTTTTTTGTTGTCCAGCATATCTAGATGTGTGTTGACAAATTTTTTGTTTGCAAATTCTAGATTTCCTAGGGTTCCGACTTTTCTATTTGCTGCAGTTGGCAAGAATTCCAATCAAGATCGTCCCTAATGCTGTTCTTCTCACTGTTTTCCTTATTTTAACTATGGTTTTCAAATGAAACAACATGCCAACATGAAGAAATGTTGGACCCAATCAAGAACTTGTTTATGGAAGATTTACTGCGGGAGATCTGGTGTCTTCAAGAAAGAATAGTTGTTCTTGAACTACGAAAATTTGAAGAACATGAGGTGGATCAAGAAAACAAAATCTAGAAGAAGAAGAAGAATGAAACTTCATCAAGAATCCTGAAGTTTTGATAGGTTTGATGGTCCGGTGTTGGAATAACCACAGATACATGTATATGATCCCCCCGCATTTGACAAGGAGTTATGCATTATAATTCCTATAGTGAAAAGTACATGCAAAGACATTTGGCAGCATGATCTGGTGGGGTTCATTACAAACAAAATTCAAATTGGAAGGGTTCCTTCTATCACCAGTGAATTATTTGATTATTTAACCTCTAGGTAGTTTAAATTATCGTCGAATGATTATTTTGGTAATGATGGCTAGAAGGTGGTCTCTATGTGTATCCGATCAAGTGTGATTGATATTTTTTTTAAGCAGTAATAGTTGTAAGTGCAACTGCACAAAATGCAGCCAAATCTGAATTTATCATTGTTGATGCAAGTAATTCAGCTCGTGGTGGATTTGCAAATGTTCAATTCCGTTGCAGTTGGGATTGGAATGATGTGGACAGAGGACTTGTTATAGACATCCAATCACTTCTCGTAGAGATTGGAGATGGTAATGTTGATGCAATTATAAATGTTGGTATGTTAATGAACCACGTCACCGTAAGCCCGGGAAGGATCTGGACTCCATTGATGAAGGGGTTTGGTGTTAATCATTGGACAAGATCATTAATGGAAATGGCTGAAGAGTCATTTCTTGTGAAAGAGGTGAAGCCCAAGGGTTTGAGGTTGCCCTAAGATTAGATGATAAGTAAGTGGAAGTTAAATGCGGTAGCGATGAAACTTGAATGGTAGAGAAAGTTGCACATTTCCACAATAGTTTTGATCCAGTGAATGTAGTAGCTAAGACAGATCTTTGAATCACCAACCTTGACTTACCTATAGGTTAGAATGACTCGGTCATTTTCAATGTCTTAGAGTTAGAATTGGAGACCCAAGTTGAATCTTTTCCAACCCCTAGAGAATGATGCGGAAGTGTCGGTATTAGTACTATCCATATTATATTACAGTTTAGTTTTTATAATTTAGTTCTCTGTTTTTATGGGTTTTATAGTTGGATGATAAACTTGTAATAAGAGGGTCTTAAGGCTTATAAATAAGGTTTGTTTGTGTATAGGGGCAAATTTTATTTATTTTTTATTTCTTGGAAGGTTGGGCTACTTGCTCATCCTCCTTGCAGTTGTATCCTGGAGTTGGCAGCCTATGTGGTGTCTTTCCATGTGTATTATTGTGTTTCCTTTATATCAATAAGATTCATTTCGTTGTTCTTTGCCTCCAGAATTCTTCTCAACATTTCTTGATTGTTGTTTTGTTGAAATTCTACGATCATACCTTAGTCGGTATCTATATCTCTATACAATTGCCTCGTGTTATAACCTAAAATGTTTATAAGATCGTAGTAGATGACCATCTATTTCAACTAAATCATGTAAAGATCTATTGAAAATAAGTCTACAAATGTATGCATTTTCATCTAATTGGTTGCCATCTTCCATTATTGAAACTTGTCCATCGAACTTTATAAGTGTCAACTTGTTTTTGTTGCTCTTCTTCAAAGTGTCAGAGACAAATAGCATGGCTTGTGTGAGTAGATATGTATTCTAAACTATTGAACTCTGTTCGGAGTTTGTTGTTCTAGTAATTCTTTGATTATTTTTATATTTTCATTTTGTTTGATGATTAGTCTATTTAGAGCTTCCGTCTTAGTTTTCTTTTTTGTATGATTTGAAATATGTGATGTGTCCTTATGTGTTTATAAGCACTTGTAGGACCTGATGTAGGTTGGTTGTAGTCTCTTCATCTTAGTCAATGTAAGCAGGTGACAATGTCCAACTAACCCAATCTATGATGCTTATCTCTTATGGAGACATGAAATCATCAACAATAGGCTCAGCTTCCTTTGCATCTTGTGTATATCATGGGGTTTTATTCCTACCCTAATTATTATGTGCATCAAGTTTGTGTGTTAATAACAGTATTATCATTAAGAAGCTTCTAAAAAAATGTCATGTTGATGCTGAGGGTTCCTACAAAAGTGCACCATTTTTGGGCTCTCTATAAAAAAAAATGCACTTGAGTTTATTTTCTCTATAATGATGGAGATATAAAATACATTTTAATCAACTGTTGCATTTTTAAATGCACAAATTTACAATTCTTCACTCCAACCTAGTGATGTAGGCGTCTCGTGCGGGCATCTCCCACGTATGGTCCTTACGAGCTTCTTGGGTTGCGCAAGCAACGAAAAACGGAACCAAACTACATTCAACCATTTTCCTTCTAAAGTTTAGCATGTTTTCTACTTTTCTTTCATTCCATTCTACTCCTTTCCTATTTATATGTTTTATTAGTATTTGAATGGGGAGTTGTTGGCATGAGTTTGTTTAGGACTGCTGCCAACGTCCATCTTCTCACTTTAAGGGTTGTATCCGATAATTTGACTAGTGCTCCGGCTGTGTCTCTCTCTCGATGTAGTGATTGTGTTGCCTATCCCCTTCCCATTCTCCCCACGTCGCTCCCAGTCACTGTATCTCGCTGTGACCGCCTGCAACAACAGCTTTTTCTGCTGTTTCCTGCAGTTCCTCCATTTTTTGGCCACCTATCTTGCTTTCCAGCCTTGCTACCGCCCAAGATGCCCGCCCTCCACCCTTTCCCAACCTCCCTGCATCACTTTCTGCCTATTTTCTTTCGTCACTTGGAATTCCAGGAAATCACTGTTTTCCTCCAGTATTTCTCCTTCCAACCACCTTCTCTTCTCCCGGATTTGCCACCACCTCCAGAAAGCCGCCCCACTGCTATCTTCCCTCATTCCAATATCCCAGGACAGCTCATTCTTGCTAGTTCTGGCTAGTTACTGTAATTTCCTGCGTGTTGCCACCAAGGGCAGCAAGCTGGCGTTGCCTTTCCACGATTTCCTCAAAGCCCCGCACCTTCTCAACCTTGTCGCCACCTTCCAAACTCTTAACGGCCACCACAAACACTCAAGATCTACCCTATTTGAGTGTTTGTGTCATTGTTATTGCTATTACAGATTAATTGTTGTACTTTATCGTTCAAGTGTGTTGGTTGTAACCGTCTATTTATTTTCAGTAACAATATTTATTTATTTATTATTATGGTTTGGGTTAACTTCGGTATCACCTAGTCACTTCTATTAGATAGTACTATACTTTAAAAGCTAGTATCATATTTTTAAACCTTGTTGTAAAAATTGTGTCTGTGAAGTTGTTTCTAACTGGATTCAAGATCGACAATGTTTGCAAAATCAAACCATAACTTCGTCTTCAATATAGCATTCGACGTGTTCATAAAGAGATTGCTCTAAAAGCAACTTGCGAAAAACAATTATTCTAGAAATCTTCAAGTGTTCTTGTGGATCTACACATCTTCGTGAATAGTTGGTGTGGACTAGAACTAACATGGAGTAGCGCCTTCTCTTTCGTGTTCTTCATGTTTGTAGTGTGACTAGAGTATTAACATTTTTGCTCACAATAATTTAAGTCATAAACCTTGTTTAAAATTGAGCAACACAAGGCTTGTCTTGAATTCCATCTTAATGTTTTTTATAAAAATTGCAATGAGGTATATCCCTCATTATCTTAGGGTGAGGCAAACACCACACCTAGGCAGAGGTTCATCTTGAGTTCACTTTGCCTCAAACAACTTCTCAAATTTTTGAGGTTGTACATATTTTTTTAACAAAATTAAAAGTAATATTAACCCTCGTATCCCAAACACAAAAGAACGAGAATTAGAAGAAAATGATATCCATAAAAATTAATATAGTTGAAGTTTTATTAATATACTTATTATTTTAATTACTATTTTTATCTGTGATTATTCATTAAAAAATAAAGATACAACAACAAAAAGCAGCAATTATCGCATTAAGTGGGGTCGGTTGCATGAATAATTTTTCTCCATTGCGTCCTATTGAATGTCATATATTCATTTAATTCTAACATATTAAGAGTCTTCTTAAGTCTAACTCTGCATTTCCTAACATTTGTGGAATCTAAATCATCTATTCTTTTAACAGGATCATCAGATGGATGTTTAATGACCAAATTATTTAAAATGACTCTCTCTAATCTTGTTCGCCACTGGAGCTACACAAACCCTTTACGGATATATTCATTTCACATTTTGTCTTTAAGTGTCTAGCTTTTCATTCACCTATGTATTCTCATCTCAGCAGCACTTAACTAAGTTTTTTGCTTCTCTTTTAAACGCCAACATTTCACGCCATAGAGCATTGTAAGTTTCACTACCATTTTACAAAATTTTCCTTTTAGTATAAGCGGTACTTTTCTATTACACAATAGGCCCGATGTATTCCTCTACTTCAACCAACCAACTTGAATTCTACTAATAGCATCGCCATCTGTATCACCATCACTTTGAACAATAGACCCGAGATATCCAAAAGGATCACACCTTTTAATGATTTGATCACCCACACTTACAACTCTGCCACTAGAGCTACTACTACTAAAATTACATTCCATGTATTCAGTTTTAGATTTACTCACACGAAGGCTTTTAGACTCCAATGTTGACCTTCATAATTTAAGTTTTTTTCTGCACTCATTCTCTTGTCTTATCCACATGAAGGATATCATCAGCTAAAATCATGCGGCAAGGTACATCCTCTTATAAATGTCTTGTAAGAGCATCCATACCTAAAGCAAAAGGATATGGGCTTAAAGTCGATCACTGATGTAATCCAATTGAAATAGGAAAAATTTTAGTCAATCATCGTTCTGTTTGAACACAAGTAACAACTCTAGTATACGTATCTTTAATAACTTGAATGTAAGTCATATCAACACCTTTCTTCTCTAAAACTTCCCAAAGGACTTTTCTTGGAACCTTATCGTAAGCTTTGTCTAAATCAATAAAAATCATATGCATATCCTCCTTATTCTCTTTGTGCTTCTATATCAAGCCTTTCAATAAATGTATAACTTCCATAGTAGACCCTCTTGACATAAATCCAAACTGATTATAAAAATTCATTATATCATGTCTTAACCTATGTTCAATTACTCTCTCCCATAATTTTAAAGTATGACACATCAACTTAATTCTTCTATAATTTGCACATTCTTGTGCATCCCTTTTATTCTTAAAAATGGGTATTCTTCCTCCACTCCTCAAGCATCTTTTTAGTTTTAAAAATAATATTAAAGAGTTTAGTAAGCCAAGAAACTCTCAAATCTCCTAAATATATTTACACTTCAATTGAGCTATCGGCAGGTCGTACTTATTTCTTATCCTTGATTTTCTTTAAAGCTTCTTCAAATTCTTTATTACTATTGCAACAGTAAAAATAAAATGTTTTATTGTTATTATCAATATTAAAATCACTAAGGTTGAACGTATTTATAGAAACTTTATCGAAATTTTATCAAAATAGCTCTTCTATCTATGTTGAATATATTCCTCTAAGAAAAACTTGTTTTGTTTTTCATCTTTAATATACTTTACTTGAACTAAATCTTAACTTTTCTTTTCTCTTTGTTTGGCTACTTTCTATATATTTTTTCACTCTCTTAATTATCTAATCTATTATGAAGATCACTAAAAACAGGATTTTTAGCGTAAAAAATTATTCTTCTAGATTCCATACGGGTCACCTTATATTTTTTTCCAAGTTCTCTAAACTTTTTTATTTAAACCAGTTCTTATAAGGGTTATATTTTATCTTTTCTTGTACATTAATATCCCACCACCGACTATTTTTATTTATAAAAACTTTTCTTTTTGATTCTCCAGGTACATCTTTTGTCACTTGTTTAATAGTATTTGTTACTTTATCCCACAAAGAATCTGTTTCTTCAGGAATATTCCAAATATTGAAATCTTAAAGTTTACTTGTAAAACTAATTTTATTTGTCTTTTAGGTGACCCTATCTAATTCTATGACAATTTTTTCTTGTATTTTTTATCTTACAACTATTCATCTTAAATTTCAGAACTAATAATCAGTGTTGAGTACTTAAATTTTTTGTTGGAATTACCTTACAATCATTACATTCTCAACGGTCTTTTTTGCTCATAAGAAAATAATTAATGTGTTTGTTAGTTCCATTCTTATAAGTAATAATGTGTTGATCTCTTTCTTAATTAAAACATTAGCATAACAAAATCTAATAATGTGTTGATCTCCAAAACTGTCACCACCATGAACATTTCTAAAACCTTCCACCGCTCTACCAACATGTCTATTTAAATCTCCTTCAATAATTTTTTTTTTCAAATGGTATTATTTGTACTAATTCTTCTAGGTCATTCCAAAATTTTTCTTTTGAACCTATCTAAACCTACTTTAAGAGCACAAACTCTTATAATACTAAAAATCTTAGTATCAACAATAATCTGTAGGGCTATAATTTTATCTCAAATTTTAGTAATTTTTACACCATTATTTTTCAAACTCATATCTATAATTACACCTACACCTTTTCTAGCACGACTCTTACCTGAATACCTAAGTTTAAAACCTAAGCTATCGATCTCTTTTATCTTTTCTCTAACCCATTTAGTTTCTTTAATACATAAAGATATTTATCTTTTTATGAACCATATTCTCAACTAAAATCATTAACTTTTCTATAAGAGTACCTATATTCTAAGATTCTATCATAATATTAGTTAAGAACTATCCGAGGTTTCCAAATTGAAATCAAACAATAACAGATCAACTTGAACCATTTTAAGGTCTACTTGCTCATCTTGGCAATGTCTCTATTTCTCATTCCAATTTAATCAGATGTATGCAATTGGGTTCTACCTTAATCCTCTATTGAATATCCATTACATATTTTGGAAACTTATCTTAAGTGAAAAAAATTGCAGTTTTATATTTTATTGAGGATAGACATCATACCATGCCGTAGAAAAGTGGTTGGTTTGCTCTTGAGGTCACTAACACTCAAAGAAAGAAGCAGAGGAGAAAGAAGGCGCCCATGCGATCACCTAAGCTCAATGGGAGAAGTGGAGGATGATGTAGGCATCCTTGTGGCCACTGCTCTTGAAGGAAGAAGCGGAGGGGGAATATGGAACAAGTGATCAGGAAGGAGATTGGTGGTGAGTTAAGGGTTGTCCAGCCCGTGAGAAACCGGGGAAGAAGGGATTTCATGACAAGCACATTGTGTCCGATTCATTAATTTCTTTAAAATCTCATTAAATCTTCTAAACAATATAGTTTGGTAAATCTGAAGTTTCTTGCGACATAGAGGTAAAACAACATCTTGAAAAGTGTTTTTTTTTTCTTTTGAATTTCAGACAATTTGGTAGAATTTAGTGTAAATTTCCTGTAAATCTCACAACCAAATAACCACCTATGGTTATTCAAGCTCTTTACTTTATGGACTCTATGAAAGTTTCTCCAATATAAACAATGTAAAATTGCTGATAAAATATTTGGTCAGTTCATTTTTATTAAAAGTTTGCTCATGATGGAATAGAGCTCTTAATGCTTTACAATATAGTTTTGATGTTTTGCCATGACTTCCTTTAAGTAATGCAACATAGCAATCAACACAGTCAAAGGAAAACTTCTCTTTTAAATATTCTGAACTATCTAAGCATGTCATTAACATGTGATTATAAAGTATTCATAACTTTTTTATATCTCAAAAACATTTTTCGCACAGATTGTCTCGAGCAAATTTTTTCCTAATCTTGAATTGTATGTGTAAATGTTCAAGTTACTAATGGAAATTACAATAATTCAATACTTTATGCGCTATGATGCTTCTTATTTTTTCGGATTAAATTCCTTATTAGAGTTTCAGGGATGAACTATATAAGGAATGTATGAATGAATTGCAAGGGGGGTTATTGCTGAGCAGTAAGGATTTTCATGCTATAAAAGATGCACTCACAAAAGCTTTTGAAAATGTTGATGGTAGACTCTTGACTTGGTAAGTGATTATTTATGGGCTAGAAGACATTTTAACCTGAGTCCTATTTATTGGTTTCCTTTTTGTTTTTTCCCCTTCTTCTTGAAGGCTTGAAAAGATTCATAATGAAGATGAATCTGGTGCAACAGCTACAGCAATGTTTATTGGGACTGATGTCCTGATCATTTCTCATGTTGGAGACTCAAGTGTGGTATTTTCCTCTAATTTAGTTTATGCTTGGCTACATTCACTTCCAAAAAAACTATGATTTTTTATTTATTTATGTTTACTGGAACTTGTGCCCTTCACATTGGTATTTGCCTACTCATGCCATCCGTGATTAACATCCGTTGTTTACAAAGTTACCTGAACATTTGTTGGATTCATATTTTGGGAACCGATCCTCTTTTAATTTCAGTTTTTGGGTTTCTTGTTAGATAGTACAATTTTGGGGTTTCTTGTTAGATTTGCAAATGTTCAATTTCTAATGCCATTCACGACAACTTATGTTCATTAGGAAAAAAAATATTAAATTTCTTTTGTACACTATAGATTATTTTTCTGCTGTCTTGTCATTTCACATGTTATTAAATGTGGCATGGTATTGTCCTGCACTCATATTTATGCTATTTTTGAACCAATTTATTATTACCTCCCTAACGGAATTTACACAAAAATAGTATTTGGGATCCACTTGTTTTGGTGGCTCAGTCAAAATGGGGAGATTGTTATACACTTTTCTTTTGAGAGGATTTTGTTGGTCCAGCTATTCTAAGTGATGATGTAACATGAGATTATTTGCTAGGTTTATTGGCAGAGTAGCATTTCTTTCAAACTTATGCTAATATGATTAATTTTTGGCATATGGAAAGTAGTAGCTTTATGATAACATGCGTGCATAACAATAAATGCTTCAAAATTTCATCTTCTCTTTTTTGTTACAACGCAATTGGCATGCAGGTGCTATCTCGTAAGGGAAAAGCAGAAGTTCTGACCAATTCTCATAGACCTTTTGGGAATAATAAAGTTTCCATGGAAGAAGCAAGGCGGGTTAGAGCAGCTGGTGGATGGGTGTGTGCAACTTTTTTTTGTTCATTTTTTACATCAAAACTAATTTAAATTTGTTATTAAGCTTTATAAATATTTTTACAATATGCCAATCCATGCTTCTATATTTTTAGGTTTTCTTTGTTGAACTTATCTATTATTACTGGTCTTTTTCTGGCTTCTAGTGAATTGCCTTCATCGTAGCTCACATATTGCTAGCTGAAGAAGTGAATAGAAAGTTGATACTTTATAATTAAGATAAACAGAAAATCCAAGCTTATGGTTCAAGTTGCATGTTTAAATCGCAGTATATTTTTATTCTGTATTTTGATGGTAGAAACTATTTTCTTCGTCTCAGTTTGTAACAAAAATACGTGACTAGAGTAAAATGTGCATCCATCTAACATCTAAACTTGAAATTTTACGTTTTAGATTGTAACAGTGAGAGGTTCAGAAATGTGATTTCTATGAAGAATGGAAACCTATATGTTATAGACACAATATGCCATGAACACAATATATATATATATATATATATATATATATATATATATATATATATATATATATATATATATATATATATATATATATATATANACCACTACAGCGCCAAAAACTTGATCCTTATATGAAAAGTAAATTTTGTAATATATATATATATATATATATATATATATATATATATATATATATATATATATATATATATATATATATATATATGCTATTAATATAAGATATGACGAAACAACGGAGTTTATATTTTCATGAAAGATTTGGAAAACTAAAATGTAATTTTGTTGCATCCAATAAATGTCTTATGGATAACCAAAAAAAATGATTTACTTTTATTTATATTTCATTTTCTTTCAAATGTTTTTTTAATAGACTAGTTTTCAACAACACAGACATTAGTACAAATAAGCAAGCATGATTTTGGCAAAATTTACATTGTATTTTCTACAAAAGTTCTATAATTAAAAATACATGTAATTTTTTGTACGTTGAAGAAAATGTATCACTAATGAACCAAAACATTTAGCATCCCAATAAATCATCACTGCTAACACCAATATCATATTTAATAAAACCTTCCATCACTACATTGGCCTGGCTCATTAGGAATTATTACCATTATCGTTAACACTAATACCCTATTCAATAAAAAAAACCCTTATCATCATCGATAGAAAAATATAGTTTGTTGATCTGGCTTATATGAAAGTTTTATATCATCATCATCACTTAGACTATGTTGGGTGTTCCCTAACCTTGTATATTTCTAAATTTTAAAAGAAAAAAATATATGAACATGATTTTCCATGTATTTGGCATGTGATAGGGCATGGCGGAGGTGTTTCAGTACAAGTATGGACATGAAAGGCTTTCTTACATGTTCTTGCCTCATTATTGATTTGGCAATTTTCTAGAAAATTAATCAT
Organism: Phalaenopsis aphrodite; assembly: GCA_003013225.1. Classification (NCBI taxonomy): domain Eukaryota; kingdom Viridiplantae; phylum Streptophyta; class Magnoliopsida; order Asparagales; family Orchidaceae; genus Phalaenopsis; species Phalaenopsis aphrodite. The sequence continues at coordinate 120,589 of NEWO01000639.1, forward strand.
ATATGCTTAGTCTCATAAATTTGAGTCCTTCGAAGTTTTCCTTCATGCATGTTATTATTATTATTATTATTTTTTTATTTGGCAAATCTTCATGCTTGTGTCATGCTGAAAAGTGTTTGAAATTTAACATTTTTTTGGTGTTGATCACTATATATTTATCTTTCATGTTGTGTTTAACATGAAAGATTTATTTTTTTCTTGGCAAGATTTTATGATCTTTTCCATTCATGGCAAAAATTAATTATGATTATTTTAAAAAAAGAATTAAAGGTTGACTTATAGAAATTCTTTGATTATTCTCGTTCCTTTTCCATGTAAGTTACATATAGATCTATTGTTGTATCATTCTTTCTGTAGCTTGTTGACGGCAGAATTTGTGGTGACATATCTGTATCCCGTGCTTTTGGAGACTTGCGGTTCAAGACAAAAAAGAATGAGTTAGTTTTTGTACTTTAAGTAATTTGTTTATTTACAATAAACTGTTGTGTAATTTCCTAGCGTTATTTTAATCTTACTAACCTTTTTCGTTTCACATATTTTTTATCTTTACTTTACAAATTATAGGATGCTGATAAAAGGAGTCGAGGAGGGAAAATGGACCGAAAAGTTCATATCAAGGTATAGTTGTTATTCTAACTTTACTGGCTTGTATGATGATGATTATCACAAATTTACTTGCATGCTGTTTTTGAGTTACTAACGTGGCAAATAAATTGTCTTAACATGTTTTGTTATGCCACAGATTATGTCAAATACAAAGTGACAAGTTATATGTTAAACTATAGGCAAAATTTTAAAAAATAAAATTATTTTAAAATTTTATATTTAAAATAGATTGATTTAAAAATTAATAAAGTAGGCAAAATAGCCACGCTATGTGGTTTTTTTGTGTCCACGTGGATCCACATTGGAGGAATCACCAGTCTACGTGGTGATTCCATAAATCACCACGCCACGTGACGATTTAGTTTATTTTATAAAAAAACTTTTTTCCAGTTTTATTTAAGAAAACAATTTTTTTTAAAAATGTCATTTTTAAAATTTCTTCCAAACTATGAATGTATAGTTTCTTAATATGTATTTGTGATATAGATGTTGTCGGCATATGCTGCCCATTTAGTAGTATTGGTTTATTAGGTATAACATGTAATATTAGGAGAGTATATTGGAAATATATTCTCATAATTGAGGGTTTATTCCAAATTATTTTTTTCATAATGTATCATTTTGTATTCATTCACAAATTCTCTTTCAAGTCAATAGTATCGCTACATATTTCATTCTTTTCATCTTGTATTAACACAAAAACCTCTAGCTTCCTGCTTGATTGATCTCATCCATAGCCCTGCTACCATAGATGCTCTTGCTCATAGATGTGTAGCCGCTTGCTTGTGAATGTTTCTACTTGCCTAACATTTGCACATACTTCGAATCTAATGAGTAGATTTTCATCCACTGTTTGATGGTCACGATTTTGATTGCATCTGCTCAATTGGCACTTCACCATCATTTTCGAGACACCTTGCAGTCCAACCTTTTAGCTTCTATTTTTTTTAGTTTATGCTCATCTCCATGATTTGAGTTTTTAGAATCTCTATATCTTTCTCCATGGTGTTATGGCTTCTCTCTCTCCTCTTATTGTGATGAAACATTCCTCCATCAATATCATCATCAAATTAGTGGGCATTATCGCTTGTGATTGGGAATATCTCATTTCCTTGTTGATTCTCGTAATAAATTCCTCTATCTTAACAATTCTATTCGAGAATGACAAGTGTTTAACGATATCATTCTTTCATGATACTCAAAATCTTGAATCTTGAATTTTCTCAAAAATTATGCTTCTGAGATTTATTTAATATAATGTGATATTATCTTTGTTTCACATATTTTCAGAAGATTAATAGTTATTTTATTTATACTTTGTACTATGATATATATACTTTTAAGCAAAATGATATGCAAGTTCAAGATTATAATAGCACTCTGCTATGCAAATAGTATAAGTTACATCAATGTTAGCCTTCATCACTATTACAACTCTTCAATAGCAAAACAAAAATATTTTTGTTGCCTAAATTATCTCTAGTTTGTTCCTTTTCTTGCAAACTATACAATCTTACTTAATAAGTGACTCCATGGTGCATAATGTTGTGATCATTCCCTCTGGGTTTTCTGCATCACCAAGCTCTCTACTCAAACTCTGGTTCCCTATCAATTGACTTTTGTGGCTATCTCTAGAGGTGGCATGAGTCGTCGTGGTCATGGTGGAAAGAATAATTGTGGCCATGGTGGTGGTCAAAATACCTTTTCCCCTTCCCCCTATTGCAGCTACACTATCATCTTGTACATTGTAAACAGAAATTTTGTTCTCTCCATTGCTCAGCATAGTTCATATCTTATTTGACTCTTCGTACCCCATCCCTTAGTGCCTCCTCTTCAACTTTGCTTACAATTTCTTTGGAAGATAATGATTGACTCCAACAAACAAGGACACTAGTCATTGGCTTTCATGTTGTCCGCTACAAGTTTACTTTCGACAACCTCAACCTCTGTGATTGCAACACCTCCATCCAAATTGTTGGATTGACCAATCATCTATGTACTAATGAATTCTCTAATTTCCATGTACTAGTTATTATGTGAAAAGATAAAAGAAAACATACTAATCACCTAATTCACTGTCTTATAGATTTTTATTATTTATCTTCTTCTTTTTCTACATTTTCTTTGGCTATATCATTTATATCTACTCCAAGGCAAATTATGAATTAGTGGATTCCCCTTTTTCGGAAAGAGGCCAGATATTTTTAGATGGGTACTGCATTAAGTTGTTTTAGCCCCCTCCCTGGCTTTAAACCAAATGCTTGTCTATATATTTCAGTGGTTAAATTTCAACATTTTTTATCAATTAATATACTGTTGGCTTGTTATCAGAGAATTTACTCAAATCTATGGGATTTATTATTTTGTTACTTTATTCTTAGTTATGCTTAACATTATTCAGATTCCCGCAATTAAGGCTATATTAACTTCGAATAGATTGTAGCTATTCCTTCTTTTATGATATCTTTTGGAGACCATTTATATAAAGTAACCGCTTCATTGTATTTCTCAAGGGAAGAACTAGATATGTTTATGGCTTTAAATAGTTCATGAGCTCAAATTAACAAATTCTAAATTCCTTTACTAAAATTAGCTTTCAGAGTAGCCCTTAATCATTTTATTTGTCATACCTATTATATCGAACTTTGTTATGCTTACAAATAATTCTTATAACACCTTATTTGCTGAAACTAGTTATAACTTCGCTATGATGGAATAATCATTTAAAAAATGTTCTTCCACCAAAGATCTTGGATGACTCGAATCTTTTTTTGGGAGTTGAATTTGCTTACCGCAAAAAAGGGTATCATTATTTCAAAGATTTTAAGGAACTTGGTCTTATAGGATTCAGGTTAGTTAATACTCCTATGGCGATCAAAACAGTTTAGATAATGTAGAGCAACTAGATGACTCGTCTTAATATTAAAAATTAGTGGACAAAGTTGATTTGTTTGATTGTTACTTGACATGTTATTTGCTGTTGGAGTTTTTAGCACATGCAATCCGAAATATAAATATTGGAAACTGTTGTGTGAATTTTTATGTGTATAAAAAATCTCTTGCGAAAAGATTGTTATGTACCTTGGTTGAATTCTTGAACATTGAAGCCTTCATTTATGTTGATTATACTAGCTTCATTAATGATAAAAGGTTCAGTTCAATATATTATATTTTTGTTGGAAGTATTCTGATCATCTGAGAAAGTAAGAAAAAAATTTTGTGGTCATTTTTAATTAAGAGCTTAAACAAAGAACTCTAACTGCATAAATAAATCAATGCTAATAAAAACTTTCTTAGGAGAGTTTGATTTTTCTATTACTCAGCCTATAACACTATTGTGAAAATTATATCACTATCTATATTGCCAACAATTCTCTTTATGATTACTGAAATAAATAAGCTTGAGTTGATTCTTATTTCATATGCAATATAGTGCATTGCAAAAAGATTGTTGCTTGTGTTCATAGTTTAGAACGAGTGGCATGTATATTTTAAACTTTGGGTCATCTATCATTATATTTGGTTATTTAAGTAGCTGGAGCTGTGTTGTTTAGCATAAAAAATTTCTAATTTAGTGAGGAATTTGGGAAAGATATCCTATTATTTCCATCTACTTGTTTTCATACAGCTTCTTGTCTTGTACCTATCCGTAGATCCTCTTTTATGTCAAGATTGTATTTATAGTTATTAATTTGATTAAATAGATTATGTGGTGGACTTTGGTATTATGCATTAACCGTTTTCAGCATTATGAGCTAGACTTTGATATCCTTGTTTAAATAGGAAAAGAAAAAGGAAAAAGAACAGAGTTGTGATGTATATGGGGGTCGTTGGATGTTTGGTTCACTAGAATGGTTCTTGCTAGATTTTCCTTGATTGTGCATGAACTTGGCCCTCATGATATTGTTTGTGGAATTGTAGATGGTCGTTCGGTCCAATACACATGCTAAGTGGGCTAATTTTCAGGCTTTAGCATACAATCTATGTTGATTTCCATAGCTTACGAGGGAGTCTAGCTGGTAGTGATGGTTCGACTTTTTTAGGAAATTTAGAATTAAATTACTAATAGTTTAAATAGGAAATTCAGTTTTATGAAAATAATTTTTTTATCATATTATTTAATTTTCTAATTTCTTAAAATTTTATGACCATTTGATGATAATTGAAAATCTATTGTTGCTTCTTTATTTCTAAAAGGCCAAGTTAATTGATTAGTTGGTAAATTTCAATATGTTAATCTTCAATTTTCTTTTTCCTAAAGAAATAATGCTTAATAATATGTTAGAAACCTTAACTGTGAGCCATCATGTAATAATCTGGGTATCAAAGATAATTATCGTATCATTTTAATGATTAAATATTGGACATATTAATTGGGCTAATAGAAAATTTATAAATGTTGCAATTTAGACATGATTAAATTATGATTTTAGAAAAGGCATTATATTTGGTGTAGTTCAAATTTATATTCTTACATTCAGTTGGTGAATGTTATATTTTTTTTTGGATGAATTAATAATACATAGATTTTTTAGCATTACTTTTTGTTTAAAAGTGAAAAATTAATATTGTTCAAATAAATTTAATAAGATATGCCAGCTTTTTGGCGCGTCTTAGAAGGAATAAACTTAAAATCCATTTGGGATGGCGGTGCGGTGGTATTGTGGCACCGCACCGCAATTTTGTCTGTTTGGATAAACTGTGTTTTGGTAGATTTTTCAAAAAACTACCGCTGAAATTTGTATTTTCCCACCACTCCAGGCTAGGTGCAGTGATAGTTTTCTAGTTGCGGTCTGAAATTTAAAAAAAAAAATTGTAATGCCCACTACAACTTTTTGAGCATCAGATTATTATTCAGCAGCTTCACAACTACTTTTTAATAAGTTGTAATTGTCTCAAACAGACCCTTAGTATGGATAAGTTTATAGAGAAATATTTATCGTTTGGTGAGTATAAGGATAAATTGCATAAATAATTTTTGAGTTGTAAATAAAATCATTCTGGTGTGTATCAACATTATACAATATTTTTTTTTTTTTTTGGTCCTATGTGATCTACCTTTTAGGCTATTATGTTACCATTGCTTGCTTTCATTAAGTATCTTAGGTGAGATCTTAGGAATAAAATTAGGTTTAATTTATAAAAAATTTTATCTTAGGGTATATCTAAACCATTTAGTTTTATAGTATGAGATGGGTGTTAAAAATATTTCATTTAAGCTAATTTCTATAAATAATGCAATAATAGTCATATCATAAATGTATGGTTTGTTTGATATTAACAGTTCAAATTCAATGGGAATTTTTATAGATATTTAATATTCCATAGGATGGATCTTATTATGTTGTATGTTCAATACTTGCTTCTTATCCATAAAAATTATTGCATGATTTGCATGCATAGTATGATGATATTCTTAGAACACTAGCTACTAAGTTTGATAATTGTTAGCTTTTTGCTAATGTAAGTGTAAGATATGTAGAATCTAAGCCTGATGTGAGATTGGACAACTGAAAGTGTAGACTATTAGCTAACCAAAGGGCTTAAAAAATGACTATCATGACCTGACACGGGGTTTCGAATTAACTAAAACAAGAACGGACAGTCGGACGGTGGAAAAAAATTCTCTGTTATTTTATTTCTATCACCAATAAATTAATATTCAAGTATACATGAAAGAGTCACTAAAGATAGCAATTAAATTAATAAGTAAAAATATGTACATTTCTGGTTGTTTTTGCCTCATCTTGTACAAATGTTTAGCATCCAAAAAATAATATTAAAGCATCATAATGAGTTATCTAAAGATAATACAGAAGTAATCACACTTTTAAATTACAGTAATCTAAGGAAAAGAATTCAATATGCATACCGGTCTTTCATCTATAAAAATGATATAATACGCTGATCTCTCATATTTTTATAAGAAATCTTATATATACTAATATATGTATCAATGACATGTTCTAAGTGAAAATACTCAAGTTTTCTATATGCATTTATTTTATCTTCACTCTGGTTTTATACTTTTCACATACATATCTGTCTCTGTGAGAATCACCGTCAACAAAACCTAACACACCCGTGACCGATATTGCCCCGTCGGTTCCCATCGGCACAGCGGTTAGTGATGTAAACATCATAATTGTTTAAGGTAGAAATACTCTTATTTGTCTTATGATAGATACTATCACATCGGCACAACAATTAGTAATATAAATATCACAGTTGTTTGGGGAGGTAAGCTCTGATGTACTCGCCCCTGATCAATACTATCCCCTTGGCACGACGGTTAGTATCTAATCATCACAATTATTTAGGATGATAGAAAAACTCAACCCGTGCGGGTACACTGGCGTCTCCTGCATGTATCATTAGAGGGTTCAATTCTCTTTTGAAAATGCACATACAAGTATTCATTTAGAAGTTATTTTATTCTTCATAACATACATTATTTTAAGATATCTTTATACATCTACTAACATACATATTTACTCTACTATACAATTGTTTGTCATAAATATCTCTCATATCATGCATATCTTTCATATCATTCATATGTCTCATCTTATGCATATCTCTTATATAATGCATATTTTTTCTATCATATTTGTCTATCATACATATCATGCATCTCATACATATGTTTCATGCATACTTATCATGCCTAATAATATGAAAAATTTAACTCATCTAGAATATATATGGAGTCAAACATACAGTTTGAAATAAAAGTGATTATTGAAATTTAAAAATAATATTACTCACCTCGGTTGTCACGTTGGATATTGTGATAACTTTTATGTTGATCTTAATAACCTGTAAACATAATATTAAACTTTAAGATTCTATCAATTTCTGTCAATTGAATTAATCTTCTTAGCTTAGGATTAATTTACCTGAATTTTACGGAGTCGTCCTACGAATAACTTACACACGCTTGCCTCAAACTTATTTTCCTCATGTAACCAACATAAAATTTTAAACTACTTAAAATTTAGGATATCTTAGTTCGTAAGGTTATTTAACTCAAAATATAATTGATTTGTCAAATCATACTTTAAATGGCTTCTCGGCAACCCAACCCTTCTCCGAGCTGTCAAATCTTACTTTCCTTTTTTTCCTATCTTCTCAATCTTCCATGCCTCTTCACTGGTTTTGTGCCAAAGCTCCTACGAAAACTCGCAAACCACTTTTGACACTTTTGACATAAGTTTGGTGCCTCCGATGCCTATCGGAAACAATAAAAATACACGAGTTGTGGCAAAACTCAAAATGGAAGCAAGAGGAAGGAAATGAAAGTCTCAAATAATGTAAAAGAGGAATTTGTACTTACCGAAATAACCCCGAAGCCCTAAGGTGTTTGATTGCGGCACTCTGCGGGCTGCCTGTTGCCGATTGAGACTTTGTTGCAGTGCAGGGTCCTGCAGAAGCTTCCGAGAAGGGAAAGAATCGGGAGAGACCTCCCGTGCTGGCGAAACCAAGAGTAAAGGGAGAGGAAATCAGGAGGGGAGGAAATTTTGAGAGCTCTGGATGGAGGATTACCTTCTACGATTATAACGCGTGGGTTAGGTCGGTTGGCTATAATGAGGTGATTAGGGAAGATTAATTAATTTTTAATTAAATTTAATTAAACTAATAACTTTTAATTTTTATATCTTTCAATCCATTCATAAAAACATATTTAGTATTATAAATCAAATTGATCATTTTAACTCGTTTTAATTCGTCGAATTTCATAAAATTGATTCGGTTGAAACATGAGAAATGTGAATTTTGGGGTACATTTTAGGTTATCAAAATTGTTACCCAATTTCTCAAAACCAGTAATTACACTAATTCAACCATGAGAGAGTAACTATTTGGCTTGAGTGCTTAGAATTTCTGCAAGCTGTTTGGCCTAAGAGTTTACTTAGAGTTCATGTAAGGTATTCAGCCTAAGAGGCTACTCCGAGTTTTGGCTAAGAGCCTACTTGAAGTCCAGATAAGTTACTCGGTCTAAGAGTCCATAAATCATTTTTATTTCAAAAATTCTCTTACACTCGATAGCCTAACTTATCTTATTAGCATCGTAGAAAACAAGACGTGATAACATTTAAATATATTTGCCCCAAAATGGTATATTTATTCATAAGAAAGAAACATACAAGTAAATTAGTGCTCTCTTCATCAAAGTTCTCATAGTCATCAGTCATCAGGTAAAAGGCATTCAGGCCTGACTAAATTGGAGGAATTACTTCTTAATCATTCTGTCCAAGTAGAATTGGATGCTCTTATTTAATCATTTGGTTTGGCTCTACCAACAAATCAAGAAACTCACAAATGGTCTCTCATTGGGTAGCTTCAAGTTCTCAGCTATTATCTTAATCTATGCTTTTAATGAGGTGAATTCCTGAAGTGTTTCTGCAGTTCTCAACTGTTTATTTTATGTTTGTGTAGTCAGCGTTGCTATGGCAAAGTCGTTCTGAGGTGTGTCCTTAAGCTCTTGGTAATTCGTTAGTGCAGACTCTTCCAAAGCCCTATTCATGCTATCTTTTTGATCCTGTCTTATTAATTCTTTCTTTCCAGTCAACTAGTATAGCAAATTGATTGCAGTAACAAATGACCGAGTTATGTACATATGACCAACGGGCTACCATGGATTTCATGATAGCTAGGTGAAGCTTGCACTTGTAGAGGATGAACTACAGTTTGATGCCCTTATTTAATTGTTTGGATTATTTCTCTTCTTGAAGTGAATCTGAAAAGATCACTAAGCCATGATCAAACATCGAGTTCTGGGCAAAAAGATCAATGCTCTAGTCAATCTACCTAGTGTTTTGATTCTTTGTTGAATTTGGCAGCGGTTTTTGTCAACCTTCTTGGATGAACTTGCGCAATCATCTTTGGTGGCTAAAAAAATTCTCTTCCCATGCCCCAGGAGGCTACTCGTTTCCTCATCTTCTCATTCTTCTTGGTCGCTTGCTTCTCACACATGATAATTCTAGCTTATCGCCCTGAATTCGTCTTTGTAATCTTTGAATTAGTTTGAGGCTCTAGTGCAATCTCAACCTTTTGAGCCACCTCTGCTGGAATATCAATAGGGTTCAAAGGTGACTCAGCATTCGCTAACTCGTCCTCTACTTGTGATGAATAACTTTTCTTGGATGAGTGACTAAACATCAAAAAAAGAAAGTGACTCATGACGATATAGGGCAGGTTGTCATAGAAAGATGTTTGGGGGTAGTGGCTTTCAGTTTGAAGGGGTCTTTCTTACTCAAGTGAGGAGGTTAAGAAGATGTGAAGAAGCAGAAAAGGAAAGAATTAGAGTTTGAACTGACATTCTCTGGATAACGTAGACCTCCCATATTACTCAATCTTGCGAAATCTCGAGCTTCTGATCCAATCACCCTCATCTCCACAGCCCTTTTCTTCTTCGCCCTTTCCTTTAAAAGGTTATCACTTTGTGGTGATTCATATTAAAAAAAGCATTGGATCCACTACAAATGATTCATGTCATAATTAGCCCAAATAATAAACAAAGGTGTCACAAAAGTTGAATAGAAAATAACTTACATGCTAGGTTGCACTTTGTAATGCTAGGAGGTAGATACTTGTGTTTGTTTTGGCCGATCTTCCTCAATTTGCCCAAGATCACCAACTTGGTCGTGAATAGCTTGGGCAGTGGTAGGTGTAGGACAGTGAATGGCTTGGTATGAACTTGCCAAATGCGGAGAGAGTTGATGAAGCATTATCTTCTTTTCATTAATCTTATTCAGAAGGCTGATCATGTTGATGTAGTTGGATGAGAAGGAGAAGCTCATCCTTGAATTCTTTGACTGTGAAGAGGTTGCAGAGGATGTTGAGGCTTCACCGAAGCGTCAATGCATGCAAGTGGCAGATGAAGTAGGCCATGCTTGTAATGGAGTTCGACAGAACTTGGGCAAGCAAAAGTCCATAGCATTTGTTGAACTTGAACAGCTTTAGTTAATGTGGAAAGCAAAGGCCAATAAGGGACTGCTTTTTATAAAAAAAAAAATTTTGTTGATGAAGGTGCTTGGGCATTTTTCTTATTTTAGTGCTTTGAAAGCATGAGTCATTGAACACATAGAGGTTCTGAAATTAACTTGTTATCATCAATGTAACCCTTGATGACTTCACATACTCGAAGACCTGAAACTGTTTCATATATTTTTTAGGTGAGCTCACCATTTGGTGAAGATAGGATTAGTACGAAGGAAGAGAGTATAGAGTGAGAAGTAGTGGGATTCTAAGAGAGCATAGCTTAAAAAATGATTGTGGTAAGAATGCAAAGATATTTATAAGAAAATTTTTGTGCACTTTTTGAAGTATTCAATTAGGGGAATTTTGAGATTTTTTTATCTTGAAATGATGGCATTTAATGCAAAGGAGACCTCATTACTAAGTTCTACTGTTCAAGAGATATCAACGTTTTGCATTTTTTTAGTTAGCACAACATGAGGCAATTTTATTACTTTAAGCATTTCACTTTGGCTACTTCAATAATCTATAATTCTTAGGGCTGTCAAAACGGCTCGTTAAGAAGCTCGTGTTCGGCTCGTTTTGGCTCGAAATACTACTCATCAAGTTTATATATATAATATTAAGTAGTATTTTAAAAAAATCTAATTGACTACAAGGCTACAAAGATTTATAATCAATTAAAATATTGATTGACAAAATAGAATAAAAATTATTAAATTAGATTCAAATATAAGTAATAATTAAATTTTGCTCAAACTTTTATTCTCTTATGGCTACATGATTAGAGTTGTTAAAATGACTCTTTGTTCGTGAACAGCTCGTGTTCAGCTCGTTAAGCAAACGAGCCGAACACAAACACACTTTTTGAGCTCGAAATATAAACGAGCCGAACACGAGCTGAGCATGGCTCGCTCGTGTTCGGCTCGTTTACACCCCTAATAATTCGTAGTCTGCCAACACTTGCTGGCTCTCAGCATAATTAACTTACAAAAGTAACATTGAGGAATCAGTCATGGAGTCCATCACTAGCATAACAATAGAACATAGAAAGTACAAATAAAGTAAGTGAAGTAAGAATGCATTATATGATGAATAGGAATTTATATTACATTATAAATTAAGTACAACAAATTTGAATAACATTACAATGAGTACAAGTAGGTTACTTAGAATATAATTTGATAAAAGAAAATAAAAATTATGATCTCAAGGTCAACTCAACCCTTCTTCTTAGTTGTATTTAGATACTACATTACATAAAGCAAAAGATTGAATCAGTCTAAAGTTGGTAGACAGGTATATGGTCTTCACCAAATAATATAGAACAAACTCACTTCAAGCAAAAGACTAACTTTATCTAGGGATGCTAGAGCACTGATAGACATGCTCTTCACATCTGGGTGACTCTCCAAGATTTTAATTTTTTTCTGTCACCTCAGTCCTCACATTCGTGAGGGAAAATCAGTCACAGAACTCTCCTCTTTGTTGCAAGCTGCTAATCTTGTTCGGTAGTCAAGGACAACCTCAACTGGTCCATATGAGCTAACATCTCCATGACTTCCTTTGACAGGTCAACCATTCCAGCGACTCAGGTGTCGCTTTCCAACGGTGTGTTAGAATTGACGGCTACTCTCCAAACCCTTAGTTGGAGATGCCAAACACAATGACAACTTGACAACCATCTCTTCTAGCCTCCTCAAAGGTTTCAAAGAGTTCACAACTTAAGCATCTTTGGCTGCCTTTTCCTATTTGGTGTTGGAGAACGAAGGTAATGAGTCAAATCACTCCCGTGATTTTAGCGTAGTAGTTGTAGGGTTAACAGCAACATGGCTTTGATTGTCACCTAAAATTTCTCACAGAATATTTCTTTAGAGGTTACATAGTAATAAAAATTGAAGAGAAGGAAAAAAATCTTCAAAATTACAAAAAGAAAAAAATGATTTACCTTCCACCACTATTTTCTAATTAGTTCCCTCCCCTACTTCTGAGGCTACTCCTGCCTCCAGGATAGCCATAGTTGTTGGGGTGCCTAAAAGCATAAAATAATGTTTTATTAGCTAAATTGCCTAAAAAGATACGGACATTTTTTTTTTCACTCACCACATGTACATGCGTCCATTAATGCCTTGCTCTAAGGAGACTACATCTTGGGAAAATGATCAACTACTAACACAACTAGGGCCATCTACAAAACAGGGATGGTCACGTCACTCTTCTTACTCATTGCAGTGAGTTCAAGTCTCATCTTCTTCCCCTTCGTGGAGTCTCTTGCCTCTCATTGTTTTCTGATGTTAAGATATCATAGCTTCTCTAGAAATGTGAACCTTTTTTTGTCCATATTTTTTTCTGTTGTAGAGCTTTGTTGGTGGAGAAAAAGGCACCAAAACCTTGCAAACTTCCACGACAAGAATTTGGAGATGATTAAAGATAGTAAAACCACATTGATATAGACAATATAATTACATTCTTAAATCAAAAATAATAATTTACACTAATTTTTCCTTAAATTTTGTTACCCCTTTTTTCGTGCGTATTTAATGCCCTTTATTGTGCTAATCTATCTTTAGCAGATGACGAACATGATGAACTCGATAAAAGATGAGTTAAGTATTGACTCGACTTTTTTACTTATGATTTCTTTCATTATTTTATTCTTTCTCTAGTCTCCTTGCAATGATATATAAGAATCGGAAATTAAAAGCTTTCCTTAAGGATGGAAACACCTAAGTAGAAATTAAGGTGAGGCACTTGCTAATCAAGGCCAGAGAAGAGCTTGTTAAGCTAGGCTCATGATGAACTCAGTCGGCTCGAGGCAGATTTGCCAAATGGATCCACAAGGGAGCTTGCTAGTGGAGCTCATGACACACTACTTAGGTCCTAGAAGGATTCACCTAGTCAGACTCATTCCACACGCTCGCTAGGATCTTGGTGGGCTCTTTAGCTGACTAAGAAGAGATAAATCTTCTATGCTCATGAGGTACTCACACAAAAGCTACCTAAGGACTCCACAGACCGAGTTAGCCAAACAATCGCTTGTGGTTATAATGCCACTCAGTGTCTACTGCCAGGAGAACCAGAGACTTCAAGTATGACAAACAACTAATAGTTTGAGCGCGAGTTCCTAAGGCCACATGAGTCATGTTTCTTATATATATTTTTTACATGTATAGCCTATTCAATGCTCTCTGTAGGCCTCGTGATCCGAGATCCCAACCTAGTTCCTATGGAGAGTTAAGTATTCCGCTTCTTCTATAATTTAGCCTCTTCTGCGTCATAGTTCATTTTCTTCCACTTTTTACTCAACCTCTTTCCTACTTTCCTGTGTTAATAAAGTTTTTGTATACATACGGACAAAACCAGATCAAACATCTAGAACTTGTTATTTTTGGAACATCAATTTTCCTTTGCATTATCAAATTTCAATCTTGATTCTCGAGCCATTTTGCATCATAAAATTTTAATCTTGATTCTCGAGCCATTTTGCATCAAGAGACAACAGTAGGTGCATGGTTGTGTCAAGCATCTTGCAAGTGACACTGCTCCAATCACGCACAGTTACTCCATCCTCAATTTGTGAGAAAACCTAATATCATGTTTTTTTTCTGCCAAAGTAGGCGACCACACTCAACGATTGAGACCTTTTATCTTATAAAGGAAAACATTTGTTCAAGTAAAATGCAATTGAGTTTTCAATAATAGATCATGGTAACTTGCATAGACGTTTTTAAAAATTTGAACAAACCATGATTTAAACTTCATGTAATATTTAATAGGACTGTTGGTGAATAAGGATTCTTGAAGCTGACTCAAAATAGTTAGCGTAAGCATAATGATTTTGATGATAATGCTGATGGAATTTCACGGTTTTGATTCCCAAGGGGAGAATTAGCATTTTGATGCCTCTGTAAAGTTGTACCATTTTGTTGCAGCAATCTCTCACAAATGGGTTTCTTGTCTGAATTCTGTGTCCTATTGCCAGAATAAATTTTAAAGACGACTTGGTGATTTCTACTCCAGATGTCTCCCACGTACAGCTTGGATCTGATGCGGAATTTATTTTGTTGGCATCTGATGGCTTATGGGACTACATAAAAAGGTTCGCCACCCATATCTCTAAAGAGTGAACTTTCTTTTAGCATGATACTCCAATCAATAATTTTTATTTTAAATAATTTCGGAGCAAATACTTACCACTTGCAACAAATGGGTTTCAATATCAGCTCTGATGCTGCAAACTTTGTTAGGAATCATCTTCGTCAACATGGTGATGTTCAGGTACATGCTTTATCCAAATTCAATTGCAGTACTGTTTTCTTCTGGTGGAAGTGGAACTTATGTTCTTTGTTTTTCAGCTTGCTTGTGAAGCGCTTGCTCAGACCGCTTTGGTACATTCTCAATAATGCTAGCTCCTTTTTCTTAGAAGTCCATATGTATTTTGTCTCGGCATTCTGTGGAACTTATACATTTGTTATGGTTGCAGGACCGGAGCTCACAAGACAACATCAGCATTGTGATAGCGAACTTAAGGTGCCTTAATTCTATTTATTTCTGTCTTAACTTGTCATCAAGTGCATCCAAGTTAGTTTTATAGATTGTGTTAATTGAGAATATTTGTACACTAGCATTTCCAGATTTATTCACTGGCTCAAGCATCGTGATACATGGTGATATTTTGTTTTATTACAGGACAGATTGGCAAAGCCTGCCGGATCAAGGGCCAGACATTGTTTTTGAAGCAGGACAAGCATTTGTCACTGTCGGCATTGTTTCAATAGGAATATTGCTGGCATATTTTCTTTTTCTGTAACAACTATTGTGATATGTGCAAGCCTCTTCAAACTCATGTGTATATACAAGCAATGTTATTTAAACTTGTGGTGCTTTTATGTTATATTGTACTTTCTTGGATGGACCTAATATTGAAAAACATGCGGTACATCTATTATCTCTTAGCAGTCCATTCCATCAACATGCACATTAAATTTTTGTTTGAATTCAAGTAAAGCGAAGCAACTTGAATAAAAATCAAATGATCTCTTTTGAGAATTTTGGATATAGTCCAATAGGTGATAAGTATATTTTAGATATATATAGGTTAGCAAAGTAGAGACGCTAGCGACGTTGTCCTAGGGCACGCCTGAGTGTGTATCGACGTCTCAGCAGGCGACAAATGTGACCGTATCACGTGAGTTTGTCACGTTCGTCGTCTTTGCCTTTGCACTCGACTGCGACGACTGTGAACAACATTTGGACCTTTGCTTCTGTGGCGTCTTCGTGTCACGATTCTTTTATGTGTGTGGTCGTGTTGCGGTTTAGATTGTCGAGCTGCAATTTCGTCTACGCAGTCATCATATGCGGTTACCCTCTCTTCTCTTCTGCGCAGCTTCGCCCCGACCTCTTCTGTCCAACTTGCGGCTCTTCTCCTTGTTGTGACTTGTTGTGATGGAGCTTCCTCCTTCGATTGAACCCGACAAACCTTCTTTTGCCCACGTTGTGGGTAATCTTCAGGGGGAGACTGCGGTTGTCTTCCCCTCAAGTTATAAGGAGAATCGTGATGGTACATGTGACTGTCCCTTTATTAAGAATGCAAGCAGGAAGAGTGGGAAGACGACATTCTTTTTTCTCTGAGTCAGAAATTTCAACCCTGACTCACAAATTCAAATTTGTTCTCATTGAGAAATTTTAGTGGGGACACCCAGCTCTGAAAGTTATTAGGAAAAGATTTGATAACCTCAAATTAGCAGGAATGTGGAAAGTGAGGCTCATGAATAGGAGACATGTATTGATTCAATTAACTGTGCCTAAGGACTGCATTCATATTTTCTCTAAAAAATATCTTAACATTGCTAGTAAACCAATGAAACAAATCAAGTGGTCTCCTGATTTTGACTTCAATCATGAACCTCCTACTGTAATGGTATTGTTTAGTCTACTTGGTCTCAAGCTGCACTTTTTTTATCAAGTTCTTTAGTGTCATACTTGGAGACCCTATGAAGCTAAATCTACTCACTTTCATCCTTACCAGATCTTATGTGGTCAGAATACTTGTGGAAAGATATATTACTTTATCTGATGTTACTGAAGTCTGGTTGGGCGCAATGCATAATAGATATTGACAACAAATCGTCATGGAGCATAGACCTTCTCATTGTTCTCATTGTAAGATGTTTGGGCATAATCTTGATAAATATTATAAGCTTCACCCTAATTTGAAATCTAAAGATCAAGTTAATAATGATGGATCTAAGGATATATCTTTACCACTTGGAGAGAAAGCTATCAGGGACAGATTTTGCTGTCTGATTTTATTGCCCTTGTAGTTACTGTTACTGCGAGTGATGTGATACTGGCACCTTCAAACTCCATAGAAAACAATACTGATGGACTATTACCTATAAATGATATTGTTCATACTGATAATCAGGAGAGCCTCGTAGCTCCACTTCTTCAGGAAGTATCTGGTGTAGAGGCACTCTTACTTCACATATACTAGAACCTATTGTGGGTACTATGGTTGGTATTCCTTCTGCTTCAGTTCTATCACCCCATCAGACTGATTCTTTGGATGAGGAATGGCAGGTCTATTCCAGGAAGAAGAAGAAGAATGGAGGTCGACTCCAACTCGGGAACATATTGGATGATACATTGGTTACTACTGGCAATGACAATCATCTTACCAACTTATTAGCTTGCTCCTTCCGTAGAACTAGAGGCTGAGACAAGACCGAATTGGGTCGTTCTCTAGCCACCTGATATTATGTATTTCGAGACTATTAGGTTTTTTATTTTAGTATCTAATGTATTTTTTTTGTTTTTTTCTAATTTTGAAACCTTTTGTGATTTTTTGTGTGGGCAGGGTGTCATGCTTGGGCCCTTCCACACATTATATCTGTATATTTATTTCTATTTAATTTATTAGCCTTTTTTGGGCTTTCAGTATATATATATGAATAAAATATGGTTGAAATAGAGATGATCAATCTTGCTATTTGGCCAAATTTTAATAAATTTATGTTTTAATTCTTAATAACTCAATGTATTGTGGAAATGATGCTTGAACATGAAGGGATCGCATGATTGTAGTTATGTAGGGTTTTAGGGTTATTAGGGGCACCTTGGTTAGATATTCCTTTTTAGATCGAGGAAGGTTATGCAAAGCCAAAAATAGGTTTTGGTGTTCTAAATAGATTTGTAATTTGAGATTCTTTACATTAAAAGTGTATATTTTTTTTGGAGAGATATACGAATGTATTTCATATCAAAGCTTTAGGAGGTTTGCGAATTAAGGAAATTAATTTTTTTGATCAGTTCTCACGTAGTTGAGAGTTTTTAAATGTGTTATCTATTGAAGTCTCTTAGGTTATTTTGCATGGATATTTGATACCTGAAATTTGCTACGAGGTTGGTTAGTCAATCACATGAGTATGTATATTGAACAAGTAATATACAGTATATAAGTCTATATATTGATCCAACAAGAATAGTGCTAAATAATTCTTAATAGAAAAAACTCTACTTTATTAAACTGCTTATCTAGTCTAAGATGATCAAAATGCAAGAATGAAAATTCTAACAATACTCAAAAGTAGCAATAAATAGAAATAACAGATAATAATTTTGAGCCCTTTGGAGAAGATGCGACTCATGCTCATGTGACACTGGTATAATGTTTTCTTTATGTTTTTGTGTTCCTTTATATGATAGTTAACAACTAGTGACTTGATTCTTCTTAGCCTATGGCTAGGTCATAAGAAGAGTTGAAAATCATATTACAGTTAGGGACTTGACCATCTAGTATTTTCCAAAATTCCTTGTATCTTTTATCTAGTTTGCAATTTTGTAATGACAATATCTATTCCATTCGACTATTGTATGTTAACTTGCTTATTTTTAAAGGAAGGGGTTAGAAGTCATAGATCAAAAGTTTTAACTCCTAATTGATTATATTAGAAGTAAATGACGACTAAAAGGTTAACGCATCAACATGCATAGTTCAAAAGCAACAAAAAAAAATATGGGAAAAAACTTTGATGGTAAAGCATAAAGAAAACTTTTCTTGCATCACAAAAACATAAAAGTAGATTTAGCTATTAAACATGAGGGAGAAAAGCATGAATATTTTTTTTTGAAATAATTGAAGATACAAATGATTTTCGCTGACGATATCTTACCTTTGGATAAGACTAGGGAAGGAGTTCAGAAAAAAATGAATTATGGAGGTCTACATTGGAGTCTAAAGGTCTTCCTTTGAGTAGATCTAAAATTGAATACATTGAATGAAATCTTAGTAGTGGCTCTAGCGGTAAAGCTGTTGTTATGGGTGATCAAATCATTAAAAATGTCTGAATGATTTAGAATTCTCAGGTTTGTTGTTCAAATTGATGGTGATATAGATGGGGATGTTATTAGCAGCATTCAAGTTGGTTGGTTGAAGTGGAGGAATGCATCGAGCCTATTGTGTAGATTGAAGTGTAAATTTGTTGACCTCATTTTTGGTTGAGGTCTAGAAACTTCTTTAGTAGCCTAGGTCTAGCCATATGACTTTCCTATTGACTAGTCTTAGAAAATTAGAAAAGGTACCCCCATAATTAGAAATTCAAAACTCTCCTATTTGCTCAATTTGAAATTCCACATATTGATCTTAACCTCTAGCATTTAGTAGGTAAGATCATTGTAAGAGAATTCAAAAAAAAAATCCCTATAGGATTACTTGGAACTAGGGTACACCATATCTTTATAATACATTAATCCATGGTTCATTTAGAATGGATATTTATCCAATTCTATGAGAAATGCCTAACTTGGTCTTTTGCCCCTAGGCACCTCCAAATTACCTAACTGCCCTTGGGACCCAAATTTGGCTAATATTCCCAAATTTTGCCAAAATACCCAAAATTGA
>NEWO01000639.1:140232-150470 GCA_003013225.1 Phalaenopsis aphrodite
AAAAAAAAAAAAGAAGAAGAGAACAACTAGAGTTTGAAGTAGAAACTTTACTGTTGAAGAGAGCCTCCAAAGCTGCCCAACTCGTCTTAAATCATTCACAAGCTCTCTGCATAAAGCCTTTGCCAAATATACCATTGATAATCTTGCCAATTTAATCATAGTCGAACAGTGTAACCACTCCGTGACCTGGTGTGATGACGTCACAATCGACATGACCACATTGAATGCTGGTGTAACTATGTCGGACCAATTGCAAGCCTAATATAATTGCCACAATCTAGCATGGTTACATCGGTTAGCTCCTTAGCTCGCTTCATGTTTTAGTTTCGTGAAGCGCATTCGACCCCTACAACCTATAAAATTTCACAAAGAAGCTTCCACTAGCTTATAATCATGATAAATAAGGAAAAAAACACAACAATTCAAGTGGTAAACTAACATATTAATTGCCCTTAAGTATTCTCATGCCTAATTGGAATTCAAATAATATTCATAGCTCTCATGTGATACTTCCTCATTTTTTAACTAGTTTGTATAGTTAAATAAAATACATGCAAATATCATTCAAGTTCAAATTTTCATTAATGTTTAATAATGTAGCCCTTTCTTCAACTTCGCTTTTCCTAATCTTAAGCAGATCTCAAAACTCTTAATATTATGTGATTGAAATATTTTCATTTCTTAAAGATATTTTTAAATCAATGAATGCATAATCAACAAATCCAAAATTACTTTAACCTTTTTTTATATAATATCATAAGAATTTTATCTAGAAAGTTTTTAAGTCTTATTAATTAGAGAAGGGCTTAGAAATTGATTTTAAAATTTTCATGCTCACCTTGAGCTTCTTCTTTAGGAGATTGGCAACTTATTTTGATTCTTCTTTTGGACGAGACACCTTTCACACATTTTGAATTTTTATTCTTTTTTTCATTATCTTCTTTTTTTCAATTCTATTGAAAATTATTATATCTAGTTGAATATATTTTTGTAAGGATTTTAAATATTTAATATCCCCTTGTTGGTAAGTCCCAAATGTTTATTAATGCGGACTTCAAAATAATATGATGCATTTAAAATTCAAGACTCAATCAAATTGGATAAGTAAAAATTAAAAGACTTAAAATATCTTTTTGGTTAACTGCTTATATTTTAATCATATCATTTTAATTATTCTAAAACTTTTCAAGGTTCAGGTAGAAGTTGTCAACATGGAGGACTCAATTATCAGGCCATTAATTCTAATCTCTTTTTAATGAGTATTCACAGTTCTAATGAAGGCATTATATAATCTTATTAAATTATCAGGGTTCATATCATGAGTTACTACTAAAAAAGTATAATCAAAACTTAACATATGAATTACTCTCAGACAATTGTGCATGCAAACTCCCTCCCCCAAATATATTTTCTATCTTATACATGCCATATGAGCAAATGTAAGAATGAAAAGAAGAAATCTTGTAACAACTTGGGATAACATCTCAGAATAGGTCAATGCTACTAGTAAACAAAAATATGATGCATATCACTGGAAAAAATATCTCATAAAAATATATAAAGCGTACATCAATCCCATGAAGCATGACAGGGCTCTTTGTATCACAACAATTTATTCTAACACACACAAAAGTAACTTAAAAAAAAATTGAATTAAAATGTAACGTGAAAACACAAAACATATTCGAATCAAAGGATATCACTCGGGTTGTCTCCCCAAGTAACACTTTGTTTAACATCCTCTGTCATACCATGCTTGATCAGTCCAAGCCTAAAAGGATTCTCCAAAATCAAATTATATTTTTACTAATTTCTAATCAATTGTCTCAAAATTTAACATTTATGGAGAATTTCATAAGTCATTTAGTGTCATTCTTTCTTTAGGATCTTCCAGAAATTATGTGTTCTTTTTCACCCCCGATGTTCGTACTTCTCAACAATATCTCAATCTCACTCTTGCAATCATCTTCCAACTTGTATGATTAGGATCAAATCGGGTAGTAAACTCTAAAATGTAGTCCTTGCTCTAAAGATTTCAACCCCTTTCCTCTTGAATATCACTCAACTCTTCTACACTCTGGAGGACCATAATGGAATATCTCTCAAAAAATCACTCTCATCTCTTCGGGGAAATCTCCAACCCTATCACTAGGGCTCCTCCTATGGGCAGTCCTACAAGCTTCACGTAGGTCAGAGTGTCCGCAGGCTCAACTATCTCCATAACAACTCTAGAGGTCACCTCAAAATGAAGACCATATTCATTTTTAGTCATTTTCCAACAAAATCCATTCACAACTTCCTTTTTGAGTTCCAATTCTTCAAATTTAGAAACTTACTATCAACTACCCTGCCATCATATCAACACTACGGTACCGAACGACCTTAGATGCTTGAGAATATTTTATATATTTTAAAATATCAAAAGTCACTTCCTCGTTATTCACTCTAATGATAAGTTCCCTCTTTGTATATCAATCATAAATCATTTAGTAGCTTTTAGTATAACAAGAACGTCCTTATCTTCATCCATGCCCAAAATAATAAAACCTATAGGGAAGAGAAACATGTCTAGTTTAACTAGAAAATCCTCGTTTATCCTCCAAGAATATGTCACTGAACAGTCAACTAACTACAGGGTCACAAAATTTATTATTATAAATTATTATATTAGAAGAGAGGCGTGCGCCATATTTATTGTCACCAATTTTAAATGTCGGAAATTATTTACTTCGAATATTTCCCTGAGCTTCAACTTAAGAAAAATACAGCTGAAAATAATATTGAGATACTTCTTGTTACAAAATTTATTTTGAAGCCACCGGATAGAATGACTTTTGTGATCCTGAGAAATAAGGAGAGAATTAGAAGCTTGCTAAGCAGACGAGTAATTCCACACTTGAAGAGCAAGTCAATCGAAAGGAAGGAGAAAAGCAATAATTGAATAATTTGTCCCAGCTAAATAATATCTTATTTCATTAATAGCGTTTAGTGGATCAAAAATTAATAGTCTACATTATTCCGAGCTGACTTGTTCGGCGCCAAATACAATCTGAGAATAATTTAGTAAAAATCACGGCCATCAAATTTTCTGAATATCTGCCTAATTAATCCATCAAAAGAGTTACATAGTTACATGAAAATGGAATCATTGTATAGTTTAGATGCTTCACAGGTATGAAAATCAAGAAGGAAAATTTTTCAGAAGCGGTCCTCACTCCTATAATGACTATATAAGTAAGAGACCTGCTAATTAGGGATTTCTGGCACTAATTTCAGGCTTTCCTTTCATTAGGTCATGTCTGTTGTTAGCTCGTCGAGCTTCACAGTCCAGACTAAAATCTAAACAGGCCTTTCTGCACCGCAGAACCTAGTAAATTATCAATCTGAAAACAGTTATGACCTCCGTTGGTTGGCCTGAAAATAAAATATATTTTAGAAAATTGATGATTTCAATTTTAATTAAATTTATTTAATATGTACAGATAATATAGTTACAATTTAAAGTTTTTTGTGGTTTGGCACATGGGTCCAGCTCAGACCTGACGGGTTGCGAGCCCGGGGTGGTTGGCGGTTCCGCCCGTCAACCATCTTTAATATATATATGTGTGTGTGTGTGTGTGTCTGTGTGTGTGTGTGTGTGTGTGTGTGTGCGTGTGTGTGTGCGTGTGTGTGTGTCTGTCTGTGTGTGTCTGTGTGTGCGTGTATATATATTTTCAATTTTTAAATTATGTTATTCTCATAATAATAATTTTTTTTGGTTAGATACTTTATACATGAAAATTTTCTAATAATAGATTCAATACCTTAAATTCAAAGGCGGAATCAATATTATTTTTTAGGGTGGACAAAATCAACAAATGTAATTTTTTTTTAAAGTATTTGGTAAAATAATATAACAATATGGTGGGGTGGGGAGGGGGTGCGCAAAAATTCTAGATTTCTTAAATTACATAAGAATTTTTTGTTTTAATTTTATTATTTATATATAAAAATTATAAATTTCAAGTGATGCAATTTCCCGCCATGAACATAATCTGAGTTCCGCCCTATTTGCTTTTAATATTTGGTTTAGCAAGTTCTTGTAGATTTTACTTTGATTGTCCATATTCTTTACGTGCACCGATGAATTAAATATTCGGAGTAATCCACAAAACCTTTTCTACTATCTCTTTTTTTTACTATTAGTTTGATATAATACATTACTATATTCAAAAGTAAAAACAAGTGAAAAGATGAGAGATCATGTACAATAAAAAAAAAAGTTGAAAAGACTCTGCGACTTATTAAGGGTGTGTTTGAGGCGGCAGTGCAATGTCGTAACACATTTTTTTAGCAAGACTGTTTTGTTTTTATTTTTGAAAAACTGCATTTTCCCACCACGGCTGGCTAACTACTATGGCTACTAGAAAGTTACGATGTAATATTTTCAAAAAGATTTTTTTTATAATAACCATCGCAGTTTTTTTAACAACAACTTCATTTTCAACAGCTTCACAACTGCTTCTTCAAACAGCTGCAGCTGCAAAAAAAAAAAAACCCTTAAAGAGCATCAAGATCAACAAATTCATTGAACAAATTCAACTGTCTTTCTAATCTTTAGATACTCACACGATCGTGTGAATCTCTAGTTCATCTTGCTATAATATTTTTTTTTATTTTTCCAGCTAATTTTATTTCCCCAAATTCATGTTATATTTCCTTTTTTATAAATTTATGAGAAACAATGAGAATGAAACACGAATTTATGATTTCAATAAAAAATTGATGATGAATTGAATGCAAAAATTCTTTTTTGTTTACACAATGAGTTTAGGGCAGAATTGCCAAGTCCCACGAAGGTAATAAGTAATAGATCAACATTAATTCAAGTTAACTTTTGATGAGGGAAACCGTGCAATGTTCAAATTCCCTCCAAAAATCTAAATAAAAGTGGAGAAGACCCTAGACATTCTAAAAAGATTCATGTTAACATATTTAATCTATCATCAAGAGATAAGTATATTATGTAAGAGAAAGAAAATACCTAAGGCATTTGAGAGCAACGTAAAAGTCACATTCATCATGCTATAGTACCATTTAATCAAATGCAATCCTTATGGTAATTCTAAACTAGTTTAACTAACAAATGTGAAATCCAACCCCTCAAGATTTGTTCTAAATTTACTTTAAAGTAAATCCTCACCTTTGTTGTAGTAGTCCTCTCTTTCTCTCATAATTCAAGTTAGATTTTTACATTGCCTTGATCTAATTGTTAATATAAAAAATCCACTGATTAAATATTAGTACTAGCCAAGTTAATCCTTATAGGACAATACATTTAATCTTCACTTTATTACTTTATGAAAATGACCTTTAATATATGCATGAAATTCTATATCAGTTTGATAGAGGTTTATTTCAATCATGGGTATGGTTCCTTTTAAGGGCAAGCTTCTATAGTTAATTACTTTTATAAGAAGGACATTCATTAAGAAACTTTACAATTAAAATAAAGGATTTTGAGGGTATAAATTCAATGTTTTTCATTAAACAATACTTTTTTTGGGAATTTTAAAAGCGATGTGATAAAATTAGGAATGATTCTTGTCATATGTTAAGGTAGGAAGAATAAAAAATACTGAAGATTGAAATGCTCCATAGCGCTTCTCTTTTTTTTTTGTCTTTATCATTTAAGATTAGGATTAAAATTTACTTTTATGTTGTTCATTTTCTTGTAGATTTGGCATTCACAATCAATTGATGCAAGAATAAGGAGACCCTTAAAAATGAGAACTTATATTTAAGTAAGTGGGAACATGCTACCTTGGGTCCTAAAACTAAGACGAGTATTACAAATATGATACTAAACTAAATATTAATATTTTGACATGCAATAAGATATATATAGTTGAAGACCACATGTGAATGAACAAAAAGTATTAATCCTTGCCTAAAATGGGTAGCAAGTTAAACAACCTATCTCAAAGCCATGTGATAGGATCGCATAAAACTTCATAGCGAAAAATGCTATTATTTATATTAGCAAAATAGAATTAGACTTTGGATTTAAACCTATAAATCAAGTGGCTTAAAATCAATCTAAGTAATGAAATAATTTATAACTTTTATTTTATTTATGTTTCTATATGTATATTTTGAATTGGGTTTATGAAATGTATGCATAAAATATTTGCTTTAAGTCTTAATGTGTAACTAGGGCAAAAAATATTTATTTGGTGTAGCATCCTCTAAATAGCAATCATTATCGAAAGTTATATGGCCTCTATACATGCAACAAGTAAAGTGCCCAAAAAATTAAGAATTTTATCAACATGAATATGCATATTATAATTCATTTTTCATCCATTATTGTCCTATGTGGTGGTGCTATTATAAGAAATTTGAATAGTTGGAGTGATTCCAAATCCTTGAATACATACTCTTTTAGAGTATGTAGGACCCACAAACACACTTTCTCATTTGTCTCTATATTTCTATCCTTTAAGGGTAAACTTTCTTCTGAAAGTAGGTTGTAAATTTTCATCTATAATATAGTAAAGTAAATATGCTTAAATTAAATAATTTAATTCATCAAATAAAATTAGAAAAATTTTGATAATACTCATCAAATTCTAGCATTATTAGCTAACCAAGATCTATCATTATAATATTTTCTAACTCTCCATATTTTAAGTCTATCCTAATTGGTCAACATGATCATAATAGGAAAAAATTAGTAACTAGTTAGCAAGAAGGACATTATATCACATATTATACCTTTTTATCATCAAATAAAAATTAAATTATAAATTCTCAATTGCTATCTAGGATAGATTTAAAATTCTTTGTGTTGTCAAAATACTACTTATATTAATGAAATATGAGATCAAGTGATAGCCAATATAAAAAAAATATTATATTATTTTACAATCACAAAAAAGTTTTCTTAATTCAAATAATGTAATGAATTCCTTGCTTGGTACTACATTCATATGACATACCATATTAAGAATATTGTTAAGTATAAATTTATAATGTACTTAATATAAACTTTTTTTTCTAAGTATAGTACCATACCATTGCACTTTTTACCATGAATCATACAACTCTTCATTTAGTGGCTATAAGTATACATCAATATTATTTTGTACTCTTCTCCCTAGGTCAAATTATAGAGAGGTTGAAAGAAGTTTGTTTCATTTAATTTAAGGAGCTAAATTTAAAGGACTAAATGCATAAGTTAAACACTATGTCTACAACCTAATAACTTAAAAGGATTAAATGCATTAATGGTTAAGTGATGCGGGGGTGGGGGGTGGGGGGGGCAGATTTAGTGTGAGAATTTTGCAAATTTTTCAATATTACAAAATTACACATAGCAGATATATAATAAATATGCAATATATTCCAACAAAAATACTTTTTATGAAAATAATTTATCTTTTAAAACTCTTTTTAAGCTGTCAAATCCCCTTTAAAATCAACTTAAATATATGTATCGCTCAAGTAATAAAGGGCTCTAATGGAGTCTTAGATATTGATTCGACAGGGAAGTTGGAAAATCCTAAAAGTAAATTATGAAAATTATTTTATAATCTAAAACTACAAAAATAAAAGTAAAGTAAAGTGTGCAGTTTAAAAATTAACTACTCAAGTGAATGCTAATTAAAATGCAGATGTAAGACTGCAGAACTTAAACTAAACTAAATACTAAACTTTCAAAAGTAAAACTACGAAAATTAAATAAAGTTTTTGTTGTGACGGAAAGTTCAAATTTAAGAAAGCATCATTCTCCTTTAAAATGAGTATATGGATTGTGAAGAAATTGAAATCATTTGAAAATATGTATAAAAACTATTTTGTGTCAAATAAGAGCAATCATATTCTTTACCCTCTTCCAAGTGCTATAAAGAATATTGACTAATCCAGAGTTTGGTCCCTAAATCTGTGGTTAAGCTGAGAGGATATCAGCTGCCACTCCAGAGCTTTCACTACTCCCTCACCTGAGGGCTAACAATCTCGCATCAGTTTGCAATCAACTAGACAAAATTGGGGGATTTTAATCTATCACCTTAAAATCATCAATTTTGCATCCAACAAAGTATATTTTACTATTTATTTGCACCTAATCCCATGGATGACATACTTTCCCATCAAATCAAATGTGATTCTCCTTATGTTGTAGAAATCATATCTCATTTAAGAACATATGTCTCTCAACAAGTTTTAGCATTTCAATTGGTCATATAAAAAAGTAAACAAAGATTGGAGTTCAAATCATCATAATTAAAATCATAAAAAAACAAATTATATTCTTAACAAAACCATATCTCAAAGTAGGGAGAAGGATAAAGAAGACAACTCAGACTTCATGAGAAGGATACGACAAAACATGAATTTCATATAAAAAAATAAGTTTACAAAACAAAAGAAATAAAAATATAATTTATCTCACAATCCTTTCCAAGCAAATCCCTAAAAGTTATCTCCAAGCATTTCTCTCTTTACAATCACTCCCAATTCTTCTTTGGAAGTGTAATAAAGAAGAAATCACTCACCTTCCCTCTCCTCTTACAACCCTAGAAGAAAATCTCCTCTTCTCTCTCTATCTTTAACTCACGCCAACTTTATCTCTCCTTCACGCCACAAACTTGACAAATGAGAAGTCTTCTTCTTTTATTTTGGGCTGTCTCGTTTGGAAAAGAATCAAAATTTCCTCCAAAAGTCAACTCTTTTGAATTCCAAAGATATGTAATTTGATCCAAGAGACATATCACTTCATAAAAGAATATTCCAAAGTCTCTAGATGCATTGAATTACTCTAAGAGGTGTGTAAAACAAGTGACCTTTTGAAATTCACGCAAAAAATTAACTTGAACCACCTTAATTTGAAAAATTCATCCTTGGTGCATCATGCGCCGATCCGGCACATCATGCACCAGTTCTCTGGATTTTGGCGCATCATGCGCCGATCAGACGCATCAAGTGCCAAAATCGTAAAATTTGTTGTTTTGGCTCCAAAATTTGTTTTTTTTGCCATTTTTTCTCCACATGCCTAAAAATGATTTACCTACAAAAAAAACACAAAAATACCCTTCTTTAAAGTGCAACATCACCAAAGTAAGCATAAAATAAGTGCTTAAAATAGTATATTATTTTGGTGTATCAAAATCCCCTAAACTTAAATGTTACTTGTCCTCAAGTGACACTTTTATTACATAAAAACATATGATTTAGGATAGAGATTGACATATAACTTCTATACTTTAGTTTAATAAATATAATAACAAAATTTAAGAAAACCCCTTTAATAACATAGATTCAAATTCTAAGTCTAGGAATATTTAGTAAACAAATTTAAGATTTCTGAATCTTTATTCATTTCAAGAAGAATTGTAATTTATCATATTAGGGTCATTTAGAACATTATATGAAAAAGAACTTTATGAAAACTTTACTAGGAATGCTACTAATACTCTAATATAAGTTTAGAAAATGTAATAAAGCTCATTCCTTAAGTTCATTCAAGTGAAGCCAATTTTTGATTAGGCATCTCCTCAAGCTTCTCCTCCCTTATATATATATATATATATATATATTTCTTTTTTTTTTTCTTTTAGGATCTTTTCAATCCTTTCCTTTTCTAGTGAGTTTTATTATATCTAGATAGCCTTTAATAATTTTAAACTTCATCATCCTCTTCTTAAAGTCAAAACTCTAGACCTTTCTTCACTTTATAAATTCATATTAGTTTATTATTTTTCATAATTTCCCATTCTTTTCTTCTTACATGAAATTGTAAAATTCTTAACACTTCAAAAATATAAATTTCCTTACTTTAAATAGAAAAACATAGTCTTATCCTGTCATACCAAATATCTTTAACTTTAGAATTGACCTTCATTATTAAAAACTTTTTAACTAAATTTACCACAATATTTATAAACAGAAGTATAATCATTTACAGTTAAATCTTAATATCCTGGTCCATGTTAAATTAATTTTTAAAAATATAGTTAATTGAGGACAAATAAAATTTAGTTTAATACTTTTTAAAATAAAATTTTCTTTCTACCAAACTTAAGTTTTTAAGTGATTTTAAAAATATTTTTACTATGAAATTTAGTAGGTGAAAGAGAACAATAAATGCATGAAAATAAAAACTGACCTATAAAGGATTTCTGACTATGAAACTGGGTTCTGGTATACTGCAGGTACTAACCGTAAAACTACATACAGGCTTTAAAGCATTAAATAAA
>NEWO01000639.1:166871-219476 GCA_003013225.1 Phalaenopsis aphrodite
TGTAAATCTACATTCCAACTCCACATATTTTTTTCTTCTTTATAATGGCCAGAATGCTTCATTATTCCCAAATAATATATACCATGACTCGAGTTTTGTGCGTTCCTTCCGATTACAATTCTTAGCCATGCACGCGCACCCGGCTCGCGTACTCGCGCACCCGGCTCGCCTACTCGCGTCCCGTTGCCTCAGCGATTTGCCCCCCGCATATAGCTCAAGAACAAAGCCGCGACTTGCCGGAATCGCTTTGGTTCCTCCGATGGCCGCGACACGAGGCGCGGAACCGCGTTTGAACGAGAGAGAGCAGGAGGTGAGCTTAACGGAGTGGCAGGGATGGGGCACTTCTTCTCCCGTCCCAGCCATGGTGAACCAAGTCATCGACGACCTACTTGCCCTGGAAAGGGACGCCGATACGCGAATGTGCTTCGGCGGACTCGGCGGAAAGCTTCAGGTTTACGATTCTCCTATTATTTTTATATTCTTTTTCATCTTTATGCCCTTTAGAAAACTACGTAATCTTTGATTGACTTGAGGATGACGGGTTATTGATTGTTGGAAATAAGAAATGGTAGATGTAATGAGACTTCTTGACGGAAGACTCATTTATCATTCACTTTGCGGTCGGCTTCGCAGGAAATGAACTGAAAACTTACGGACTTATGCAGAAACGCGAATCAGGAGCGGTTTTTCATTTCCTTTCGTTGGTTGCTTTCATATGATCCCAGTCTCTTTGATTCGATATCCACTTTTAGCGTAAACGGAAGATTAGTAATGTTGAAATCTGCCAATGTTAATGATTAAATAAGGATAGGAAAATCCGTAGTTTGGTATCATCTGACTTCAACTTTGCTATATAGAATGTGAAGTTCATGCTTGCCCCTTCACAAATAGGAGACATTTCTAGGGATCAGGAGGAATAAGGCTGATTAGGCAGGTTAGGTTAGCTATCTGGATAAATTAATTCATCCATCTATTCAGAAGAGTAAACTGCCTTGCACGATTAGAAACATAGTGGCTGTTTGGTATCAAGGTTCGGACATGGAAAATCCCAACTTAATTTTGAACCGAACATCCCTGAACCCATATTTATACTTCAGATGAATTGCCACATAGAATGTGCTCCTAATGCTGATGTGTTGTCTGATCTCTTTGATTCATTGCTGATGTATAAAGTCTATTTGAATTGCCTTTCTTTAGGGTTTCTCATTGTAGCGTGTCACTTGTGTTGTGCTGATTTTATTAGATTATTGAATTAGTATTTAATGATTGGCTTTAGCAATGAAAGTTAATGGATAATTCCAATTCATTTGGCCGCTATGTTGTGCTTGTTGAATTGGAGAAAGATGTTACGCTAATTGTTGCTGATGTATAGCTGAATTTGAATTATTTTCTAACATTTAAAGAGTTGGGATTGATAACAGGATTTGTGGTTGTTAAATTCCTTATTTTTCCTTAAACAAATTCATTTAACTTTTGAAATTCTTTTTCTAATGTTGACATTTGCAGGGAAACTTTAGGATTCAGGAAGATATTAAACATAGGGAAGTGTACCAATCTCTAACTAAATCAGAAGAAAAGCTTCAATTTTTTTCTGCTCGACAGATAGCGTGCAGATTGCTTGGAAGTAGGGGATATCTTTGCCAGAAGGTACAAACTATGTGTAACATCACAAAATACTTGCTTTTCCTTGTTATAACATTCCCAACAACCGTAGTCTCCCTCCTACACACCCATCCCTCTATACTCACATACATATGCACCATATTTTTTTTGTACCTGATTACAACTTCCACACTGCACTTAGAAAGATTTACATGAATGATACTGAAAATGGTTTGTGTAGATGCCGTGAGTTATTTCTTATATATTTACGATTTGAATTTATTAATACTTTGCTTCTGCTGGAATAATCTTTTTTTTGTAGCATTGTTTTTATGACCTATTCTTTTCATTAATTTGTGAAATATCATTATCTTTGCATAGAGGCTTAAAAAATAAGCTTAATGCAAATCATTCAACACTAATTGCACCTCTCATAGTATTATCGATGCCAAAATATATTATTATTATTATTATTTTCATTTTAGTGTGTGTCTTTGAGATAATTACTAAGTTGTTGTAGACCTCTATATGTAATCCATCAATCGCCAAATTGAATATCATGATATTGAACGAGGATTGTTGTCTTCATGAAAATTGACTCGCTGTGCACTAAATATGTTACTTATTACATAAATGGGTCATCTTGATCTGTCCAAGATGCCACAATGGTTTGAAAGATTCTCCCATACTGAGAAGTTACGAATAAGAAAATTATCACCACATGAAAGTTGGATTTTATTGAAGGAGTGTACACATGCATATTTTCAAAAATAAGTACATATGCAACTTTAATGTTTATAATTTTTTAAACATTAAAATTTATGTATTTATGCATGTATAATAACAATATTTATTTAATTATTTATTTTATATGAGTATCATATATATAATATATAATAACAAATCCTTTAAAAAAAGGTAACTGAAGTCACCTACGACAAGAGGAAATTTTTAAAATTGTAGTAATGAAAAGTATTTTAAAAAGAAAGGATGTTTGAATTTTTTTTTTCAAAAGAGGCAAATTTGGTATTTATATACTGAAAAATTGGTTTATAAATAACAATTTTTTCCAAATTTATTTATTTTCTAGGTTTTAGTTTAAAATATTTTTGTAAATTTAATAATATGATTATTTTAATTATTTTTTTATATATGATTGCATGTCTAATGATGATGAAGGGATCATGTAGGTCAAAGTGCTAGAGACCAAGCTTTCGTCGCATGTGTTTAAAGAATGGATATCATAAAAGACTTTGTTTCTAACTACGAGTAATTAATAAGACCCTCTTTTATTTTAAAGCTGTTATATTTTGATATTGATTATTATTTTAATTTTAAAGTATTATAATGTAGTATTCTCTTATAAAAAATATTTAGATTTTGATATAAAAAAAATAGGCATCATAATAAATTTAATTTATATATTAAAATTATTGCGGTAGTTAGCATATTAAATTAAATATATTATGATGCCACATCAATTTTCTATATTAAAATCTACATATTTTTATTAGAAAAATAGTACATTGTAATACAATTTAAAATTAAAATAATAATCAACATCAAAATATAACATTTTAAGATAAAAAAACGGTCAAATTACTTATTGGTAATTAGAAATGAAGTCTTTTGTGTTGTCCATGTCTTCAAATGCCAGGCGGCTGACACTTTGGCATATCTGATACCTTCTCCATTATTGGACATGCATGCAATCATATATAAAAAATTAAATATAAAAAATAGTTGAAATATTAATCACATTAAATTTACAAAAATATTTTAAACTAAAATCTAGAAAATTTTTTTCAAAAATAGGTGCACAAAATCGATATTTATATGCCGATTTTGACCTTTGAATGGCTAGAATTGGTATATAAATACCGTTTTTACCTCTTTTAAATTTTTTTCTGAAAGTATCTTTCTTTTTAAAACATTTTGGATTAATATGCTTTTAAAAATTTCTTCCCTATGACAACAAGAGGCTAGGTTTGAAAAGAGGGTGAAATGATACACCTTTAATACTAAAAAAATATTAGGTCATTGAGGCATCATCGGTAGGACTGTAAACGAGCCGAGCTTGAGCGAGCTCAGGCTTGGCTCGTGCTCGGCTAGTTCGAAATAGCTCGTGTTTGAAATTGGCTCGTGAACAGTGTGTTCGTGTTCGACTCGATTAAAATATTCGTATTCGTGTTCGTGTTCGGCTCAAAATTGGTTCGTTAAACTTAAATTGAGAGAAATAGATGTAAAATATGAGATTCGAACCTGGATCAAATATATACAAAAGAATGCACTAACCACATTTCCACATGAGGTGTTATGATTTAAACTTAGACATAAATATATATAATATATTATTATATAAATAACATATGTAATAGATTGTAATATAAATAATTATATAATTTTTTTATTTAGAGCTAAAACGAGCCGAACACGAGCGAACAAGGAGCTGTTCGTGTTCGGCTCGTTTATAATTCGAGCTTTAAAAATTTGTTCTTGTTCGGCTCGTTTACTTAACGAACGAGCCAAACACGAGCTACTTAACGAGCCAAACACAAGCTACTTAACGAGCCAAACGCGAGCAGTTCGCGAACAACGAGCTTTTCTGACAGCCCTAATCATCGGCCACCTCATTCTTCATTTTTTGCCATAAATTTGGGTTGACTATTAAAATTAATGAGGCACGTGGGCCCTCTAGTTGAAGAAGTGTGACGGGCAACAATTGCCATTCCTAAAGCATTGGTCATTGCATATAGGAGGCCAACCAACGCCACAATTTCATTAAAAATTTATAAAAATGTTATTTTTTTTTACCTTGCATTCTCTTTCCCTTTCCAAGCAAGTCCTGCTTGAGTTCCACCTTCCTCTATATTTATGTCTATCTTCCTCTCCTTTGCTCACTACCTTGCTCTTACTCACGATCACTTCCATGTAACATGCTAAAAATGAGAGAGATTTTGAGCATTTACTATGCAACCTACTCACATCTTTTTATTGCACCAGCAGAACACATTTATTGGTAGATTTTAGTTGAGTCAACACCAACAATTCCTTAGGTTTTTTTTATTAGACATGCTCTTTCACACATTTAATGATGTGTTGGATTTTCAAAGGTCTTGTTAACCAATGCATCATGTTCAAAACATATTTATTGGTACAAAGCGATGGCTTATTTCTATAATCCTCTTGTGGGGATGAGTTGAAATTGCTTATGAAATTTATATAGAAGTTATAAAAAAAGAGGAGGCAAAGAAAAAAAAATGATTAGACATGCCCATGAACACAAGATTGTGAACAAAAATGAATGAGAATAATGCATCACCATGCAACGCAATTTACAATGCAGACACTAAATAAATAAACATTGAAAGGCATGCAAACTAATTCCTAGTTGAGATTTCATCTATTTTCCTCTCCAATGACTTTGCATCTTCACACATCAAATTTGACCATGTCCAAAAAATAGGTATTTATTATTTACTTTATCGAAAAAATTGAAAAATATTAAAATAATAAAGAAATTCTTAAAACTATAGCATATAAATATGCCCAAAAAATATGGAAAGTTTCCTTACGACAAAAAGAAAAAAAAAGAAAAAAAAGAAAAAAAAAGAAAATATTAACATTAACAGCAATCCCTAGAAAATTTCATAATGATTTTTTTGGCATGTTTATTACCTTGGACCTTATAAGAACTATATCAAATTGCAGGATTCCCTATGCTATATTTTTAATATATGAATCATTGTGCAAATGCATTAACTTTTAGAAAATATAAGTATAATAGCCTATTTTAAAATTTTAATTAATTGAAAAAAATAATAATAATAATAAATGTATGTTTCGACACCTGCTTGTTCAAAATAGAATTGTCAACAGCGAGGCGCTTATTTCTCGTATACGAAAGGCTTGATTTTGTTCGATGCGAATGAAGAGGAGCATCGAGCAGAAAGAGGAATAAGGAAGAAGAAGAGGAGAGGAGGTGAAGGCTTGTGGGTTTGTTTTTGTGCAGGAGATTGAATCGAACTAAAGGAGAGGAGAGGTGGACTTACACACGCGAGCAGGGAAGATTGAAATGAACGTTTGAACCTTTGAGGTAAGCTTACGGTTTGGTTTGTTAGTATTTTTAAGTTTTTTTTGTGAAATTATGTTTATATTAAAATATTAATCTATATTTTACACAAATTTAAAAAAAATAATAAATAAAAAAATTTAAATGTTGGAACTACTGTTACAATTAATGAATTAAATGTGAATAAAATAATCATAATAAAAAATTCTTACATAATATAAATATATGTTTATTTATATAAATTTTAAAGACTAATTGAGAAGATATAAATTATATAAGATAACTAGAAAGTTAAATTAATCTTTTTCTGCTAATTTGCACTCAGTAAAATTTAGAGCATCAACATTTTATTGTCAAAATTTTATTTTTTATTTTGTTTGAAAGTAGTTAAAATTATATTATATTTATTGGTATATTAAAAATATCTTCATGTTATTGATACACATTTATTGGCATAAGTTTTAGACGGTGCTCTTGTGATGACTGTATATATATATATATATATATATATATATATATATATATATATATATATATGTATGTATAAATGATATAATAAGATACAGTTAGTGTTTAAAATCACCTTGTAAGATCGGGTTCGACTATAGCTTCAACTGCATCTTTGCTGACGTCTCAAAAGTGTCGTTGCATTAATGATTACTTGAATATTTAGTGATAATAAATAGTTAGTGAATAAAAAATATTGTGATAGGTTTGGTTTCATTAGTAGTTAAGATTAGGAATGAAAAGTTAAATAACATCAATTATTTTTATTGGAATTAAACTGTGAGACTCTACCTAAGAAGTATTTTTCAAGAGAGACGCCTCATTGATAACTCCCCAGCTGAGACTGATTCGAATTATTCTGAGTGGATTAGAGTCAATGCTTAACTTTTGATACAAATACATAACTCTCTCAGACCTGATCAATTTGGTGATATTACTAATTGTGACCGTTAAAGATGCGATGGAGGAATTGGCGTTTGCGTTTTTTGGGAGAACATATCCTGAATCTTTGATGTAACAACATGATTAATCACTTAACATGCATCTTATGGATTTTAAATACATTTATGAAGAATTGAATGCACTAGTGACGTTCAGTACTGATTTTCGAATTCAACAGACTCAGATATCGAATGGTTATTATTAGTTTTCTAAGTAGCATCAACTCTCAATATGAAAGTGTGAAATCACAGATCCTATCTTACTTTGAGGGAAGCCTATTCCAAAGCGATGCGTGCTATTTCGAGCTCTCATGCCTCATACGTACAACATA
The DNA here is from genome assembly GCA_003013225.1 of Phalaenopsis aphrodite. NCBI lineage: Eukaryota > Viridiplantae > Streptophyta > Magnoliopsida > Asparagales > Orchidaceae > Phalaenopsis > Phalaenopsis aphrodite. The sequence goes on from NEWO01000639.1 coordinate 173,825, forward strand.
GTGCTTTGCTAGACATAAAAAGTACAAACATTAATAAACCTCAGTCACATGACAATTATGGAAGTGGAACTTCAAATTCTGGAAATCAAAGCTTGAGGTTAGTTTATTACTACTGCCATGAACCTGATCATACGAAGAAAGCGTGTCAGTAGTTACTAAAAAAATATCAGAAGGGCTATAAATCACAATCAACTCACATGTTCACTAGTAATGAGGCCTCTCAAAGTCGGACTATCTCGATTTTTCCATATGAATGTGCAAAAATCATCCAATATCAAGAAGCATCTAAGAAATCTCCCTTTATCACTGCACTTGCTAAGTATAGTAATAATGATACTTTTTTTTTTCTTTCACATAATATTTCTTTGATTATGGTGGCACATATCACATGATAGGTAATCGAAAACTTTTTTTCAGCTTTCATAAACACCTTTCTTTCGTCATCTTAGCAGATGGATTTACCTGTACTATTATTGGTTCTGTCACTATTAATGTTACACCTACACTACCTTTAAATTGTCTTTAGTTTACCTTATTTTTCTTTTAATCTTGTCTCCATTAGCATGATTACATATGCTTATATTTGTTGTTTCTTATTCTTTGTTGATCATTCTCTGTGTCAAGATCTTATAATGAATAAAATTATTGTTAAAAAATTAGAATTGAGTGGGCTATATATTTTGGATAAGAAACTACCTCGACCTATCGCTTGTTCCTACATTTTATTTCCGTTTGAGGTCCATTGTCAATTAGATCATCCCTCACTATCCATGATAAAAAGAAATTATACCCTTAGTTTGAGCAATTAACTTTAGATTGTGAGTAGTGTCAAGTTACTACACACTATTGTTTGTTTTTTGTTCTTAGAATTGAAAAAAGATTTAGTCGTAATTTTCAGTTGGTTCGTTATGATGTATGGGTATCTTGTCTTATCTAATGGATTTCAATATTTTTCCATTTTTATGGATGATTTTTCTTGTATGACTGGCTTTATTTTATGACATTTTGTTCTGAATTATTGTCATATTTTTAATTCTTTTGTGCTGAAACTAAAACTCAATTTAATGTTTTTGTTAAGGTTCTTAGATGTGAAAATTCTAAAGAATATTTTTGCACATTTTCAGACATGCATGACACAAAACGAGATATTTAACCAATCATTTTGCGTCGATACGCTATTCTAAAATGGTGTAGTTGAGAAAAAATAGTCATCTTCTCGAGACAACCATAGCTCTTTATTTCAAACTAATGAACCCAAACAATCTAGGTTGATGCTGTTTCTACTGCATGTTTTTTGATCAATCGGATGTCTTCTACTGTTTTACACAACCATGTACACTATTAAGTTCTATTTCCAACTAGCTCTCTTTCCTATTAAAACACATATATTTTGGTGTACTTGTAATGTTCACGGCACTTATCCACAGGTTTCTAAATTGTACCCTAAATCATTAAGGCATCTCTCTAGGATATTCTCGTTTGAAACAAAGTGTATCAATGTTTTTTCCTCTTAAACAAATACTTGGCTTTGCTGATGTCAACTTTCATGAGCAAATCTCATTCTTTGGTGACTCATTGCTTCCTAAATCCTCACAAGATTATGATGAGCTCTTAATGTTTCTGATACCGGAGAATGGGGGTTGGAGAAGATTCAGCAAGCACTAAGAAAAAATTCCGAGATAGGAAAAAAATAACCAGAATAAAGACGTGATGCACGAATCAAATAAAAGATACAAGATACAAGAGTTTCCTACTCTCGCAACTGATCGAGATACATAAATGACCACCAAAATAATTGACGAAGGAAGGAGACCTAGGATGTCACCACCAATAACAGAGGGATACAATTGCCACTACCCAACACTGCAGCTATAAACTCCTCCTCATCAGGTAACCGAAAAGGGAGCACTGGCCCTCACAAAACTCAGTTGATAAAAAAATTACCATATATTTATAATCAACAAAGGACTTAAAACCTAGGAAAATCAAACAAACACAAATATATTTGATACTATTAGGAGTAGGTGGCAACTTTAGGACTAGAGAGGGCCGACCCATTTGGACCAAATTATTCTTGGGTTCCCATCCCACCCCATATCAATCTATCCGGGTTGGTGGAGATTCAACCTCATTTATCGAAGCTTCTGACTTCTCATGATATGACGTTAGGTCGGTCACATTAAAGATTGCAGAGTTGTTATAACCTCACAAGATTGGAGGGCCTTTAAATTTCGACACTTGTCTCCTCGGTGGCATGGCTAGGATATAGATTTGGGAGGTGAAGGAGGGTGTATGAGACTGATTTAGGGTGTAAAAAAATATTTAGGGTTATTGATTTTGAAAACCAATGTGGGGGATTTAAGGCTAGGTTAGGATTTGTTTATTGCTTTGTGAATTTAGGTTTGAGAGGTGAAAGAGGATGTATGAGGCTGATTTAGGGTGCGGAAAAAATATTCAGTGTAGGTGATTTTAAAATCAACAAGTTGGATTTAGAGTTAGGTCAAGATTTGACTATGGTTTAGTGGGTTTAGTTTAGGAATTATTTTGGTAACCCTTAGATGGAATCAGGGTTACACTAGCTTTGATACCAAATGATACCAGAGAAAGTGGGTTGGAGAAGATTCAAGAAAGCAACCAAGAAAGCAATTCGAGATAGGAAAAAAACTAGAACAATGACGAGATGCCATTAATCGAATTAAAGATTCAAGAGTTTTCTACGCTTGCAATTGATCGAGATATAGAAATCACCACCTAAATGATTGACGAAGGCAGGAGGCTCGAGATGTCAATACCAACAACGGAGGGATACAATTGTTGCTTCCCAAGATAGTAGATACAGATTCATCCCCATTCAGGAACTGAAACTGAAGCAGAGGGCCTCACAAAATTCAAATGAGAAAAGATCTCTAATACAATAAACCCCACATTTATAATCAATAACGGACCTAAACCTAATAATTGCAATTAGACAACAATATTCTTGTTGCTATTATGAGTGGGCAACAATCCTTACCCTAGAGAGAGCATCGGGTGACCCTCCACCACTTTGATCAAACCGGTCTGGGGTCCCCTCCTTGCCCCACATTAGCATCACATCATCAGTTCAGCTCCACCTCTACCATGAGGGCCTCAGCTTAGATTACCTATCACCAATTTATTCTCGAGAAGACCTCGTCCCCCTGATCCTAGTCCGACACCAATATCATCTTCAACAGATCTCTATTCTAGCGACCTTGAGTTACATATTACTCTTCGAAGAGTTAAATCCTAATACGTCTCTCTCATTTCCTCTTGTATTAACTATAATCAATTATCTCCTAGTTCTTGCTTGTTTATTGCTTCCCTTAACTCTATTGAGGTATTGAGATTTTTTCAGCAAGCTCTATCCCATTCTGGGCGGTGGGCAACTATGCTTGATGAAATGAATGTCCTGGTTGAAAAATGAAACTTGAGAATTAGTTGAATTACCCTTTGACAAGATGGAAATGGGTCTTTATAGCTAAGATTTATTTTGATGGATCTGTTGCTCGTCTCAAAGCTCGGTTGGTTGTTAAAGGCTATGCTCAAATTTATGGGATTGATTACTTTGACATGTCTCCGGTAGATAAGTTAACTTCAGTTCGCCCCTTCTTATCCTTGGCTATAATGAATACTTATGACACTAACTTGATGTGCAGACTGCCTTTTTACATGGTGTTCTCTTAGAAGAGGTATACATAGAGCAACCTGTTAGGTTTTTGCTTTTGTGGAGTCTGAGAAAGTATGTCATCTTCGAAATTCACTATATGGATTGAAGCAGTAGAAGAGTTTGAGATGTAGATGAATAAAAGTGATCACACTGTATTTTACATGTAATCTGCTTCTAGTATCATTGTGTTAGTGTTGTATGTTGATGACATATTATTACTGGAAGTAATGTGCAAGAAATCTTATCATTGAAATTATTTCTTCAAAATCATTTCAACACTAAAGATCTTGGTTTCTTGAAGTATTTCTTGGGGATTGAGATATCAAGGACAAGAAGGGTATCTTTCTATCTCACTGAAAATATGTTTTGGATTTTTTATCAAAAACAAAAAAAATTAGGAACCAAATGATGCAGTATTTCGATGTCTCCTGATCAACAACTTACCAAGGTTAGAGACTTTTGGATGATCCTAAATGATATAGAAAGTTAGTGGGAAAATTAAATTACCTCATAGTGACTCGCCCTAACATTGGTTAGTCCTATAAATCAGTTCACGTCTTACCACATTCAATCAGCTCTAGAACATGTACTATTTTACCTCAATGGAGTTGCTGGAAAAATGATTTTATATCAAAATTATGGGCATAGAGATATAGAATGTTTCTCTGACGTATATTATGTAAGTTTCAAGATTGATCAAAGATCCATTATTGGACATTTTATTTTTGATTGGTGGCAATTTGGTCTAATGGAATAGTAAGAAACAAAATGTAGTTTCATGATTCTTGCAGAATCTGAGTATTATACAATGGCACAAGCTTCAAGTAAATTGGTATGGGTCTCCCAATTCTTGATCTAAATGAGTTTTAAGATGACAATTCCAACAAAGTTGTGTGATATCAAAGCTGCAATTCATATTGCTTCAGACCCTATCTTCCATCAGCGAACTAAGTTCATTGAGATAGATTGTCATTTTTTTCGTAAGAAGATTCAACAAAATTTGATTTCTATAGCTCATGTAAAAATTGGGGAGAAACTAGTCTATATCTTCACAAAGGCCCTTAATGGAGCTTGAGGCACTTTTATCTGTAATAAGCTGGCCATGATAAATGTCCAGTCTCCATTTTGAGGAGTGTTATGGAAAGTTTTAAATCAAATAGTTGTATATTAGGGAGATTAATATTAGGTAACTTACTTAGAAGATATATATTTAGATGATCTTTTCTATATTAGAATATTCCTAATCTATAAAGATAGGAGTGTATACAAATATGTAACATAATTTCTCAATTGAGGAATAAGTAGAAAGGAACTTTTTCAGTCAAAATAAGTAAATGTCCATGTATTTTTCCATGATGGGTATAATTATAGTGAATCATAACTAGAGTGGGATCGCCATCATAAAATGTTATGTTGAATTTCTATAAAAGTTTATTCAAGTATTTTTTTTTATAATTGACATAATTAAAGTGAAATCATAATTATAGAGAATTTTATTCAAATTTATACCATTCAGAAATATATGAGAATAACCTTAAAAAAGTTCAAGCAAAAACTGAATTTTTTATAGATTATATAATTTTTATATATATAGTTGAGATTATGTGTCGCGTACCCCGGCCTGTTGGTTGACATCCATAGTACAAGACCCCTCAGGTCGGTGGTTCAAATCTTCTCAAGCACAGTTAGCCATAAAGAGGTGGTACTCTAATTGTTAGACACATTAGGGATGGCTAGAGGCTCATATAATTCTTTATATATATATATATATCTGTGTGCGCCCGCACGCGTGCGCGTGCATATTATGTCTTGTTGGTAGAGTAACCTCTCTGAAGGTCGTAATTTCTCTTAGGTCATGGGTGCGAATCCTCCCGTGTGTAAGGTGTGGTACTCGAATATTTAGCACACCCAGGGATGGTCTGAGCTCGTCTAATAGCCTCAGGCCATTCTTAGATATATATATATATATCTGTGTGTGTGTGTGTGTGTAAACGTGCAGATGTATATATGGAACATTGCAGAAAATATATGGAGCGTAAAAAAATTTTCCCATCTGGATATAGTTGAGATTAGAACATTGTCGAGAATCACAAGGGGTAAACCACGGAAAAAAACTGGAATGTTGGGCACACTCTTGTTAGTGCGTTCACATTTTTATTAAAAATAGGGACACTGGTTTGGAATGGGAATGGCGAACACTCGATCCAAACACTCCTAAAATCTGATTTTGATCTTATCGTGGGCCAAAAAGCTTTAACAAATGCAGCCGTAAGGTGATGGAATCATAAAATCTCGATCAAGTTTGTTGTCATTTTTCCATCATACACCATAAGCCAATGATAATATATCTTTTTTTCCTTAATCCCAAATTTCTTCAATGAAAACAAAGCTTTGTAAAATTTAAAGACTAGCTTTAATCAAGAGTGCTATCTCATGATTGAGAAATTTAATATATCATTGGGAGTTACACCTATTGAAAACTTTGAATGTGAGATCTAATCCTCATAGAAGGATGAAATATTTGGATGGTGTCTATTTAGCATGTAATGTACATTTTGAAAAATTCAACCTAAAATCACTCATATATATGAATCGTGCGGATGGAATTTTGAAATCCCACAAATGTCTATGCTAGTTTTTTTCATACTACAATACATGGCTCCTTTCTTAATATTTTGTTTTCGCAAATGGGCTTGGAACCTGCAATGTTAGATTTCTGATACAAAAATATAAGGTTTCTTTAGCTTTTCTTTTTCAACTAAAAGTACAATGCACATTATCAAAACCCAAAGGCCTCTTTCTCATCATGTAAGAGCATGCTTTATGATTTTGTATGACTGCATTTATTTTTATCATGTTTTAATTCCCCTTAGCCTCCACATCTGAATTAACAACTAAGTGAACTTGCTTTTATACATCATCGATTGTGCTACAGGAAATTTGCATCATGTGCAAACTTTGAAATGTTTGCTTTCTTTTGCATTTTCTATTTTTTTCTTATATGCATTTGCTAAATTCTCCCATCCAATAAATAAATGAAAAAATATACTTGATATATTTGTTTAGATTTAATTGCAGAAATGGAAACCTTTCATTCCTAGTATTTTATGGTGTACATATGAAGTATTGTTATTTGAATTTGCAGTGTTGGATTGCTAAGGAAGACTGCATGTGTTCAATTCTCAAGCCATGCTCTCCTTGTAAGAGAATAAGATTTTGGGTGTACATGCATCCGAAGGTTTGCTGCACTGAATAGCTTTTGTTTACTATTTTGTGCTTTTTTGTCTTGTTTTTCTTTTTTTTAATTCTTGTTATGTTTCTTTCAGGACTTCTTGCGACAAAATAACACTGGCAAGTTACTATGGCAACTATTTGGAGTTCAGGCTGCATCATTGTGCCTCTTTGGCATTCGTGAACATGAGGAAATCATGTGGGATGCATTTAGAAATGCAGGTTTTATATAATTTTTATTTTTATTTTGGAAGAAATCCTACAAGTAGTTGCATTTGAGCTTGAGAAACATCTTCATTACCTTTAAATTCAGCATTGCATCATTCTAAATAAGTGCAATATCCCATCTAGAAGAGCAGTTTAATTTGGGTTGGCTTGGTTCCAGCTCAATCCATGAGCTTATCTGTCGCTAATGGTTGCTGAATTCAGTTTATTCACTCATTCTTAGTTTCCAAATCAGGATAATGTCCTTGTCAATGAACCTTGCTCTACCTCCCCTGGTTGTACGCTACTTGTGGTAGGGTGGGATGATATGTAGCAATTATATGGGTGGAAGATGGTTGGCAGGTCGCTGGTGAAGATGAGGCGATAAAGAAAAAAACGGTAAACTAAGAAAACGGGTACTGGCTATGTCACATTGCTTTCTGAACAAAGGAGAAGAGGAAGTATCACAACCCATAACACACAGTAGAAGGCTGGTGGAAACCTTGAAATAGAAGATTGCATGCATTCAATTCATTAAATCCAAAATGAGATGCTATGACTATTTATTAGAATAACATGACCTAAACAATGATATATCAACCCTTAAGCTTAAAATCAATATTAACTACCACTAAACTGGTAAATATTTCTAACTATTACTGTGAACTCTCAATCTTCTTAGACTTCAATTAGGACATATATGTTGACAATGAATTGCTCAGTGGTCTTCGTCAAGTCTTTTGAGGTTACATGTCATCTCGCTGTGGGTGCCCAATTCTTAGCATTCTTCAAGTGACTAGGGAATTGTAAGTTCTTCATGTGTCACCAAATTGTCTTGTGATTATGGTTGATCTAATCAATGAATATATAGCATTTAACACCAAAATGCCCAAATTCATTTGTTTCAATCTAATTTCTCTATTATTGGCTGGGAACTATTAGATAGATCACTACAAGGACAATAATAGTTGAATCAACTATTCTTTATGAGGATACACTTACAGGAATTACTCCAAGCTTGATTGTATCTTGATATGACAATAAACATTCCGATTTAGAAGTAGGGTTAGCATATATGTAAGATGAAAAATTAGGTATGTTTCATTAGGTTTTAGCTCCCTACTAATTTTGTAAACCCTAAGCCTCATCATATAACTTTATGTGGGTATTTTGCAGTAAGGACTTGAAAAGAATATCAACTGAAACAATCGCTTCTGGTATATTATCAAAGTCCTTTATGATTTCTGTTAAGATCTTATAACGTCCATTTTGCTTCATCTCTTATATTTTGACATGGCCATTTATTTTAAGAAGATGCTTAGCAATTGTGGCTGTAGAATTCAAATATGCATGTTTGTATACACTAATGAAATCTATTGGCCATTTGGAGTTAATTCTTCTACAAATTTAGATGGAATTTTGCTTGCAATTTTATTAATAGAGCTTAAAAGCGATTTCAACAATAAGAAGAATTATGAATAAGTTGATAAATTTCACTATCCATAATTTTCTAAACTTCTATTCACAATCTTATTATGCCCATTCATCTATAGGTAAAAACAAATGGAAATACAAAGGAAGCTATAAATTAATTTTCTCAATCTTCCAAAAATAGCTAGCAAACATAACTTCTGTATTAGCAATTTATTTTGGTAACTCATGAGGTTCGATATATTTTTTGAAAATTTCTTTAGTCATTCATGTTGCATCGGTCACGTTTGAAAATAAAACATCAACTTAGAGAAATAGTAATTTCAAAATAAATTCATGCTATTTAATAGTTTTTAGAAATTCCAAATCAAAATCCAGACTCAGATTTTGCCAAATAGCGATCAGAGTAGTAGGTCTTGTATGATCTAATAGCTCTAGAAAATTAAATGCATGAAATCGGTTACAAATTATAAAAACTTCTTAACCTAATGCAAGCTAGTAGAATGTTTTTAACAATAAATTGATAGTTTTGCACTGTCCAACATGAACAATAAATTTATAGTTTTGTAGTGCCCAACATGTCCAACAACTTATTCGAATTGTAACTCTTTGAAATATGAAAATCTTTTGTAGAGCACATGGAATATACATATTTTATCTTTAAAAAAATATCTCTATTTATGACATGGTCATCATCAATTATGTGATTTTTATCCTCGATTTCTTTCTAAATGACAAAATTCATGGGGTTTATTAATACATTTATGTTGTGCAAATTCAGAGCTACTTTATTTTGAACTTCTGAATGATGCTGCAAAATAGTGTTTTTTTTATGAATTATTAGTTACCTTGGCATGTGTTGAAATAAGTTTTCTTATATTTAAGTGGTTGAAGATTAAAATATAGCCCAACTTGTAGTGCGAGTGATTTGGGGATTAGATCTTGTAGGTGATTAATTAAATCATTTATGATTCCCTTAGATCAAATAGATCATATTTGTTGAAATTTTAACAGTTTAAAATATAATTTTCTCTCTAAGATTTGTCAATTATGGTCATTCTTTAATTACCTTATTAAGATCTAAGTGGATATTTTTATAGACGTGATTAAATCAATAATCAGTCACCATACAAAGGAGGTCGAAACCTTGAAAGCTGGACCATCAACTGAAAATCTGGATTATAGTGAAGTAGTATGAATTTGAATTCCTAAAATTTTAAGCTTTTCATAAAGTTGGTAGTCCATGATGTTGTGTCCTGGGATTGATCCACTTGAAGGGGGCCAATTGAAGTTTGGTCCTCTTTTTAGAAGGGCTAGGAAGAGTGGCTACATTTTGGTGGAGTTGATTAAAAAATGGAATTAAGGTTATGAGTATAAATAGGTTCAGCAACACATCGCAATCCAAAACTTGAAGAATCTGAGTTTTGATTTTAGCATTTTAGTGTGAGGAATTCACTGCACCATGTGGAATTTTAATTCAATATGTAGAGTTGCATTCTTTTCAAAATTTTGATTGTTTATTTTAAGATTTTAACTAAAGCTAGATCAAGTGGATCTCTTTTTGTTGCCTGACGACACAATAGGTGGAATTTTGACTTTGGGAAGTGGACTGGTTAGGGATTTGAGTTAAACACATATGAAAATTAAATTCAAGTTTCTTGTAATAATTTATAGAATTTCACAAATTGTCAGTAGATTATGGTCCACCAACTAATCTATGGACAAAAAATTAGGCCCTGTTGAGGACTAGTCTTGACTGAACATGCAGCTGTGGTCTCCATGGATTTATGTGGTAATTGTTTTAGTAAAAAAATATTTCTTACACAATTGAATGATGGAAGAACAACAACCAACAACAGAGCAATCATTAAAACAATGCAAATTAGAAAACTTCTTATAAATAAAAAAAGATGTATTAGAACGAGTTATCAAAATAACTTCATTTAAAGATATTGCCACCCAGCTTTTTCATTTTCCTTGGAATATCTCCAAACAATTTTACTTGCAACCACTTTTCTGTCTTCATTTTCCAGTAATAATATATTTTCTAATATCAGAAATTCAAAATACACAAAGGAGGGAAAAGGGAGAGGGTGAGTGGCCACTAGGATAACTAACTTGTAACTTGATGGCTTAACTTGCCTTACTTTTCTTGAACCTTCATTCAACTCCATGGCCGGCAACTCCTTGATTTGGAAAGATGTTTAGTTGCTAATTTTATGTAAATAAATAATTTTCAATGAATTTATATAGTTTTGGCATGATAATTAAAATATGATTCTAAATTTTAAGGAATTGAATTTGAAATTTAAAATTTTTAACTAATTCAAATGCCCCCACACACACATATATAACAAATATATAATTTTAAACATAATGTTCATGCAATGAAAAATAAAAAAAAAGTTCCTAAATAAGGTTGTTCTTTTTCTAGTCAATAGATCTTAATAAACTGCATTCTTCTTGGAAGGAGCATTTATGATTGGTCCTTTGCTCACTTGATTAGCATCACTTGCCACATCAATTTTCTCAGGTGTCAAAGAACTCCTTTACGTAGAGTCAAATAGATGTTTCCAACTAATGCTTTACTGGTGGTTGAGTATCTATTGGTGTCGGTAAATCATCAAATATTAGTAGCACCATCTAAATCTGCATGTGATGATTTTGTCTTGCTACAAATGTTTTATCACGGGCCTTCTAACTCCTTCATACATCATATTCATGGACGCATTTTCAGTGTTGAAATATGAAATGTTGATACTATTAGTAAAGGTGAGGTAGATGGAATTTATTGTGATAGGCAAGAGGGGTAGATGATAATAGAGTGGATTGTTAACTATGATACTGAAGGCAAAAGTCTATAATCACTTGAGGCTCTCATAAGATGTATGTGCAAGCTTTCATCCTTGGTTTCATCTTTGAAGCATAAATTGAGTTCCTCAAATGTCCATCGGTTAACACCTTCATTTACAGGTTCATTGTTGATCTAGTACATAAGAGGGAACCTGACTGAAAACTTATTGTTGGATATCTGTCTGCCGCCTCCATTGCCACTAATGGATCAACTGGAGGAGTTATTACCAGACAGATGATTGCTACTTACATTTTTTTTAATGGTTTTGTCCATAGCTTTTGGCTTGAAGATAACACGGGTTTCTTGGATTTTTAATTTGCCTCATTTCTCAGTTTGACCTTTCAGGGAAGGTTATTATTAGACAGAGAGTAATGTTATGAATCCTTAACTTGAATAATTGACATTGGTAGTATATAACAGCTGCAGCTGGCTGAGCTTGCTAAAGCAGAGTACACAGATGGATGATGGTTTTGGAAGACAAAGAGCAACTATAAGGAGATTTTCATCGGTTGTTAGTACTTGAATAATATTTTTAATGAAATTGCAAACAATTTAGTTAACTATAAACGCATCTCTTATGGCTTAAAAGGCCATCTAAGATTAATGTTGCCTGTTCGGTTGCTTCTCTTCTCATTTCTTCCTAAAGCATCTATTATAAGTTTTGGAGTTTGAACAACTGGAAATTGCTCTGGTACTTGTTGGGGTCATATCAAATTCAGGAGTATATTAGTATTCAATAGGAAGTCTAGAAGTTACAAGTTTAATCTCAGATAATGTTATTATTGGTAAAATGTTTAGATATATCTTAAATATAAGGATCAGTTATAGTTGTGTCGTGGACTTGAAAGTGAAGAGACAAGCCTCAACACCTTTTATGTCCTCCAGTTAATATTGATAAAAGAATAGGTGCTGTTTTCAGATTTTGTAACAGTATATTAGCAAGTAGCATCATTTTCTGATGGTTTTTGACATGTTTAGTGCTACATTTAGCATGGGAAGGCTTAGATTGATTGCCAGTTAAGGATGTAATGAACGGTTCACTGCAACTGAAAAAGGGTAGGTTGTTTAGGTTGGTCATCATCATCTTGTTATTTATAAAATCCCTCTGAAGAGAAGCAACAAATGTTCGAGGACCAGAAGTATGCTTGCAAATATAGATCCAACTTTAGTGAGAACGAAATTCCTATTAAATCACTTCATAAATAAAATTACTTGTCAAAGCCTTAATAGGACACAATGGAGAAAAGGGATTCATGTAGCCGACACCACTTAGTGGGATAAATGCTTGTTGCTGTGTTGTTGTCGTCAAAGCCTCTCCCATATTTGAGGACCAATCCTTAGAGATGGTGCTCTTTTCCATAATGTTGTAAATATATAATGAATATTGCTAATTGAAGGGTCTGATACGGTTCTTGGCAAAAATTATGACAAATAACAACAACAACAACAACAACAACAACAACAAAACCTTTATCCCACTAAGTGGGGTCGGCTACATGAATATTATTTCTCCATTGCGTCCTATTTAGTGTCATATTTTCATTTAATTCTAATAGATTAAGATCATATTTTATATAATATGCCCAGGTTTTCATAGGTCGACCTATGTCTTTCGTAACATAAGTCGAATCTAAAACATCTACTCTTCTAATCAGATCATCATATGGTATGTGGCCAAACCATCTAAAACGAATCTCTCTAATTTTGTCCGTCATTGGAGCTGCACCAACCCTATCACGAATATATTCATTTCACATTTTGTCTCTAAGTGTAAAGCCTCTCATCCACCTAAGCATTCTCATCTCGACAATATTTAACTTTGTTTTATGCTTCTCTTTGCATTCAATGCCATAGAGCATTGCAGGTCTCATATCCATCTTATAAAATTTTCCTTTCAGTCTGAGTAGTACTTTTCTATCACACAATAGGCCTGAATCATTCCTCCACTTCAATTAACCAACTTGAATTCTACCAATAACATCCCCATCAATATCATCATTACTTTGAACAATAAACCCGAGATATCTAAAACGTTCACATCTTTTAATAATTTGATCACCCATAGTGACATTTTTGTCACTAGAGCTACTACTACTAAAATTACATTCCATGTATTCAATTTTAGTTCTACTGCAACGAAGGCCTTTAGACTCCAAGGTAGACCTCCATAATTCAAGTTTTTCCTGAGTTTTTACTCTCGTCTTATCCACGAGAAGGATATCATCAGCAAAAAGCATACACCAAGGTACATTCCCCCGTAAGTGTCTAGTAAGAACATCCATAACTAGAGCAAAAAGATATGGGCTTAAAGCCGATCCTTGGTGTAAACCAACAAAAATAGGAAAATATTTGGTCAATCCTCCTTTTGTTTGAATACAAAAGCTCTTGTATACATTTCTTTAATGACTTGAATATAAGTCATATCAACACCTTTCTCTTCAAGAACTCTCCAAAGGATATCTCTTGGAACCTTATCGTACGCTTTTTCTAAATCAATAAAAATCATATGTTGATCCTCTTATTTTCTCTGAACTTCTCCATCAAACCTCTCAATAAATGTAAAGCTTCCATAGTAGACCTGCCCGTCATAAATCCAAATTGATTATGAGAAATCTTTGTAATACGTCCATAATTTTAATGTATGACACATCAACTTATTCCTCTATAATTTGCACACTCTTGTGCATCCCCTTTATTCTTAAAAAATGAGGACCAAAATATTCTTCTTCCACTCCTCATACATCTTTTTAGTTTTTAAAATTATATTACAGAGTTTAATAAGCCAAGGAACTCCCAAATCTCCTAATTATGTCCACACTTGAATGGGTATATCATCCGTTCCTACAAGACTTTCCGCCCTTGGTTTTCTTTAAAGCCACCTCAACTTCTTTCTTACTAATGTGACGTTAAAAATTAAACATATTATTATTATTAGCGATATTAAGATCACAATGGTTGATTGTATTTTCTGAAACTTCATTAAAATGTTTATCACAATCACTCACCCACATATTTTGAATATCTTTTTCTAAGAAAATCACTTTTTAATTTTCATCTTTAATATACTTTACTTTACTAAATCTTTACTTTTCTTTTCTCTTTGTTTGGTTAGTTTATACATATATTTTTCACCCTTTTTAGTATCTAATTTATTATAAAGATCACTAAAAGCAGAATTTTTAGCGTCACAAATTATTCTCTTAGACTATCTACAGACCGTTTGATATTTTTCCTAGTTCTCTAAACTTTTACATTTAAATCAATTTTTATAACGTAACTTCTTATATTTTATCTTTTTTTTTGCACACTATTATTCCACTACCAACTATTTTTATTTATATAAACTTTTTCTTTTAATTGTCCAAGTTCAAATTGTCACTTGTTTAATAGTGTTTGTTACTTTATTCTACATAAAAATTGTTTCTTCACGAGTATCCCAAATTTTCAAATCATGAATTTTACTCATAAAAATAATTTTATTTGCGTCTTTTAGGTACATCCGAGAAATTATGGCAAATAAATTCTTTTATTGAAAGAATTTAAAACACTCAACACGAATACATAAGATAAGCACCTAGAATTCGAGATCGCCCTTAGGCACACAAAAAACTAAGTTGCTTTAAGGCACCGACACAATAATATTCCCCTTAAAAAATTACACCTTGTCCTCAAAGCGGGTTGAAATAAACTGTTGTTAGATCAAATGGTGTGGCTCCCGTTCATAAACTGGCATAGTCTAATTATCATCGTCATCACTGGTACAATCATCATGACCTTCTTTAACAAATTTGGGTCATCATTTTTCCCCACTGAAGATTATCTCCACACAATCAAATTACAAACCATCACAAACTTTCGTTAGTATCATGTGTCCATAAACTTTCCCAACCCCTTCCAGGTCTTAGGTAGTGACCCCTCCAATATGCTGCCACATTTGATGGATCCGCTGACACCAAGGGCTTGCACAGGCTAGGGTCACCACGAAGCACGATCTTCCTCCCCTCCACTCTAATTTCCATGCTCAATGATTTCCAATCCACCTTGGTCTCTCCGATTGTCTATAACCCATTCATCTCTAGAATCACATTAGTATTTCCCAAATCCATGGAAGGACATCTGCCACTTGTATGCTCTATAGTGTCAAACCAATCCTCTCCAAATTCTGATGTTGTTCTCCACATTCTCTGTCCCCATCATAACCCAAAATGTCATGTATCTACCCATTCCAACCTCAATTGATCCACCACCCGATTTGAGTTTGAGTAGCCCCACTATCCACCAACACCACTACCGGTTGCTCGTCGATTTGTCCCCTCACCTTCATGATGTGATTTAGAGTATATCCGACCTGCTGAGTTGAGGGATGCCTCTGTTACATTTAGGTGTAAGTGCTTATTTCCCTCCACCGCTTCTTCCGCTGAATCCTTACTATTAGCCTTCTCCCCCTCACAAACTAAAAATACATGGAGCATGCGATATTTGCACTGATGGCCTGGGGCATACTTCTGATTACATCGGAAACGTAGTCGCTTTGATTTCTTGTCGTGCACCTCTTCCTCTGTGGGGCACTTGAAATTTCCCCCAATATGGGACCCTGTATTCTTCTGCTTCGGTGCCTCCTAAAATGAGACTGCCTGTTTCCTTAGTGTCATGGTTGTCAACATACACTTATGGAATCCTTCCGTGATATTGCTTTTGCTAGTCTTATTCATCTGGTTCTTGACTTCCACCATCAGGGCGAGCTCCATCATCTCCCTCAATCTCATTGGTCTAAATAGTCAGAGTGCTGCCCATATGTCGGGATTTAGGCCCTTCATGAAGTTCCCCTCCAATCTAGCTTTGGAAATTCCCTTTAAACGTCCCGACAATAACTCAAATCTTCCTATATTTCATGAAAATCCTCTCAAGTGTTAAGACATAGAATTGCTTTTGTAGGTCTCCTTCTTGAATGTATTGGAAACGTTTCAACAAACAATCCTCAAAATTCGTTTCACGATCAGATAGGATACTTAGCCTCCCTCCATTGAAACCATGCTAGGGCCTCCCCTCCCCTCCAAACTAACACCCTGCCTCCATGATCTTCTCCTCTTCATTTAGCCAATTCATCACAAAAAATCGCACCCAGTACATCCATCCATGTACATTTTTTCTCTTGAAGGTTGACAGCTTCAACTTCCTAACCCGAGCATCTCCAACACAACTCCTCTCTTCGGTTTTTCCTCCTATATATTTAGGATAAACATCCCTCCTTCGATCATAGTAATAACTCATCCCAGCTTCTCTCCTTCCTTGTTCGTGCTCCTCTCAACCCCTCTATTTGCCCAACTCCCTCCATTGGAAATCTATAATCCACCCCCAATTAGGGATCTAAGGGGGAGTTCATGATGGTGGATGCTTTCCTCCTAATGGTTTTTACGTCTGACCTCTTCCCTTTCAATCTGGTTACGAATTTTTTGGTCAACCTTTGGTTAGGGTTTGCAATTTAAGCTCTTGGCGGGATCTTGGATTGCATCTCAATAGCTTCCTTATCATCTCCTCATAGTCTCGAATCAAATGTCAATGGAGAAAACTTTTCCTTTATCTCGGATTTAAGTTGTTTTTCTTTTTCCAATTTCTCTTCCAAAGCATCCGCTTTCTGTGCTGCTCTCTCCAATATCTTAATGAGTTTGACTTTGGATAAGTGTATTTGCGCTCGCCCACGATCCCTTCTTTGGCCTCTCAGCTATCCCGGATCACTACCATTTCGCGAGGCTAGGTCACAAAAGCAGCATTGTATGCTGCGTTCCTGTTTGAATTAATAGCTTGCTAGAATTTGACTGTTCGGTCATGTATGGCCTCGATCCCGTCGATTGCTTCCAACTAGGGCTTATTGTTATCCAAAAACATGCTTACTGTCTCAAGTCGTTGCTGTTTTACAAGTATTATGCCATCCCATCATCCTATGTTGTCGTTGTCTGCCTACAAAGTAGCGTTTTCACGCTATGATCTTGTTGGTCTTTTCTATTGCGACTGAATCACGAGCTTCGATCATGAAGCCTCTGCATGATATGGTTCTGAACCCTCGTGATTGGTTGTTGCTTCATTGTTAATGCAAATCACGATTGTATTACGAGCTTCGGTCACGCAGTGGTGGTGCGATTCCGAAATCTTGATTGCATTGTTTCCCTCTCAGATAGCTTTTATCGTGGCTGTAGTGTTACGAGGAACACAACAATCTAGTTGAGTACCATAATCAATTGCTTTGATACCATTTGAGATGATTCTTGGTAGAAATAAGTTAAATAAAACATTTTATTGCAAGAACTTCAAACAACTCAACATTAGTACATAAGATAAGCACTTACAAATTGAGAGGTAGGCAATCTCTCCCAAATTCTATAATTAAAGAGGTAGGAAATCTCTCCCAACCCCTAATCTTAAGATTCAAGATAACAATTTCATGCATATCCGTAACCCTAGACATGTTAGCCATATTTATACTAAACAATAATAAATAATAAAAGACTAAATCACCCTTATGTGCACGAAAGACTAAATTGTTCTTAGGCACCGGCATAACAACCTCATAATTTAGTACTGATACAATGGCCTTTCTTTTGAAGGCCAAGATCATCTCAACATTGTTTAGTCAGATATGCCAATTTATTTATTTATTCTCTTTTCAACTAACTTTCATCATAAATCCTGCATGCCAGCTTAATGTGTTTTTTTTTTTGGTTTTTATTTTACTTTTTTTTTTCTTAGCTTGATGTGGTCTTCGACATAGTACAATAATCCCAATTTGATATTTTTGAAGACCAAATTGAACAATAAGCTTGAATTGTAACTTTTTCTAATAACTATTAGAGTAGGGCAAGGGAAGCTCGTATTTTATGCTATCATGAATTCAATAAAATTTTTTAGAAACCCATAAACATATACTCATCAATCCATTTTCCCTGAATTAAAGGATACTGCTCAACCCAAATTTATTATTCTTGATTTTTCATGTATTCTAAGTAAATTTTTTTCCAGGAAAATTCTTGGTATGGTTTCTTTATCCGAATCAGAATATCTATCCCAATTCAGTTAAAGATATGTTACTTGGGGATTCGTTTGCTGGCCCTGAAGGTGAAAAGATGGTATTTTCTTTTTAATTTCTCATAATTGTGCTCTATCATCATCATCATCCTTTGCAAAATATTATTGCAACTTTATACATTCTCATTTTATATTCTTTCATGTGAAGTGTGTCGTATGAAGACTTAAACTTATTATTCACAATACTTTTGAATAGCATGTCCCTTACGTTTGGTTTACAATCCATTTCCTTGTTTTATCTATGCATATGATTGTGTAGTTTCTAGAGACATCCTTTGATTTTTGTTGATTTGGAAAATGCTTACGATAAGGTTCCAAGAGATATCCTTTGGAGAGTTTTGAGAAGGTTTTGATATGACTTATATTCAAGTCATTAATGATATGTATATAAGAACTGTTACTTGTGTTCGAACAGAAGGAGGATTGACCAAATTTTTCCCTATTCGGTTGGTTTACATCATGGATCAGCTTTAAGCCCATATCTTTTTGCTTTAGTTATGGATGGTCTTATTGGACACTTACAGAATGATGTACCTTGGTGCATGCTTTTTGCTGATGATATCTTTCAAGTGGATAAGACGAGAGAAAAAGCTCTGGAAAAACTTGAATTATGGAGGTGTACCTTGGATTCTAAAAGCCTTCGTTTGAGTAGAACTAAAACTGAATACATGGAATTTAATTTTAGTAGTAGTAGCTCTAGTGATAGAAATGTAACTATGGGTGATCAAATTATTAAAAGGCGTGAACGCTTTAGATATCTTGGGTCTGTTGTTCAACGTGATGATTATATTGATGGGGATGATATTAGTAGATTTCAAGTTGGTTGAAGTGGAGGAATGCTTTAGGTATATTGTGTGATAGAAAAGTACCGGTTAGACTGAAAATAAAATTTTATAAAATGATGGTGAGACCTGCAATGCTCTGTGGCGCAGAATGTTAGCCTTTAAAAGAGAATCATAAAACTAAGTTAAGTGCTGCTGAGATGAGAATGATTAGGTGGATGAGTGACTTTACACTTAGAGACAAAATGTGAAATGAATAGATCCGTGATAGGGTTGGTGTAGCTTTAGTGACGGACAATTAGAGAGAGTCATCTTAGATGGTTTGGTCACATTAAACTTCGACCATTTGATGATCCGATTAGAAGAGTAGATGTTTTAGATTTAACTTTTGTTAAGAAAGACAGAGATACCTAGGAAAACTTGGCCATATTGTATAACAAAATGATCTTAATTTATTAGAATTAAAAGAAAATATGACACTAAATAGGGCACAATGGAGAAAATGGATTCTTGTAGTCGACCCCACTTAGTGGGAGAAAGCTTTTGTTCTTGTTGCATCTGATTGTGTAGTTTCTATCATTTATTATACATCTAAATCATGTAAGTTTATTTCTAATTATCTTATCTTAACAGATGACTCTCATCTGTTCCGAATTTGATAACTTATCAACATATCATTTCTAATTTTATCACAAGCATATTCAAATCTACTTTGTCTACTTAAATTAATGATTTTTATATTGCCAATACTAGGATTCATATTACCTAATTGACCTAATTATTGTCTTATGAAATTTACTTTGAATTCTATATAATATCCTCTTATCACAGTACTCCCTAGAAACTTCTCCATTTTCGCCACTCAATATTACTAGTAGAAAGATAAATTAATCAAAACTGAAAATTTAAGTGCTAGAGTCTACTATTTTTAGATGAAAACTAGTTTGAAGTTGAAGAATATTATTTGTGTTTTTTAATGGATTACGAAGCATCCATTTATTCTTATTTCTCATTGCGTGCTAAATGAGGCGTTAAATATATATTTTCCTGAAATTCTTATATAACTTCTAGCTATATTACCTTGGACAATTTTGTAATTTTTCTTTTCTGATGATTCCACTTTAATTCTTTACTGGCTTTGTTGATGGATCTTCTCTTCTCACTAGTAGGGTTTCCCTTCAACATATTCTGCTTCCACCATTTTCATTTTTCTTGAAGGATTCGAACATCATACATCCTCATTTGGAGGCAACGGAGAATATTGAACTACATGTCCTAAATTATGACAATCAACTTGACCATTTGTGAATGTTTGCTGCTAACACTCATAGTTGGTCTAGATGTATTTTTATAAAATTAAAGTCTACTTGATATGTGTCGCCCTCGATCTTAGTTACCCAGCTTTAATTTTTATGAATTATCCCCTCATCTTTATTTTCATTCTTTCATATGTTGCCTCATGCCCATATATTAAACTTTCAGCTGCGACCTCTAAATAATCAATTTCTTGAACGATAAAATTAATAAGCATGCACATTTTGTTTCATTAACGTTGAACCTCTTTTTCATTTAAAAATTTCTCTATGCTCTTGTATCAAAGGGGAAATGCCGATATCAAAATGATGTCAAATACATAGAACTTTCCCTTAGTTGTCTTATATTGAATATATTGTCTCTTCATAGTTAATATAAAGCATATTCATGCTTTGTCGAATGCTCAGTTTTATTTTGCTGGGATTAGAACAACTTTTATCAATCACAATGTTATCATTGAAGCATTATTCATATCTTTATTATTTGCAACATAATTTGACAAAATTTCACCTTTTTGCTCATCTAATAATTCCGATTGTTTTTTATTACACTCTTTTCAAAGATCAATAAACACAATAGAAAATCCTTTCTTTTTTATTTTTTATGGTGCATTGTTTGTCTTAACTGTCATTTCCTTAGTAGGCTTCCTAGCATATAACCAAATTAGATTTTTTTTTCTACTGATGTGAATTTTATCTAGCCATATTTTCTATTACCTTTTCAATGATTTTATATGACTCATAAATGTGGTTTTTTTATAATTATCATTTTTCCATATATTTATTTTGCTCTTAAACTCGGGGATCTTTTTATCTAATTATCCATATATTTCTTGTCTGGGGATAAAGCCACATTTTATAGTTTTTAAAGTCTACTTTAACTTCATTTCTTATTCATTATTAGGCCCAAGATTTCTTTCCCATTTTATTTTTCTGATGAATTTTCTTTTTTAAAATTTCCTTTTTATATTTTATCATAACTATTGTTAGGATCTTTTCTGATGATAAATGTAAAGCTCAGGAGAATATTTTGGCTTGATGCATAATTCAAATTTCTTGAATTATTGTATCTGGTTGACAGGATAGAAAAAATTGCAAAAAGAATATTGTTTAACAAAGAAAGTAGAGAATATAAATTTCACTCATTGCTGTACAGATTTATTTTCATACTTTCTCTGGCTCTATAAATGGATCCCTCCACATAAGTTTGCGAGCTATGATCGCAGGAGCCTAATAGGGTCAACGCTTCTAAGCCTGTTTATTTAAATTTAATAATTGAATTAAATAGTTAATGTCTTTAAAGGGTTGACCGGGCTATGGATCATAACTTTATACAGCTAGATAGCATATCCTCATGCACACCTCGCCCACAGAATCTGTACCCACATAACCAACTGCAGTATTGTAACAAATTATGTCACTATCTGAACTATATATAAACATAGCAAACAAAAAAAGCAAATTGAGCTGAAAGAATTCAAATTATTCGGTTCATTCTAACACATGGTTATTCTTTGTTTTTCTGCCTGTATATATGGTACCAGAGCCCTTCAGCCTCACGGCTTAAGCTGCTCACAACTGCTGATACCTCAGCAGTTCGATTTCCTCTTTATACTACTATTTAGCTTCTCTCCTGCTACAACAATATGACTCAATCAACGACATCTGCTACAGACAATTCACGTCGGCCTCCTCAGATCAACATGATCTTCTCTTCCCGTCCTTCTCTCATTTTTTTTTGTCTAACATCAAAAACGTCTTTCAAATTCAGCTCACAACCAACAATTACTCCAACTGGAAATCCCAAATCCTTGAACTATTTCATACAAATGGATTAGCCTATCTAAATGGATCTGCAACCCTACAGCTATGGCCGCAGCAACCTTGTTTCAGCAAGGTCCAGTAATCTGTTAAATTTGTGAAAGAAGAGGTCATGCTGCCATTCAATGTTGGCACATTTTAGATCTGAATTACGCCCACTTCAGTCACCAATCTAAATGCAATGCTAGTTGGAGCTTCCCCTACTACAGACACCTGTTATCTTGATTCATGCGCCACCTTACATCTCACAATAGACTCTTCTGAACTTAATCAACCATTCACCTATCAAGGTGATCAGCAAGTTCTGGTTGGCAATGGACAAACCCTTCCCATAGCCCAATCAAGTCATGGTTCCGTTACAACTTCTTCACGTAAGTTTTAACTTCACTGTCTACTTCATGTTCTCTATCTCACACATAATCTCTTATCAGTACATAAACTAACAACAAATAATTCATGTTCCATAAAACCTTCATGGTTACAAAATCATTGATTCTCAGACCAACAAGTTTTGTTTAAAAGCTCAAGCTTCAATGGTCTCTATCCAGTTCAACAAAATTCAGTCTTCGCCCTCATCCTAATCATACTTATTGTTCGAAGTTATTTTAGGAAATAATTTATTTTTGTTAAAAGTTATGAGTATTAGATTTATTTCCTTTCCTATTTTAGATTTATTTCCTTGGATTGGATTTATTTCCTTCCCTATTTTAGGCTTTCATATTTTATGTCGCTTTCTTTATGTTCAACTAATTATTTTGAATTAATCAATTGCTGATATAGGTGTTATATTTTTCCTTTCATATTATGTAATTTTTCTTGTCCTTTCAATTCTAGGATTCATGTAAGTATATTTATACCCTCTTTTCATATCTATAAAATAATTCGACTAAATTCTGAAAATTAAAATGGTATCAGTGGCTTGAAACAAAGTCTCCTACCGCCGTAAACTTTCTATATCCTGTAGCCAGCAATTTTGTCGGGATACAGGCCTTTCCTTCGCATCCTCTTTTTTAGTTTTTTCACTGGAAACATCCTCTACCTGCAGGACCAGTCGCCGTATTTTCCTCTTGTAGCCTTTCCCGCCTCCGATATTCCTGCTACAGCCTTTACTGTTGCTGGAATTCCCTCAAGCAGTCAGAAATCCTCACTGTCGGTTGGAAAACTTCCTGCAAGCTTCCTTAGTAGAGAAACATCTTTCTGCTGTCTTTCTGTTGTTCTGGATCTCCTTCCTGTCGGCATTGAAATTCCCGCATCATAAGCTTTGGTTTTCTTCTCTATCTTCTTTCAGTCGGATCCGTGTTTTAGACGCAGAGGAGTGTTAGCCAATTGAATGTCGCTGATTTGAAGGTGAAGAGGGTGTTCGTCAGGGTAGATTTGAAGGTGAAGAGGGTGTTCGTCAGGGTAGATTTGAACGTTCCTCTCGATGAAAACGTCAAGATCTCCGACGATATCATGATTAAGGCTGTCGTTCCCACCATCAATTTCTTGAGGGAGCACATAGTCATGGTCTGCAGTCATCTGGCCCGCCCTAAAGGTGTCACTCTGAAATACAGCTTGAAGCCTCTCATGCCTAGGATATTAGAACTTCTTGGAGTTGATGTTGAGATGGCTAATGTTTCCATTGGCAAGTAAGTGGAGAAAAAACATCGTTGCATTGCCTGATGGCGGTGTCATCCTCCTCGAGAATGTGAGATTCTATAAGGAAGAAGAGAAGAATGATCCAGAGTTTGCAAAGAAACTTGATTTTCTTGCTGATCTCTATGTTAATGATACCTTTGGAACTACTCACAGAGCTCATGCTTCAACAGAGGGTGTTACAATGTACTTAAAACCTGCTGTTGCTGGTTTCCTTCTGTAGAAGGAACTTGATGACCTTATCGGGGCTATTGCGGATCCGAAGTGGTCATTTGTTGTCATTGTTGGTGGTTCAAAGGTTTCAACAAAGATTGGGGTGACGAAGTCGCTCTTAGAGAAAACTGATATCCATCTTCTTGGAGGAGGAATGATTTTCACATTCTACAAGGAACAAGGACATGATGTTGGTTCCTCTCTTGTTGAGGAAAATAAACTTGGTCTAGCAATAGCTCTTATTGAGAAGACAAAGCTAAAAGGAGTTTAAGTTTGAGAAGTTTGCTTTTGGAATTGATGCCATTACCCAGAAATTGGTCGAGTTTAGTTGAAATGGCGGCACAACCATCATCGGTGGCGGCGTCTCCGTCGCCGCCATGGAGCAAGCCAAGTTTGTCATTAAGAAGAGCCACACCTCAATAGACGGTGGTGCGAGCTTGGAACATCTGGACGGAAAATCACTGGCAGGTGTTTTTTTTTTCTTTGCATGCAACAAGCCCTCCTTTGGAGCTTTTTCATGAAGTGGGTCATTCTCCAAAACTTTTTCCTGCCATAGCCCTACCTCCGGAGCTTTTTCCCTACAACAGACCACCCTCCAGAGTTTTTCTTTGCAGCAAGTCCTCCTCCGGAGTTTTTTCCTTGCAGACCATGCCCTACAACTTTTCTTGTAGGTTGTCTACTTCCCCGCAAACTTTTCTGTAGCTTTACCTTAGGAGTCTTTCGTCTACCTACAAACACTACAAAAATTATAGTCAAACACAACCGCAGTCAACTAAAATATCCCTAATAAATGCACTTGGGGTTGATTACTAAGTACGAGATGAAGACTTAAAACTCTACCACACAACGAATCTTCCTCACCCATTATTTGATATTTTCAAATCCAAGTTGAACATGTTTGTCGACTGTGCTTCAACTAGAGGGGGAGTGTGAGAAGTTATATTAGGAAATAATTTATTCTTGTTAAAAGTTATAAGGATTGGATGTATTGTCTTGGACTTGATTTATTTTATTTTCTATTTTAGACATATTTTCTTTGATTGGATTTATTTCTTTATTTTATGTCGTTTCCTTTATCTCCAAGTAATGAATTGAAGATATAGGTTTTATATTTTTTCTTTCATGTTTCATTTTTTTGTCTTTCTTATTCTAAAATTCATGTAACAATATTTATACCATTTTTTCATATCAATAAAATCATTTCGTTGAACTCTAGAATAGGAATGACAAGAAAAATGAAATAACATGAAATGAAAGATGTAAGACCTATACAACACCACCAACAACAACAAAGCCTTAATCCTACTACGTGGGGTTTTCTACATGAATCCTTTTTCTCTATTACATCATATTTAGTGTCATATTTTCATTTAGTTCTAATAAATTAAGATCATTTTTTATACAATAACCCCAAGTCTTCCTAGGTCTACCTCTGCCTTTTCTTAACATAAGTTGAATCTAAAACATCTACTCTACTAATTAGATTATCAGATAGTCTAAAAAATCTAAGACGATTCTCTCTAATTTTGTTCGTCACTAGAGCTACACCAACCCTACCATAGATATATTCATTTCGCATCGTGTCTCTAATTGAAAGCCACTCATCCACCTAATCTTTCTCATCTTGGCAACACTTAACTTAATATTATGCTTCTCTTTTAAATGCCAACATTTATCGTCATAGAGCATTGCAGGTCTCACCACCATCTTATAAAATTTTCCTTTCAGTCTACGCGGTACTTTGCTACCACACAAAAGGCCTGAATCATTCCTCCATTTCAACCAACCAACTTGAATCTACTATTAATATTCCCATCTATATCACCATCGCTTTGAACAACAGACCTGAGATATCTAAATTGTTCACACCTTTTAATAATTTGATCACCCAAAGTTACACTTCTATCACTAGAGTTACTACTACTAAAATTATATTCCATGTATTCAGTTTTAGTTCTACTCAAATAAAAAACTCTAAACTCCAATGTTGACCTCCATAATTCAAGTTTTTCCTGGGCTTGTTCTCTCGTCTTATCCACGAGAATGACATCAGCAACAAATTGCATACACCGAGATACATCCTCCTATAAATGTCTAGTAAGACCATCTATAACTGAAGCAAAGGATACATAAGACTTATATCTCCAATTAATTTATTCATAATAATTATTTGGAGTTAAATAAAATAGTATAAAATAGGAAAGCCTAAAATAGAAAAGGAAATAAACACAATCCAAAAAAATAAATCTAAAATAGGAAATGAAATAAATCCAGTCCAAGGAACTAAATCTAATTTTCATAATATTTAACAAGAACTTCTAACACTTCCCCCCTCAAGCTGAAACATGGTTGACAGCTATGTTCAATTTGGATTTCAAAATATCAAATAATGGGCGAGGAAGATTATTTAATGAGGTACATGGTATTCAACCCCAATAGCATTTATAGAAATTTTTAGTTGACTGCGGTTGTCTTTGACTGTAGTTTTTGCAGTGCTTGTGGGTAGGCGAAAGACTCTTACAGGTAATGCTGCAGGGAAGTAGACAACCTACAAAAAAAGCTGGAGGACGTGGCATGAAGGAAAAAACTCCGGAGGAGGGCCTACTGCAAGAAAAAGACTCTGAAGGAGGGCCTACTGCAGGAAAAAAGCTCTGAATGAGGGTTTACTGCAAGAAAAAACTCCGAATGAAGATAAACATTACAACTTATCGAAAGTGATACAGTTGTTGTGCATAAATACTTGAAGATATTTCAAGATCCGCGTCCACCTCTGTTCAAAGAAACAGAAACCCCGATTGAAGCGGAGAACTGACTAATGAAGATAGAGAAGATACTATATAGTATGACTTGTCTAGATGAAAGAAGAGTACCGTTGACGACGTTTGCGCTGGATGGAGAAGCCAAAAGGTGGTGGCGTGGGCAGCGTCCAGATAAGTTAAGGGACATATCCAATACGATGATAAATTGGGAGGAGTTTATAGAACTTTTTAGAGAATGGTTCGTACCTCTACCCGCTTGACGACAGATACAAGGACAAATTCATCAAGTTGAGGCAAGGAGAGAAGACAGTTATGCGGTATGAAACAAAGTTCACTGCACTATCGAGATATGCGCCACAAATGATCGCCACCACAGAAGAACAGTGCTACAAATTTCTTTTGAGATTAAAAGATTTGATCAGACAGCCGTTGGTACCCTCAAGAATCGATGAATATTCGATATTAGTAGAGTGACCTAGAAGGGTTGAGATCGATTATCAGCTTACTAAGAAACGTAAAGAGATGCACAAGAGGAAGGTTGCAAAAGAACACAGAGCTCACTCAGAAGGATCCAATGAGAAGGTTCAAGAATAATTCAGGTGGAGTTAACAGACCAGAGTACTGGAGCAACTTGTGCCAAATGCGGAAGACAATATAAAAGTGAATGCTTGATAAGATCTAACACTTGCTATAGATGTCGTCAATCTAGTCATATAATAAGATATTGTCCATCTTTTGACCAGAAGAGCTCTGAAGATCATAAATCTGATGGAGCTCTTTCACAGAAGACTGCAGGTGGGCATAAAAACATAGAGTCAATAGCCTCAGTTCCTACCTATAGTCAACGAAGACAACCGGTTCGATCTCGGGTATATTCTCTCACTCATAGTGAACATGAAAAACCTATTGCTATTGATAGTGGTGAGGTCTGATTAGTTTGTTGTTTTTCTTATCATGTTTTGGTGTTCCGTATCTATGTATAGTTGAGCCTTGTATCTAGCCGTTATCTTTATAGTGATTAATTTTCCATGCAGGATCCTAATTTTATGGATAATTAATGTTGACTTAATGAGATTTGACTTGAGGTTTTTGTATAAATTTGGAGGACAAAATTTTTGTAAGTGAGGAGGATTGTAACAATTTTATTTCAATTACGGGGGAGGGAGAGTGGAAAAGAATAATTGGAGAAGTAGAAATGAAGCAGCCGAACCGAGGTAGAGGAAATGAGAGGTCGGGTAATGAATGAAAGACAGGAGAAGAAGCGTTAAGATCAGAAAGCTCGCCTATATAATTTTCATATGGGGGAGGCGAGACTTACCTGATAGTTGACGAGGGAAGCGGAAGACTTTCGTGATCTCGGGGCTGCGGTGAGTGTGGCTAGAGCAAAGAGAGTAGCTCTCAACATTGGTGTCAAGCATCAAAAGAAGAAACCTGAAGAAGGGAGGAGGATGCTGTAGGAGAAGTGGGCAACGACAGGGGTGGCATCTCTGTCGCACGGTAGAAGAAGAGGCGATGGGTGCGTGCGGTCTCATGTGCAAAGAAGATGTCGTCGATTAGATAAGTTTGTGCGGGAGAACCGAGCCAGAGCTCTCATGGCGCGTCTTAGGATTCGACCGAGGGAAGAAGGTAAGGTCTTTTTATTGGATTTTTTAAATTATAAATATATATATATATATATATATATATATATATATATATAAAGCAAATCCGTAGGTAATTTTATTGCTCAAAAAGTAAAGTTACATGTTTTTAGGAGATTGAATCCCACTACAAATCAAAAAAATACACTACTCACTCATAGAGTTCCAACCTCCAAGTGTACAAACTCACCCAAAAAAATTCTCCAAAATAGATACAAGTATACCCCAAAAAGACTCCAAAACAAAAGAAATAGCTAAACCCAAGCAAAAAAGAAGGCAAAGAAAAACAACAATAAACAAACATCCCATCTTAGGAAAATGGTCTAAGGTAGGGCATATTGAGATTGTCCCCCAATAGAAGTAGTTTAAGATCAGAATCAAGTTTGGTCTTCAGGATTATAGCCTTAGTCTGTGTAGCAGCTTTGTCAAGGAAATCTACTGGCCTATTAGTTTCTCTGGATGTGTAGCTCCATGGGATGATAATATTTGCTGAAAGTTGCTTAATCCTGCATAAATTAACACATGTAAACCAAGGAGTTTATTTATCATTAGCTAATATGTCCAACAGAATAAATGAATCCATTTCAATTTGCAAGAATCTCCAATTCATTTTAGCAGCAACATATAAGGCTAAGTAAACAACATATAACTTTACGGATAAAGCACAAACAACCATACAAGATGAAAAAAAAAGCATAATAGTTTACCAGAATGAGACCTGTAAACTCCACCTGCACCCGACACAATCAGTCTTCCAACTACCATCATTATTTACTTTAATCCATGGGAAAGATGGTTGTTTCCACCATACAAGAGAGACCTTACAAAAATTTTTGCTTGGTATATCATTACACACATATTCCTCCCAGCTCGAAAAGAAAGTTGGCTTAAATTTATGATAAATAAATAGCTTATGTATATAAGATAGAATGTTTGAAATCACCCTATCTTGCTTAATGCAACAATTCTCATGTTTGTGGGAATTTCCAGCGAACCAAATGAACCAAATGCAGATGAAAGGAATGATGTTAAGTATATGTTGTTTATGAATAGGATGAAATCAATCTTCCCTGCACTGTGACAGATCCACCCAACCCAATGGAGGGGTTTTGATAGTAGTCCGATCACCGAAAACTGTCCAGATTTTGATAGAGTAGTCACATCCAAATAACACATGGTTTACACTTACCTCCTCTGACTTGCAAAGCAAACATTGCAAGAGGATTCTCAATCCCTTCAATTTTAGGATGTCATCCATTGGAACCAAAACAATTAAAACTCTCCAATAGAAAAAAATACATAGAAGGGGTCAAACATTTATTCCAAATCACATCACCCCAGTCCACCTTGTCCGAAGCATGAAGTTTTGAATAGTTAGTTTTAGTAATAAAGCAATTGATAGTATCAGTCAATAGAATTTATCCTTCAATTTTTGAGCTTTGGGGATCGAATAACATGTCAAATGTTTATATTGATTTATAAAGAATCTTAACTGACATGCATGTTGCTCTTTATTTTCTTATATTGTTATAGTTTTGAAGTAAATATTTATTGACACTTTCAGCTCACAGTTGTTTTAACTGACTTTTCAACTTTAATTAAATTATTAAAAGATGAACTATAAATGAGAAAAAAATTATAGAAGACGCGGACAACTTTCAACATGGTAATTTTAATTGCACCGTTTTAATTTAAAATTATAGTGACTCTTTCATCTGTTAAAATCTAAACGAATATAAAAAAAATAATTTGCACCATTCGACCGTTTGTACCCACCTTGGTTAATTCCATGCCCCGAGCTGGGTCGTGACAAGGAAGACATGCTGTAGGGAAAAACTCCGGAGGAGTGTCTGCTGTATATTATTAAATATGAGATCCATTCCAGATTATTTCTAAGCATGGTTTTCGTTATTATATTTCCTTCATTGATGACTACTCTCGTTTTATTTGGTTATACCCAATGAAACTAAAATCAAAATCCATGTGTAAGTTCTTACACAATGCCAATTCAACACCAAAATTAAAATTTTATGTACTGATGGGGAAGGAGAATGAGAATGCATAAAATTTCAAAATTTTCATACCACTATCGGAATTATGAATTAACGCAGCTGCCCCTACAATCCTGAATAAAATAGAGTTGTTGAAAAGAAATACAGGAATCTCCTAGAATTTACCCGAGTCCTATTTCTGGAAACTTGCCTTTCTCCTCCTCTCTGGGTGGACACCATACTCACAGATAACTAATTAATGAACAGGCTGTCGTCTCCCACAATCAACAACCAATCACCATACCAGTTGCTCTATCACAAAATACCAAACTATTCCTTACTGAAAACTTTTGGTTGTTATGCTTTCCCTGGCTACCACTTCAATCCATTTACAAAATAGCTCCCAAATTTACCCATTTTGCATGTTTTGGCTACTCCAATTGACATAAGGGATACAAATGCCTTGACATCACCACTAACCACATCATCAATTCCAGACATGTTATCTTTCACGAGCATGTCCAATCAGAATCTATCTCACATTCGACCACTCACACTAGTTTCTGCTTCTCTCTCCTCCACTGGAAAGTTAACCCCTTGCCAAATCAATCCAGTTCTTGCAGTCTCGTCTCCACCACACACCTCACAAACATTAAATATGGTTCCCAATCCCACTCCACCGAGCTCAGTTTCACTAGCTCCAGGCATCCCATGGTTTTCAGGACACAGACTGGATCCCTCGAACCTCGAACCACTCTATATCTACACCACAATGAGCAAACTTATTCATCCATTTGCTACTCTTTAGCCATCAATGATGTCAATTGGATAAATGCTGTCAGAGGAGCTTAATGCACCTCTAGCACAGGGAATGTGGATATTAGTTCCCCCACATCCTTCACAAAATGTATTGGACAGCAAATGGATGTTCAAGAATAAGTTCAATTCCGATGGCACCATCGCAAGGTACAAAACACGATTTGCTGCCCAAGGTTATAAGCAGGAATATTACATGAATTATCATGAAAAAATCAGTCTAGTGGGCAAAATGTCCATTCAATACACATCACTATTGGTTCATCACTCAACTAGATGTATTGATTGCCTTTCTTCACGGTGTTCCTCCTGAAATAGTCCTTATGGCCCAACCACCCAGATTCAAAGACCCTCAATATCCAGATCATGTCTGCCTACAATAGAAAGTAATCTATGAGCTCATAATAGCACTGCCAATTGTTCAACACCTTTGATGACTACCTACACCACTTCTAGGGCTGTTAAAAAAGCTCGTTGTTCTTGAGCAACTCGTGTTCAGCTTGATAAGTAGCTTGTGTTCGATTCGTTAGTTAAATAAGCGAGTTGAATACGAATAATTTTTTTAAGCTTGATTTACAAACGAGCTGATCATGAACAACTCTTTATTCGATCGTGTTCAGGTCGTTTTGGCTCGAAATAAATAAATAATTAAAAACAATATAATTATAAAATTTTAGCCAATGGATCTCTTCAACATTTAACAACCCTAAATTTTACTCCTATTAAAAAAAACTAACATATATGAATAAAATCCTAAACGCGCACATTCCATGCATTTGCGACCGCGAGCTGTCCCTTTTTCCTTTCGTTTAGGTTTTCTGTTGTGAGGGAGGCGACGGGGGCGACCAAGCAAGGGCGACGGTGATTCTGTGAAACCTTTCTTTCCATCCCAAGGTGAGAGATTATGTTATCACTTTGTTTAGGTAAAGAGCGGCTCTGAAGTTTACTATCACATTGAGAAGTGAGAAGGTTCTTTGTGAACTTGGTTTCTTCTTTTTTTTCTTTCTAACAAATGTTTTGTGGATTTCAAGTTTCCAACCAACCAAGGATTCTTCAAAATGTGATATTGTTATCCCCATTTCCTTCCCAAATCTGGATCTATGCATCGATGCGGTCTTTTTTTTTTCTTTTGTTTTTGAATCTATTGACTATTGCCACTAAAATCTGTTAAGTTTTTTGGGAATTTTTCATATGCAACACACAATTCTTATGGATTTATCTAGATCCGTTCTTAGATTATTGAGCTAAATTTTGAGTGTTGCTGTTATATTTTCTTCACAATTCTTATGGATTTATCTACGGATCTACATTGATATTATTCTCATCACGGGAAACAACTCCACTAGCATCTTTCAGATTCTCAATCAGCTCCGCCTCAAATTTCAGATGTGCAACCTGGTTTCTCTTTTATATTCTCTTGCTTATTTTCTGGACGTTCAAGCCACTCCACGAACTCAGTTTTCATCTCAATCAAACAACCTATGCCCTGAAAATAGTTCACAGGGCTGGCTTGAATTCCTGCAAGCCTCTATTCAACCTGTAACCCACAAGACAGTCTCAAACTGCACAACTTGACCAACCATACTCCCAGCCTGAACAATGTCACCATATTTTTTATTCTCTCTAGTATTTAATCTCACCAGACCTGATATTTCCCTAGCTGTTAATAAAGACTGCCAATACACGCATAGTACTCTTAATTCTCACTTTCAGCTGCTCATACGCCTCATAAGATATATCAAAGATGCTCTTCACTATGGATTACCCATCAATGTTGGATCTCTCACTCACCAAGCATACTCTGACTCTGACGAGGCAGGGTATTCCGCCGATCGCAAATTGAATACTGTACTTTTCTGGGTTCCACCGTCATGTCCTTGACTATCAAGAAGCAGCCAACGATCGCTCAAACCTTCTATCGAGGTCAATTATAGAGCCCTTGCCACAGCTGCCAATGAGCATCTCAGTTTCTGCACCCACAAAGCTGCACCATGACAATATATGTGCTCTTGCTTTGGCAAATAATCTTGTTTTTCACTCTCGCTCTAAGCACATAGAAATAGACTATCATTTCATTGGAGATGCCAACAGATCCAAGAGCATTCATGTTCAACAAGTTACATCTCAACATCAAATAACTGACACATTTACCGAAGGCCTATCCACCCCCAAGTTCCAAACAGTAAGGGGTCGTTTGGTTGCTAAAAATGACATGTAAGGCAAAAGATTTCCAGAATACTATGATTATAATGTATTTGAAGTACTTTCAAGCTGTTTGGTTCACTGAAAAATAAATATAGCACTTTATATTTATTTGTTTGGTTTGAAGTAGATTGAAAATAATGTATTTACTTGGGCGAAGGGTGACAAGTGGCGGTGGGCAGTAGATTGTGGCTGCGGGCGGTGGCGGCGGGTGGGCGGTAGATGGTCGGCCAACAAATGGCGGAGGGCGGGCAACGGCCAGGACTGTTGCGGCAGACCGGGTGAGGTAGGTAGCTAGTGAGTGGCGGGCGGCGGGCAGGCAAGAGGTAGGCAGACGGGCAGCGGAGGCCGACGACGACTTGCCTATAACATTTTACATGAATGGTGTAATTCAAATTCGGCCAAATCAACCGAATTCTAAATTCAGCCAAAATGAACTACGGTGTAAACTTTAAATTCATTGAAATTTTACATTGTATTTGTAAATTTTCATACCAAACATAAAATTTTTTAAAATCCTTGCTAAAATGGACAGTACACCACTAATTAACTTAACCAGACAGCCCCTAAGGGACAAGCTATTACTGCCTACAAAGTGAACACCTTGAGGGGCTATCATAACTATATATAGCAATATATCATATCCTCGATGCGCGCCTCACCCACATAATCTGTACCTGCGTAACAAACTATACTTTTGTGACATATTCTGTCACCATCTGAACTCTATCTAAACATAGCAAGCAGAACAAGCAAGCTAAGCTGAAAGATTTCAAGTCATTTGGTTTAATTCTACTACACTATTATTCTTTGTTTTTCTGATTGTCTATAATGAACAGGTCAACTCTTCAGCATTTCATAAATCTTTCCTTTTTTTTGCAATGATAAACATATTTTGAAATTAACCTATTAATTAATCTTTAGAAATACAGCATCAAAAGCAACTAAATTTTGTCTTAATTGATGGCACGTGGAGCAATTCTGCTGCAATGTATAGACGTTTGAAGGTACCACTCAACTTGAATTTCTTGAAATTTCTGTACCATTTCCTTTTTGGCCACAAAAAGTTTGAAGTTATCTTGCTGGTTACTAAATGGCTATGGTTTATGATTATTCTATATTTCTTCAACAAATTAAATTTAAATAAAAATTGACTGCAACATGGTGTATTGGCTAATCACCAACTAGCTGCTGCTGTCCTCCCAAAACTCATTTCAGTTCATGAAATTCGTTTCTGTATACAATGTGGAACATATCACCCAGACATAAGGCCCAAATAAAAATAGTTTCCTTTCAGGAGAGATGGGCGGCTACATGGGGGGAGAAAGAGCCACCTTGTATTTCTCTTTCAAGCACTGGCGCATCAGTGATGCATAAACTCCGGTTTGGCATTATAATCTTTTTACCATCTTTCTTTCCCCTTTAAATTCATTTTGCAATTTGGTTTTCAGCGTCTAATGCATGTTTTGCTTTGCCTGTTTTATGATAAAGACCGCAGCCGGCATGGGATAGAACCTGCACAGCAGCTGCTGCTGCTGGGCTTCTCTTAGAGCTTCACCATCATCCGGAGCTGCACTCACATGGGCTTGATAAACTGGCGGAAGAGGTGGAGAATGCATTGGGTGTCTTACTTGAGGCCCTCACTGCTCGACGCTTGCGGATGGGTCGGTCCATCACTCGGAGGGAAAGACATAACAACTGCATCTAAAAGAACAGTACACATTTTTTATCCTTGCACTTGGAAGATGAACTGAAGCTGACAGTTGGTGCTTTCTATAACTACTGGGCAGATGAGATTGGAACAACAGTCTTCTCGTTTTTTTGGGTCCATTTTTTATTAACAATCAGATTTGAAGGGAAAACTCTATTTTGCTATATTATTTTAAACAAAATAGTCATTTTTTATTATAAAACTGTAGTTTTATTTTGCTAAAATCTGGGGGACTAATATTGTGAATACCTCATCTGCTATCACATTGTGATCTGTGCTTATGCAGTTCTGTGCTGCCAGTTATTGTTTAGATATATCTCAGCTATATCCCTAAATAGACCTTTTCCATGAGTTGTACTCCCCAGGTGCTGATGTGATCATAAGAGGAACTATTGAATTGGCTGTTACATAAAATGCTACTGTAGAAGAACTGGGTTGTTGAAAGAGAAGCTATGTAAATTGTCTTTAACGATATTTTAGATGATTTTGTTAGGAAAACTTGAAGTATTTGATGTTGATAAATATAGGGATGGCATGATCAATTGCTGTATTTAGCTAAAGGCGATGTATTTGTGTTGGCAAATTAAACGGAAATTTGGATACACTGAAAGTGCAGCCGTACTAAATAGTACTGGAAATGATTTTAATCATCCATCTTATTCCTACCTATTAAAAATTTATACCTCGCCTCAACCACCTCTGCACGCCCTTTGTCTTCTCCCCCCTACTTCCAGAAATAAAATAAAAAAAAGAAAAAGAAAAAAAATCTCTCAGAAGTTATATTGAATTGATTCTTTAATTACATCATCCTGAAGAAAATTCTCTACAGAAGTCATCAATCTAACCTTGTCGCATAGTTACCCAAATATTCAAACCTATGATAGCTACACGCCTGAAAACCCTTGCACCTTTAAAGGATGCTGAGTATTGGTTGCCAATTGGACCCCACCACCCCCTTATGTTCCATCCTAACCTCTCATCTCCCTCCTTTAGTTAAACACCCTTATCTACCCCCTCCAATTTTCTCTTTTTAATTGCTCCTCCAAGTTCCTCTCCTAAACTCTTTAACTTCTCAATTCACCGCCAACATCACTCCAACAATGGCCAAGGCTTTCAGGCCCTGCACTCTCTTACTCAGATTTCTAGCTATGGCAGCCACCATCGCCGCCACATCAATCATGGCGACTTGCCATGAGACCACCACCTTCTTCGGCGTCACAATTAAGGCCGAGTTTTATCAATCGCCCTCTTTCACGTAGTCAATTTATTTATTTATTTTTCGTCTCTCTCGCACTTCCGTTCTTTCTTTATTC
The DNA here is from genome assembly GCA_003013225.1 of Phalaenopsis aphrodite. Classification (NCBI taxonomy): domain Eukaryota; kingdom Viridiplantae; phylum Streptophyta; class Magnoliopsida; order Asparagales; family Orchidaceae; genus Phalaenopsis; species Phalaenopsis aphrodite. The sequence goes on from NEWO01000639.1 coordinate 210,509, forward strand.
TCTTTCTCACACAAAGCGAGCATTTACTAAAGTTAAAACCTTGATTACAGGTTCTTCGTTGTAGCCAACGCCATTGCCGGTGCCTATAGTCTGCTTGCTCTCTTTGTGCCTCCTGGAGGTCTCATTTCAAGATGTGTTGCTGTGTTGGATGTTGTAAGACCAACTTCTTGGCTTCTATTGGCTTTTTATTATGAGATAAATTTGTATTTATTGGCTTTTGAGTTGGATGTGTGATTTCATTTAGATTACTGCAATGCTACTGACGGCTGCAATGGCGGCAGCTGCAGCAATTTCGCACGTGGGGAAGAAGGGAAACGAGCATGCTGGATGGCTTCCTATCTGTGATGAGGTCCCAAAGTACTGCAACCAGGTCATGGGAGCCCTCATAAGTGGCGCCATTGGACTTCTTCTCTACACTATAATTGTTATTCATACCATAACTACTGCGCTCAATCCTCTTTTTCCCTGAACAAATGGAGCTCAAATAGACTTCACCCTTACAAGCTTGTTTTGTTTTTCAAATATTATTACATTCATGTCACAAGGTTGTATTCTAACTGCTTATTTAATTATGGATACAACTTATTTTTCAAAGATGCTTTTTCTTGCATGTTTCGCAATTTGGCATGTTGCAGAAGGTTTTTTTTACCTTATGGCGATGTTAATCACCTGTGATGTAAGGCTGTATTTTTTTTTTTTATAAATTTTGAAAGTGATGAGTATGCAGCTTGAAGTCGTTATCTTGTGAGAACAATCTTTTTTTTTTTCTTTTCATATCTGTGGCCTATGGATTCATTCTATGTGGGCCAGTTGTCTATCTATAGATATATATTTTTTTTTATTTTCAAAGAAAATCGATATTTGGCAAAGGCCCAAATATGGATTTCTGATGCGTTTTTTGGCCTCATGATGAGAGCCCGCGTCATGTGCCTAAAATTTTAGAGCACTCGTCCCACGGTGAGATCGAACTCTTAACCTGAGGGGATTTACAGTGACCCCACCACCAACAGGTTAAGGCCTGCTTGCGGCACTCTCTCTCTCTCTCTCTCTCTCTAAAGCAAAGAAATATATATATTTCTTTGCTTTAGTAGTATGAAATTATCTTCTTTGGCTGCCAAGTGTTGACGGTTTATTCATGACTTCTTATGGCGTTAAATATTTGGTTTGGTAAGCTAATTAACCTACTTAATTGCCGATGCCTGTTTATTAATTAAAAATAAAGCACACCTATTGGATGAAAGTGTCTTGTAACTTATCAAAATGGTTTAATATAAAGACATGTTTGATTTTCTTAATGCCATCTTAATTAGACCATAAATATTTGTCTAATGCATAGCTAATGGAAATTATTTCGAATATGATCAAATGTTGATATATATATATTTTCCTAATTTCCGTTTCGAATATGATCAAATGTTGATATATATATTTTTCTAATCTGTCTACCATCTTGCATTCCAAAATTATTTTATTCATAGAGGTCTCTTAGCGTGCAAACTCAAGCAAAATTGATTTAAATTTAGCTAAAAATACACCTTAAATTAATATATAGTTACATATTATTCTGTTATGAGCATTTTGTATTGGGGTTATTCGGTTTGCTGTAATGGAATGCATTGTAAGTTTAATGTATTGTATTTTTGTTTAATGTTTAATGTAAAATAAATGCAATATTTTCTATATTTTTGTTTGATTTGAAGAAAAGCAAATTCAATGTAAATATAGTGTGCCACAAAGGGGTTATTTGGTTTGCTGTGATGGAATGCAAAGCAACTTTAATGTATTGTATTTCTGTTTATTGTTTAATGTAAAATAAATGCAATATTCTATATATATATTTTTGATTTGAAGAAATATAAATTCAATGTAAATATAGTGTCAGTGGTGATGATTTACAACCAGTCGACAGATGGCAAAGTTGTCTGGTGGCTGTGGTTGGTGCGGATAGTTCAAGGATGGTCACAATTGGTGTAATTTGTCATTGATTATTTTTTTAAAATGTATCCGTCAATATCTTGTTTACATATATATATATATCTATATATATATACATATATATATACATACATACATACATACATACATATAGTGTACTTAAAAATTTCTCTTTTCTAGATGAGCATTATGTTCAAGTATTTACCTATGATGAGTTTCAATTTGTAAAGATGGGCTATGACCTCTCAATAACACACCTATAATATATGTTGTAATGCTGCTACTCAAAGTCTGTTATCTCTTAAATTATAAGTAAATTTGGGATTTCCATGGTTGACGGCCTCTCATGACATACAAATTGAAACCCGTCTCTCGTCTTTGTTCATTCAAGCGGTTAGATTTATACCACCATTTTCTTTCTTAAACATAATACCATATCTGTTAATGTCCATAAGATAATACAACATATGATATATGAATAAAAGTCTTCCTCCTATTCCTGTAACATATGTTGTGTGATCTCAAAATCATTAAAAGTCAAGCAAATAGGACTAGACAAGACGAAAGTGATACATGCTTGAGCACTGTTTAAGCAGAGAAGTGAATCTAACTTTAGAAATTGTAAGGGGCTTAATAGCTAGAAGGAACTTTGTGGTAACTTTATGAACTATTTAAGATTTTATTCTTTCACACTTTTCTTGTTTTCGAAAAGAATAATATATGGTTAAGTTATATATGCTTGAGTAGCATAAACTCTTAAATGATCATTACGATTTAAAAAAATTAAGAAAATCAATTTTTGAGCTCTAAATTTAAGTTGAGACTAAGAGATTATACCAGATATTCATGAGTAAATGGATGACAATTTTTGCGGACTTGCGATGGGATATAATTCATACAATTAATTCCTAACAAAAAACTTCTATGAGAAGCAATAAGATTTTAAAAATTTGGACGCTTTTACATAAAATTTTTACCTCAATAATCAACTAAAAATTTTCATATTTAACACATCCCAATAAATATTTAATGATGTTAGGAAAAACTTTACAAAAACTTCTTTTTTAAAAAATCTATCCAATGAATTTTGCTCTTTGAATAATGAAAAATATTATACTATCATGTTCAATTTTAGATATGGAGAATGATAGAAAGATGAAAATAGGGCCCTATAGTAAGAAAATAATAAAGAAAGAGATTAAAAAAAAGTCGATAAAGATGTGTATGTGTCTATATAGAGAATTTTGCTAATTTGTAATTTGGAAAGTGTTGTCATTTGCCCTACATAATAGGTCACAAGCACATGTGCATCATATATTCATGTCCTTGAACTCAGGACTTCTTAGTTGAAAAACTAAGCATTCAATAGTAAGCAAAGATAACTTGCATACTCTTTGCTTTCAATGGACAATAATTTATTTTCGCCACATAAGAATAACAGTTATCCATCCATCTAAGAAACTCCAAATTTTAGCTTAACACATTTAGAACATTATTACAATGACTAAGTCAATTGGTCAATTACATAGATTTTGATACCATTTCTATCTTCAACTTCTTTTAAAAGAGTTTAATGAGAAGCTTTTTAATATACAAGCTACAACGTGGTAAACGTATCATAGTTGATGTAATAATTGTATAATTTTTAATTGTTTTATAAACACATATATACTTGAATTAAAATGATCAATTTTTTTGTACAACTAATCTAACCACATAAAAGCTAAAATAAAGACATATTGTTAAAAAATTAGAATGTACTATAATAATTTTTACAATCATCTAATAGTTATGTCATTTGAAGCTCAAAGAGTATAAAATAAAAATCAATATAAAGAAAATCTTCACATGGATTGAGGTATTGCTCATGCACAAAACCAAGTACCACTACAATTACTCTATTAAGAATAAGCATGTGTGATTCACACTTAAACAAGAGTTATGATTAGTACACTAATTTCATTTACTAAAATTTAGAGTACAAATAAATTAGAATATCTTAAACATTATAGTTCTCCAAACTAACAAATATACCTATTGGATCCTAATCTTTCATTCGTTCACACTTTAAAGGAAGAGCTTGGGAAGAATAAAAGAAATGCTGAAAAGAGAAATAGTTGTGTTTACTCAAAGAAAATTAAAATATTATTTTTTAATCTAAATATTCATCATTTTTTACATATATTTTCACCCTTACATTAAGAAATTTTTTTCTATAAAATCTAGACAAATGATCATTACATATAGAGCTTTAGGGATCTCTAGCATAATCACTTTTTTCTTCCAACATTGGCCAAGCTAATATTATGTCTAATAGGTTATCTTCTAACGAAGCAAAATTTCTCCTACTATTCTCTACACACTCATCTGATCACATCCTTATTCGCTTGTTTACTCTTATCATAATTTGCCTCTTGTCCAATAGGGCCTTTCAGCGAGTTGTATCCTTTCTAGTAGGATTGATATGATATTATAGAATGATTTTGGGCTGGATTGTTGAACAAACTCCACAAACTTGATTGATGATCTTTAATCGATATGCTACACTTGGCAGCTCATTGATGTTGACTTAGTAAATTGGGATGATGAAACTAGAATTTTATCTTGGTGCAACATAATCTTAGTATGAACATAGTCTGAACATACATATTTATTTTTCCAATTCTTTTATCTCTTAGAAAATAAGACTACAAAATAAATAGGACAATAATAAAAATAGTTGTTCATCAATAAGTCAGATATGCTATTTATTTAAAGATATTTTTGATTTGTGAATCACTTTCTTGACGATTAGAACCTTCATTTCTAATAAATATGATGATAAAGTGTCAACTGATCCAGAATTTCATTTGCTACATTTGTTTTTATCTATACATTTAATTTTCACTCTTCATTCTTTCTATGAATATGGATGGAGAACATTTTAAATAAATACATTGACAGGTCCACTTCAAAATGTTAAGAGTGTTTATTTGGAAAGCAAATGCAAGAATGAAGTTCAAAAAGAAAAAAAAGGTGGTGAGTAATCAAAGGAACATTCGGCTCTTACCCAAGAGCAGGTTTCTCTAGGGCTCTGATTATCAATGTGAATTCATCAAATGTAATTTTTCTTCAAGGTCGGACTTTGTTGGATCAAGATCCCATTGCAAAGTTATTAGAGTCTTTGCTTACACTAGTTGATGAAAGTAGGTTAAGCGGCTTACCTATGATCTCACAACTTAAGTTCTCATGCAGATAATATGGCACATAAAATATCTATTAACAAAATATGGAAGCTAAGAATGCATTATAACATTTCTTATTTCTTTTTTATTTGTAGTGATTGATTCATATGATGTACTCATGGGTAATTTTTCTTCATAGAGAGCATGGGAATAAAAATTGATTGTGACCACATTGAATTCCTCTGAGAAAAAAATTCAACCAAGGAAGATGCTGATTAGCAATCCCATTTTAGGGTTTAGCCTTTGGCTAAATAAAAGAACATGACAAATGCTACAGATGGGCACTTGAAGGATTATACTTTAGTAACCCTCATAATATCATAGCAGGGCCTCAAGGATCCACCTTTGAGCATATCAAATGCTCCCACCTTACTGATTAATTGAACTCATGTAATAGTTATTATAATTGAAGTGTGAAGTTTCCATGTTGAAGAAAATCCTAGGTGATCTAATAAAAGATTTGGTCAAACTACATGACAAGTGCCTGGTATGCGAGAGCTAGGCTGAATCCACTCGCTTGTCTAAATATATAGCTAGTGGGGAATTCATCTTGAAGGGACATTACTTAATTTATTTGATTTCTAGTAGAGATTATGATGGATTAATTTGTGGAGTTTTTCTTTTTTACTATTGCAGCATGTTGCGTGTGTTGTATAACTTGCTTATGCCAAGTTATTGTAAAGAAAAAAATATCTCTTGAATACTATAAAGTTTTTTTATGACTATCAATTTACATAAAAAAATTGATAATTTTATCAAATACCTTTGTTGAGCTTGAAATATTTTTTTTACCTTTATACCCTTGTAATACTTATTATATCATCTTATAAAAGGGATGCTTTTAATAATTTACTAAGTATATAAATCACTTATGAGTGATCTTTTATTTTCTCTTGCGACATCTTCTCAAGATGAATTATTCCTTTCTTTCTTTTTTCTACAAAGAAAAATTGGATGCTAAACTACCTACAAAATCTAAGATGATCGGTAAGGATGTACTTACCTAAAAAATCTAAGATGATAACTAGAATGTAGTCTATATGCAATGCATGTTTGTGTTTATGACCAATGAGGAAGGAAGAAAAACCAAACACTACGATAAGGTGTTATTATTTTATCATGGTTAGTTTAGACTAGGGTTGCAACTTCCTCTCTACCAGGATATGATTAATATAATCAACTTCTATTGTATCATACCAACTCACATCGTGTTAATTTCATTTGCTAGTTCATTATAATGATCCTTTTTATGAGGAAGATGAAGGTGTTATGGTCAATCAATCTCTTCTTATGGCTCTTCACAGTAAAGCTTTATTTTTAGGGAAATATTAATTTTATGTTACCAAAAAAGGTACATAAAACAATTAGAATTTTTCATCTAAACTTAAAATATAACTCACACAAAATAAAATCTGGCGGGACACTTCACCAAATAGAAAATAGAAAATAGAAAATATAATGAATTCTCATAAGATAATTACAAAAGTCTGAAATAAGAAAATTATCCCAGGATGAAGATAAGATAGTACAAATAAAATTTTTGTAAATATTAATATTGCAAATATAATCCAAATAACCCTTAGTGAAAGAAGTTGTATTTTAAATTTACTGAATTAGCTTTAGATTAAAGATAAAATTAATGGTGGCTATGGTTCTTATTGAAGTAATAAGAAGTATGACAAGAGGCAAAACTTGCATAGCCAAGCTAATAACTATTAGAAATAAAGAGATTAAAACCCATTCCTTGGAAGCAAACAAGATATCAAAAGTTATTGAGCAATTCCAAACAAAAATTAGGATAATTATTTAGAAACAACATAGCTACTATATTAAGGATACTAAGATAAAGAATATACCAACATGTAGTATAAGGATGAAACAATAGCCAAGAAATGAAAAAATTATGAAAAATAAAATGATGGAAATACATGAAACAAAAAAAAAAAAGTGAATAGAAAATAACCTAACTAAAGCTAGAAGTCTAAATCAAGCCAAAGAACGCTGAAGTCTTTATGATTCTTGAAATAAATCAAATCTAAGAAAGCATTGTTAGGGTTTGTTTGGGGTGGATGTAGGTTATTAAAAGCTACTGCGTAGTAGCTATGACAAGAAGCAACTGCACAACCATTGCTTTTAAATAAGCTGGTTGTTTGTATATTTTTTGTAGTTTTTGAAACGGTTATGCTGCAGTTGTTTCTGGATAAATGATCATCGTGACTCTGTAATGTAATATTTTTTACCATATTGTTCATAGTAGCACATTCAATTCTTGAAAGTAAATATCAAGTTTGAACATTATAAAATAAAAATAGACCCTTCACTAAATAGTGAACAGTACGACTGTCAAAATTTTAAAAAGAGTATTAAAATAATAATTAAAACTATGATAATTTTAAATTTTTTTTAAATTTAGCTGGTGTGTGTCATGAGATAAACTATACTCTAGAGAAACTCTCCAAGCCCGATCACTCTTGGTAGTGGAATCCTCCAACCGATCTGTCCACTTGAATAAGTCACAGTTTTATGTTCTTCTCCTTAGACACCTGTAAAATTGTCTTTAGTGACATTTCTTTTCTGCCATGAGTTACATTGTCTCTTGCTGAACATTTATTTTCAGCCACGAGTTACATTGTCTCTTTCAAATACACCTCATAAGGAGGATTGTCTCTTGTTGAAAATTTCTTTTCTGCTACGAGTTACATTGCTAGTTCTCTCAAAACCAGGAATGTGATATTTGGTATCTAGAAAGAGTTTAAGATACCCTCTTAGTACTGGTTATCCAACGTTGACCAATTACTATTTCTCTATAGTAAAAAATTAAATATTTCACAAGATAATACTATTTCTTTTGTTAATATTCGAGCTGACCTAGAAGTGGCTTTGAGAAGTTATTCTTATGAGTTATCATCATAAATTTGAAAATACGATCGCCATGTGCACTGTCTTTCCATCTAGCCATCACAAATGTGAAGCACATATTGAAATCACATACAATCATCGCATTCTATGTTGGTGATCCATATTGTCCAATATATGCAATCTTTTTACAGTTAAAAACACGTGCATCCAGATGTGTACCATTAATCACTCCAATACAATCCTAAAATACTTACCAACAATTTTACAGACATTATGTTCAATGAAATTTAGGGGAATACAAACTCATGAAACCACCTTAAAATATGTCATATAACAGTGGTCATGTGAAATCTGACGAGTGGTTGGTTTAATTCTCATCTCCACCTATTAGCATAAAAGTCACAAAATATTAGTTTCATATCATTATCTTAGGTAGCGAACGAACCGATTTATTTTTTCTTTCCTATAACAACAACTAATATGCAAATAAATAAAGAACATGAATTTATGGGAGATAAATAAAAAAATTAAAGAGCATAAACATGTTAAACACCATCACCGTATCATAGCCACCACCATTATATTTATCAAAACATCAACAACACCACACCACAACCTCCACACCACACCAGCTCCACCAAACCACAGACCACCACCTCCAACCCACCAACCAACAACAACAATAGCACACCACATTACTAGATCACCTCTTCATCACTTACCTGCACAACACACCACCACCTCCACCCAACCTAAAACCAATATCAATAGCACACCACCATCATACCACACGACCTCCTCCAAACCACAAACCACCCCCAACTACCAACATGAATAATGCACCACATCACTCCAGCAACTCCACATCAACTTCCTCCAAATCACCACACCACTCCACCAACTCCACAAAACCTTTCTCCACATCACTACATAGCCTCCTCCAAACCAAA
>NEWO01000639.1:225840-241416 GCA_003013225.1 Phalaenopsis aphrodite
CAAGACTTAAAGCACCTCGGCAGTTGTTGACCTCACTTTTGGTTGAGGTTTAGTTTTTCCTCTTTAGTAGCCTGAGGTCTAGCCATAGGACTTTTCTATTGACTATTCTTAGAAACCTAGACAAGGAACCCTCACCATTAGAAATTACAAACTCTTCTCTACTCAACTTGAAGTTCCATATATTGGTCCTAACCTCTAACACTTAGTAGGTAGAGTCATTATGGGGGAGCTCAAGATGAATCACCCTTAGGACTGCTGGACCTTAGGGTTGACCTTGGGTGTTGGTCTAGGGCTAAGGCACTCACTTGAAATTGCTTACACTCAATCACTCACTACCCTAAACCCAGAATTTCTAGGCTCAGGTCCCTTGATACCTTTGAGAGACTTCTGTAGGTGGTCCCCTAAATCCATTAGCCCTGAGCTAGGGTTTGGCTAAGACCACTAAATAGAGGACCCAAAATAGGGTTTCCATTGGTCCATGGCTTATTGATGGTGGTTGGCACTCCAACTCTACCAAGACACCCAACATAGTCTTTTGCCCATAAATTCCCCCAAATTACCTAGATACATTTGGAACCCCAAATTTGGCCAAAATTTCCAAATCTACCCAAAATACCCAACTTGGTTCAAAAATCATTTCAAACACCTTGAAAACACCCAAACTACCCAAAATCAACAAAATTGGCCAAATTACCAAAATACCCCTCCTTACCCCAAAATTCCAAAAATTCAGAAAAATCCAAAAAATTCCCAAAACCCCCCAAATATTACCAATTTCATTTTTTTAAACTATCACATGACCCAATTTGTCCAATTTGACCATCTTTGACTAAAACCCCCAAAGTGCCCTTTAAAGGCCCATATTTTCCCCAAATCACCTCAAGTGTCTATCCAATTGGTCACAATTTACCCCAATTTCAATTATAAAATCAAATTAGCTCTTGATGTGACCAATCTAGACCAAATCCATGCTCAATTAGTCCATGATTTGAACCTAATTTTGATTTAAACCAAAAAACCTAATTTTGGCCCCATGACTTGGTTCCACCAAATTGAACCCATAGTCTACTCAATTGGCCAAAAGTTTTATTGAAAAACCTTCATAAAATCCCCATACATCAAACTTGACCTTCAATTGGCCTTAGTGAGGCCTCAATTTCATTTGATTTCAACCTAAGTCTAAAAAGCCCCAAATTTACCCCAAATTGACCATGTCTTAAAATCTCACCAAATTGAGGTCCTTAACCCCAAAATTTCTATTCTATCCCTTCATGAAAAATCTTTACAACATCTCTCTTGATCATGTGGATCATTCAATTTGAACTTAGCCTAAGGCTAGCTTAACCTTGACCCTTGTCTAACCCAACATGCCCAAATTGACCAAATTTTTAAAATCCTTCAAATTGACCTACCATTGAACTCAAAATCACTTCAACCCTTCACCAAAAATCTTCATAACAATCATCTACATAATGTTGATCAATCAATTGGGTCAATTAATATGGCTAAACAATGATGTCTCCCTGCATGAGAACTAAACTTATTATGATAACCACAAAACCAAAACCAAAATTAAAACTAAAATCAACCAAGATAAAATTCACCCCCAAAACATTCAAAATATAAAACAACTCATAATTTAATCAAAAACATCACACAAAACTACAACTTCAACTAAATAAGACATCTTTATCGGGTGATCGGGAATTCCTTGGAGGAAGTAACCTACGGTTCCTGACGAGGCTTCCCACGGTCTAAATGAAATTATGGAACTCATTAAGTTGAGTTTAGTAAGTTCATTTGGACTAAGTGAATCCAATAGAAAATAGTGGTGCCAGAACGAGGGAACCATAGGATCCTAACCAGTGTCGCTCTAATCAACTTTAACATGCCCCCGTAAAATTTAAAGGACTTCAACCATAGGGCCACCTGATTTGACATCATAACTTGACACATTAGAAAACTTAAACTCACCAAGGCAAGGAGCTTGCAGCTAGCATGGTGGGCAGCACGACCATGTTCAACAGTAAAATCTGTCTTCCCCACCTAAACCAATCTTCCTTCCTTAGATATTAGCAACAAAGCCATAAGACATCGAGTTTGCTTGCTTATGCAACGTAAATCCTCATCTTATCTTAGGCTTTCGTATAGCCCTGCTATACAATATAAGCCCTAACTCATCTTAGGATTCCGAGGTTATCGTTTGTCCAGACCTAAATCCTCATATCTTCCAGGCTATTTGTGTGATTGTTTTACATGAATGTAAGCCCTAACAAATAAAATTGGAAGGATGAAACACATAAATATTTCTCCTCAGAAACGAAGCCAAACATTAGGATAGCTTGGGAAGTCACCGAAGTTCTCTTCTGGATCCATGAAATCTCCTAGCTCTTCCTCCTTTAGACTCTACAACAAAATGTTTCAAATTTGAACCAATCCCCTTTCACACCTCTACGTCCGATCTCATTGAAAAGTCCTCCCTTTGAACTCCTTTAAGAAAATATTTCCTAATTTTTATCGAGAGTCTTCTTAGGTGACTTTTTTAATTTAAGTTGTAATTAACTATAGGGCTTGCCCTTATAATAAGCATGTCCGAACCCAGCTTAAAATAAACCCTATTTAATTCTTTATATTAAATAGGAGAACTTGTCGGTAAATACAAAGGTTTCATAGAACAAATGGATGTCATATATTCTTCAGTTTATTTGATCTAGCTTCATCCTCAAGTCTTGTGTTTATCCTTGTGATAGATACAAGATTTGAGGTACATCACTCTTTCATTTAAACTATAAAAAATATTGGGTCAGTTTGATTTCATATTTTTCCAAAACTAAATATATATGTAAATTAAAAATGTCCTTCTAAAGAGGGAGACGAGATTTCGATTCTGTTGACCGACAGCTTCTTACAAGCAATTCTCCAAGCAAAAATAGCGTCGACAGCTTCTGGCGACTCCGCTGGGGACAAGCTTTTCTCTCCATACAAATCAAGAAATGTTATCTTCACACCATTGGTAATATTTCCATATCCCTCATGGACTAAATTACCCTTCTTCCATTGACATACTTTACCTATTTCTAGCTTGGGAAAGTACGACTAACTCCTTGGACTTCAGGACTAGCTGTTCAACCATCATTGAATAGAGGGGTTCAGAAGGCCATTAAGGACTTTTTAAATTTTCATGTGGGGTTGGACCCCCAATATGTGTGTCGGTGGACTAGTTCCACCTGAGCATTGTTTGCCACTAAATGGGTCATGCACTGGGTCCTAAAATACTTTACATCTCCCTTCCAAATTTGATTTTCTACTTTGCAAATCGTGTTGTGCTGCGCGCCCTTTGAAATTTTCTTACTTTAATTAAATTTTACACCTCTTGATTTTTCTTAAACAAAATTTTAAAATACCCATAAATTAAGACCCACCCGACCTACAGATCAACCTCTACTTTTAGTGCTTGCACTAAAAATTATGAGGTTTTTGGCCATATAGCTAACCCTGAAACTTTCTATTTTCAAGCCTGCTGCAACGGCCTACCCAACGCTGACCTTTTCCTGTAACCTGCCAATGAGCCACGAAGCCCGTAATCTCACTCCTACCATCAAATTTGGAGCCAGATTTGAAGATCTCGAGGTCATCCTTAGGAAAACCCCATTTGTAGTGATGAAGATCGCCGCACCAGAAATACAAGAACCATCTGCAGAATTCAACCTGAACTGCCTTTAAGACTTCTCTGCCTGTAAGAAGTCTAAAACTACTACCGTCACGGCACCCGCCAAACCTGCTAGCCCCGCTGTTGCTAAGGGGAAATAATTAATGATTATTGAGGATCTGACTGAGGGATTAACTATCCCACCACTCGTGTTTGAAATCAGATCAAGTTCAAGGACTATACCGCTGACCCGAACCTAAGAAAGGAACCACAACAGAAGAGTTTGGAGGGCCATCAAATCTAGGCTCCCAAGGAGTTGAGGAGGAGCCTCATCAAGTTGAAGAAGTTTTACCAGAAATTTATCCATGCGTATGAGGGAATAGATTCCATCCTCTAACGAATACCGATGGATACGAGAGTATCCAAAAAATCACCGCCGCATTACCACTACTTCATGGACATGGTGATGAAGGAAAGAAATTCACTCCTATCACCCGAGTTAGTGCAGTTTTCAAAAGGCTAGCTATCAAAGAAGGATGTTCAGTTAGCAAGTTACTTAAACGAGTGGGAGATGTAATTTCCCCTTACATAAAGAAGGAAATTTTGAAGGATGTCAAGTCCGCCAGACAGTCTCACAAAACAACTAGATTGCCACCTACTCGCATCCCTGTTTGGTTCCGTTTAGGGAACTGAGTTGATACTGTAGTGATTACTACTGATTATACCGCCACCAAGACAGCAGGTCGTCGACCGGTTAAGTCGAGATCGGGTCCAAAAATCTTATCCGTCACCCATTATGGAGACATTTCTACAATCCCAAAGGAAAAGACAAGATAATTACCTGACACTATAGCCGGTCTAAACCACGGGGAGCATACTTTCCCTCGACATACCGATGTTTCTACTAAGACACTCCATCCCGAGACATCATCTTTAAAAATGAAAAAGGTATGGGTCCCAAGGTCGTTGCACCGATACAGTCCGGTGAGCCTGCGGGACAAAAACAGGAAATGAAACCAGGGTCTGAAATATCTGACATCGTCACAACAATAGCCAGCGGGATGGAGGAGCAAGTAAAGAATGTCCATCAAGGTCCTCCACATCTTAAAGTGATCAAGGAATCAATAATTGAAGAGAAAGTTGAGAAACTCAGGATAGAGATTTCTGAGTTATCTCGAAAACACGGAGTTTCCGTCGATAGCGACGATGAAAATTTTGATTACAATGATTACTTAGAGGAAGATTTCATGGATGTCCATGTAATTCTAACAAGATCCGCCAAATCTGCATGCGAGGCTCAACCTCACACCGAAGATAATGCCGTAGATGAACTGTGTAGGGCTGTCCTCCTAAGGGATGAGCAAGTTAGTCTACTGCAGAAAAGAATAGAAGAAATGACCACAGCTATGACCGCTGTGGCCACCATTCAGGGGCAATCACAAGCACCGCAATTGGCTTCTCCAGAGATCAATCAACCATAAATTATACACATCACAGATGAAAAAGAGAGGTTGCTTCAGCAAATAGAGACGAGCAACATAGAAAGGATTCTCCATCAGGTGTTATACCAGAAAAGGAATTCAAGCAAATGGTTGAACAAGTGTGGGATGCCATAACCCAATCTAAGGGTGGTGCATTGGTTCTAAAGGGTAGAACTTACTCGAAGGAATTCGATGCCGTGCCTTTCCCCAATGGTTTTGTGCCCCTAAACTTCAAGATATTTGATGGGACTAGAAATCCCAGACAGCATATAGCACATTTCCGAGCCAGCTGTGGCAACATAAGAAATAGTGAAGCTCTACTCTTCCAGCAGTTCGTTAGCATCTTGTCAAGAACTGCTTTTGAATGGTACGCTGACTTGCCCAACGGGTTAGTTAAAACATTTTCTGAGTTGGAACAGCTGTTTGTGAAAAGATTTACTGGGGCACAACACCATGTGTCTATTGGAGAGCTCATGATGAAAAAATAAAAGCCTAGTGAAACTTTGGTGGACTATATTTTGAGGTGGAGAAACCTTAGCATGAAATGTGAACCTCAACTATAGGAACATCATGCGATTGAAATTCTACTCAAAATCATTCATGGGCTACTAGCTTTCATGCTCAAGGGACTCACCATCAAATCCTTCGAGAAGCTACTCAGTAAAGCCAGCAGTCTTCAAGAAGAAATCAAGCACATGGAGCCACATGAAAAGACTAAGGTGACCAGAGTGTTTGAAAAGAAATTAGGAGTAATAGCGACCATCGACAAAGGAAAGCAGCCAATGAAGATATATGCAGAAGAGCCTCACCAGTTTTCATCACAGTACGCTTAGAAATAGAGTAGTCAATCTAACCAGCAACAGCCTTAAGAAGGATAACCACGAACAAAGGATAAGAAAATGTCCCTGTCAGAGCGATGTAAAATGATGTATTGTTTCAAAGATGAAGCTACACTTAAAATATTCAAAAGTCTAATGAAGAAGCCGGAGTTCAAACTACCAGATCCGAAGAAGCCCGAAGAGGTGGATAGAAAGAATGAACCAAATTATTGCCCATACCACCGGTTGCTTGGGCACACTATAGAAAAATGCTTTGTCTTTAAAGACTGGCTCGAGAGGAACCTTAAAGAAGAGAACATAACAATCCTGAAATAATATTTAAAAGAACCTGAAAAAGGTTCCATAAATAGGATTTCGGCTGAGCCAATCTCCCCAATCGATCCGTATATTGGAACAGATGGATGAAGTACAACTTGGGATGAACTCAAGAGGGTCCTCAATCAAATATAGGATCCATCAAAACAATCTTCTGCATATACCAGAGATGAAGAATGGAATGAGGTATGGAGTAGATCATCCACAAAAATACTAAACAAGATCCATTCTGCATCAAGACAAGCCTCCATTCAGAGTCCGCAACATACCAAGCCTGAGATGAAGGTTTCATTAGGAGAGCCGACATCGTCAAGGAAAAAGAAGAAGAAGAAAAGCGTCACTACAAAGATTGATAACACGGGGGGTAGGATAGGGACTACCTCTATTAGATTAGTTGTCTCGGATCCAGGGAAGAAAATCCTCGAACCCTTGACTTTGTATCCCTCCAGAGTCTTATGAATATAATGATTGTGATTTCGACTATGTTTTAACTGTTTCTAGTGATAACGTAACTGATTATGACCAGTCTAACTTCGATCTTGATCCCCAAAATGATCCTCAAATCATACTCAAGTATGATGAACTCGTTGTCAAGTCCAAAGAAGACATCAATGATACCGTTTACAACAACACCGATAATGAGGAGCCAATTCTCGAGCATCACGGTACACCGCTTACCATCAACTTAGATATTTTCGAGGAAGAGGAGGAGACACCAGAAGATTCAACAATGACATCTCAAGAAGAAGAAATCACAGAAGTTAACTTAAGGAGTGGAAAAGTATTACCACCAAGAACAACTCCAACGGATAAAGGAAAGCAAATAATGACCCGAGAAGAGATACCTCCACCTCCACCAGTGGAAGAACCACATAATCAACATAAAATCAAAGGATCATACAAAGTAGACTACAATGTGCTAGCTCATCTTAGGAAGTTGTCAGTCTGATTAAGCATCTACGATGCTCTAGTCCTGTCAAAGGAGATGAGAGAGTCTTTGGCTACAGCTTTGCTTGACCTAGAAATTTGCATAGCTCAGTTGGTTAGCACATCCTCAGGTGAAGTTTGTTCATTGAAAGAACAGCTTGGGGTAACCTTCACAGAGGAAGACTTGCTACTCAGTACCACCGACCACAATCATCCACTCTACATCTCCGTCAACATCGGCAGATTTGTGTTGTCCAGAGTATTAGTAGATCCTGGAGCCTTTCTTAACTTGATGAGCCTACGAACATCGACCTATTTGGATATTGAAGATCAAGAGCTTACGACTGATAAAATGATGTTAAGAGGATTTAACCAGAAGGGAGAAAGAGCTCTTAGATCAATTACATTACTTATGTAGGTTAGAGAACTCGTGACAACCGCTAAATTTCATATCATCGACGCCGATACCTCTTTTAACGCTTTGCTAGGACAACCATGGATTCATGAACATAATATGATTCCATCATCTCTACACCAGTGCATCAACTACTGTAAAGATGGTCAAGAAAATTGCATCAAAGGAGACCTACAACCATTTTCAGTGCATGAAGTTGGTATCCACAAATATGCTGCCTACTATGCGCCTCCAAAGAGGACTGTCTTCTCTCTTGAAGTTATCACAAACAAAGATGAAGATTCAGAAGATTTACAAAGAGGAGGTTGTTCAACTCCGCTTCAGCGATTTGCCACCACTCCTTTACTACGAGTTGGTGAAAGTTCTTTTTAGTTCGCGCATCTGAGGTCGAGGCCAGGGATGTGGATGAGGAAGGATCAATTTAATTTTTGAACGGGCTAGGCTAACCATCAATGTTGGTGATGAAGACAGTTCTGAAGACGAGATAATGATGACAAAACGGAAGAACCCTCAGTACGAGATATCCTTAGAAGATACAGAGAAGAATGAATATGAAATAATGTAAGATTGGATAAACCACTATGTGAATGCTATGACCCTTACTCTGATTCTCCCTCAAAAGGTTGAGAGTTTAGATGTCAAGGAAGTCTGTAGTGTTGGTNNNAAGCTGATCAAATTTTACTGTACTTCTACCTCTACTGAGCTTGAGAAACATGTAAATTTGGATGTTGATCCTAATGAATTAATGGAATTGCCTTTTGGTTACTTCTCGCCTTGTGTTAAAAAGTTAATTCAATAAGGACACTTAACAAAACAAATGCCAAAAGATAAATTTAAAATTTTTGAAAAATTATGGAATGGTAAAATTTGAACTCCAAATTCAAAAGAGGGTCTCAGATTTGGTACAGTTGGACCAGTCGGTGATTCTGAATTTTGTATGGTTGTTACTAGTGAGTCAGAAGAGGATTGCCTCGATATAGAGGATGACTCTACTAATCAACTAATAGAAGATGCTCCCCAAAAATTTTAGGAGGAAATTAAATCTACCGTTGATGAATTGAAAGAGATTAACTTTGGGACTGAAGAACAACCTCGACCTACATTAAGTTCTCTACTCAATGATGAAGAATCTGCAGAATTGATCAAACAATTAACAGAATTCAAAGATTGCTTTGCATGGAGCTATGATGAAATGCTAGGACTATCAGCAGAGGTTGCAGTTCATAAACTCGGGGTGGACAAGAATATAAAATAAGCTCCCAGGAGAATGCCCCTTAAAATAGAACAACAAGTCATCGCCGAGGTGAAGAAATTAATAGAAGCCAACTTTGTGAAAGAAGAGCAATACCCCACGTGGTTAGCTAAAATTGTACCTATTAAGAAGAAAAATGGACAGATTTGTGTTTGTGTTGACTTCAGAGATTCGAACAAGGCATGTCCAAAAGACAAATTTCCACTACCCATACCAGAGATGATGGTAGACATCGCTTCAACACATGAAATTTTCTCTTTCATGGATGGATCGTCGGGATATAACCAAATCAAGATGGCTCCCGAGGAGGCAGCACTTACAATCTTCAGAACACCGATCAAAATTTTCTGCTAGACAATGATGTCGTTCGGCCTAAAAAACAATGGAGCAACATATCAATGTGCAATGACAAAGATTTTTGATGACCTCATTCACAACCAAGTATAATGTTACGTGGATGATTTGGTCATCAAAGGTAAACAAAAAATAGACCATTTGTACGATTTGAAGATCGTGTTTGAATGGTTACGATGATATGACCTTAAAATGAATCCCTTAAAGTGCGCCTTCAACGTTATTTCCAAGAAATTTCTGGGATTCGTTGTCCGTCATCGGGGAATCGAGATCGACCCAAATAAAATTAAAGCTATCTTGGAAATGCCACCTTCTAAAACCTTAAAACAACTACGTTCCTTCTAAGGAAAGTTGGCATATCTGAGATGCTTTATCTCTAATCTCTCAGGTAGGTGTCAGCCCTTCTCGACATTAATTAAAAAGGATGCCAAATTCATTTGGGAAGAGAAATGCCAACGGGTTTTCGAGGGCGTTAAACAGTATTTAATGACACCTTCTGTCTTGACAGCCTCTATCACAGGGAAACTGTTGATACTTTATACCGCGACCTTAGACGACTCTCTTGGAGCCATCTTAGCCCAAGTCAATGACGAGGGTAAGGAAAGTGCACTCTACTACTTGAGTCGTCGCCTAGTACAGACGGAGATAAGGTATCCACCTATTGAGAAGCATTGTCTGGCATTGATTTTTACTACCCAAAAGCTTACACATTACATGCTTTCTCATAAGATTATCATAATCTCGAAAGTTAATCCATTGCAATATCTGATATCCCGACCAACACTCTCCGGAGGTCTAGCAAGATGGTCAATGATCTTATTACAATTTGATATAACTTTTGTTCCCCTCCATGCTATCAAGGGATAGATACTAGCAGACTTTCTTGCTGCACACCCACTACTAGCTGGGTCCTCTCTCAATGACAAGTTTCCAAACAAGCAAATACTACAAATGGAATTCTTCAGTGCGCAATACTGGGAGATGTACTTCAATGGCGCTTTGTCAGCCAGAAAAGACAAAGAATCAAGCACAGTTATAGTAGGAAAAGTAGGGATCAATTTAATCTTTATCACACCAGATAAGGGTATGTTGAGGTTCTCATACCACCTGACAGAGCCGTGCACCAACAATGAAGCAGAAAATGAAGCTTTAATCACCGGATTAGGAATGACAATCTTAAATGGATATAACAAGCATTGCCATCTATCATGACTCCAAACTCATCATATAGCAAGTCCGCAGACAATACATAATTTTGAAACCAAGATTAGCAAATTACCATCTGTACAGGATGAAGCTCCTGGAGCAGATCCCTGATGTGACTTTCTACCGGATTTCTAGGGGAAATAATGCCCATGCCGACGCTCTAGCAAAACTTGTTAAGGAAATGACATGTCCCCCGGAGGATTCCATTGAAATCATAGTGCAAGGAAGACGAGTCTTGTCTCAAATCAATCTTGAAACTCTATACAAGTTCAAAAAAGAAGAAGCAATAAATACAGTTGCAGACAACAACGAAGATTGGCAGAAGCCATTAATAGAATATTTGCATACTGGAAAGCTGTCAGAAGATAAGTCTGAAGCACATCATATCACAAGAAGGGCTATGTCTTATGCCCTGATGGGAAACATTCTATATAGAAGATCAGTGGACCAAATGTGGCTACGGTGTTTGAGAAGAGCTGAACCACAGAATATTATCAAAGAGGTACATGCCGGATTGTGTGGCGCTCACCAGTTAAGGCTGAAAATAAAAATGAAGATCAAAAGACTCGGGTATTATTGGTCAGCAATGATGTCCGACTACATGGATATAGCCAGAAAATGTCACCAATGCCAAGTGCATGGGGTGGTCTTACACCAGCCTCCAAATCTGCTGCACCCAAATGTTGCCTCATGGCCATTCAACTGTTGGGGCACAGACATAATAGATCCAATAGACCCTCAAACTTTCAAAGGACATAGGTTTATACTTGGCACTACAGATTACATCTCCAAATGGGCAGAGGCAGTACCGTTACGTGAGGTTATGACACAACACATCCTTCAATTTTTCAAAAGCCAAATTTTCTAGCTTTCTAGAGTACCGCGAAGAATAATTTCCGACAATGGGATAGCTTTCAGAAGAACAAAGATCAATAATTTCATAAAAATACATGAGATAGATTGGAGATACTCTACCATTTACTATCTTAGAGAAAATGGTCTGGTTGAAGCCTTCAACAAAACACTAGTACAAATTTTAAAGAAAACACTCAACAAAAACAAAAGGGATTGGCACAACAAACTATTAGAAGCCTTGTGGGCCTACCAAACGACTTTTAGGACTCCTACTCAGTGTACACTCTATATGCTTATGTACGGGTATGAGGCCGTGCTACCACTAGAAATCCAGACACCATCTCTCAGAGTCGTTGTTGCCAATCAACTCACAAAGGAAGAAAGTGCAAAACTTAGATTTGAAGAACTGGAAAGTCTTGAGGGAAAACAACTAGAAGCACAACAACATTTGGAGCTTTACCAGGCGAAGATGGTACAAGCCCATGATAAATTGGTTCGCCCAAGGACATTCAAAGTTGGTGATCTCGTACTTATGCTCAAAAGGCCTATTCTTGCACGCCGCAAAATAGGTTGAAAATTCGAGCCAACTTGGGAGGGATCATTTGTCGTTGAAAAGTTCTACACTGGAGGAGCCTACAAGTTAGTGGACTTTTAGGGTGAAAGACCAATGTTACCAATAAATGGACGATATCTGAAAACCTATTACCCAACCTGATGCCCCTTGCCTCCGCTTGCTTTGAAACTTTGAAACTTTGATTGTTTTGGGGTTATCTATGTGGCCAAATGTATATGACTGGGTCCAAATTTTGTAATTAACCTCAATATAATGAAAATTTTGAAAAATTTTTAAATTTCAAATTTTCTCCTTTCCACTTTTGAGTATAATGTTCCACAAAAATTTAAACAAAATTCATACATAAATAAACAATTTATTTAACTAAAATAAGCTAAAATTTACTTAAATAAATACTTTATTTTGTTCTTGTTCATGCCATGTTTCAGCACACTAACATTTTTCCTGTCGTCTGTAGAAAAATGTCGGGACAGAGGCTGATCTTTGCTTTCAAGGATGGCTGGAGCCTCGCACTAAATGAGGAGATGGCACCACGAGGCGGTACCATAGATTGCAACATAGACTTTAACAAGGTCGACATGGACTACGAAGGTCCTCTCATGAATGTAGTCAATTGAAAAGAGAAAGAGGGATTGCCTTCACTGCTGAGGGTGACTGCCAAAGATAATGCATCACACAAAGGCAAGAACATGATAATAGAGCAAGATCTGATGGAAGGGCCCAGCCGTCTGCCCTCCATGGTAGCTACACCGGCTAGAGGCTTAGTAGCCGCCAATAACAAACGACTACCAAGTGCTTCGCTTCACAGGACGCAACGCAGGAATGCCAGCCGTAAGAAGCGGAGGGCTTTTCTATGAGAAGAACGCAGACGTCAGAGTGAAATAAACAACTTACTCACCCCTATTCCTGAGGGGCATATTTATGATCCAGACATGAAAAAAAACTTCTGTCAACCTACCCACCACAGATGAAGAATCGGGGTTTGTCATAGAGCCAAATACACCTTCAGCTTTAAATGTTTTATGCAAGAGTTGCCGACGTGCAACACTGAAATACCTGCAGGGACATCAGCCACATGGGCATTTGTAGAATGCCTAGATTGTAATGTTCTACATTTACAATGCTTCAGTACATTGATAGAATATACTTTCAGCACTGATGGGTTTCAGACTTCAGATTTTATGATGGATGAGCCATACGTCCCACTGAGGAAAGATTAGTAAATACCATGGAGCCCAGAGTCGTACATCCCGATAGATGCAGAGTCTCGTGTTCCAGATAAGCTAAGTCCAGTTTGGGTTCCCGTCAATGTTCAGAGGGAGGAACTCCTGCGACAGCTACTGACACCTAGTACGATGGAGTACTACAAAATACGCTAAGTAAATAAAAGAGAATTTGTTTTACAAAGAAGTCCAAGGAAGAATCATCTGGAGCTGTATACCAAGGTTTTCTCCGAGAGTGACGAAAGAAGCATTCTCGACTGCATCTTCGATTTGGGAGATAGAGGCCAAGCAGGCCTTCTCATGGAAAGAACATACTCTGAGCTAAAGAAGTAGATGAGAGGAAAAGGGAGAATCACCATTCAGTGCTGCTGCTGTTATAATTTCACAAAAGACAGACAAGGAAATCCGTCAGGGATCCATAGACATGATCAGGTAGATCCACTACCTCCTATAATAAAGTGGATGATCGAAAGGATGGTCACATGGAACATACTGCCAGCTACCTGCATCCCAAACAACTGCATCATCAACATATTTGAGGAGGGAGACTGCATACCTCCTCACATTGATCATCATGATTTGGTAAGACCACTTATGCATGGTCTTATTTCTGAGCAAGAGCAATATATCATTTGGGAAAGAGATTGACATTGTTGGCCCTGGCGAGTTCAGAAGAACTGTAGAGATTCCGCTGCCAGTTGGTTCAGTTTTGGTTCTGAAAGAATATGGGGCAAATGTTGCCAAACATTGCATTCCAGGGGTACGACACCGTAGGGTGTCTGTAACCTTCCGTAGGATGGATGACAGCAAAATATCATATGAATTTCAGCTAGACACGGAACTGGAAGAGCTACTATCGTACAAGTTATGAGAGGGCTGTACCTCTAAGTACATGGGAAGGGAACTCTTGTTCTGGAGCATGACTTAGAAGGTCTGCTCGATCAGGAGCTCATCGTACCTGATACGGATGGTCAGAGGGTTCACTTTTTTTTTATAGCAACATGATATGTATCTGATATACTCAGTATACAATTTATTCATGGCATGAGATGTTCTGGATGTACTTCAACATGGACTATATATTGTACATTTTTAAGGCATCAGCCTATGTTTGATCTGTGATATTTTGATCGGAGCAGATTAATGAAAATTTCTCTAAAAAATGTGCCTTTTTGTGAGTTGCCTTTTTGTGTGATGGATGGAAGCCACGAACCACAAGTTGGTTCAGAATTTTAATGAATGAAGAACGAAACCACAAACCTTTAACAATAAATAAATTTAAATAAATTTTTTTTATAAACAACAAAACAAATTTCTTTTGAAAATCAACCAATGAAAATTAAAATTTTAAAGACATATTTTGAAAGATTAAATGTGATAAAAACAACAAGAAAAGAAAATAAATTTGTTAAGTGGATTCTCTCATTTTCGGAGTTTTTTACTCTTTGTGTGCGCAACACAACCATCTTTATCTGCATTAAATCTCTTCACATCCCCGCAGAATTTCACATTCTGCACAAAACCCCACAAAACCCTACAAATCTTCTTCAACAAAATCAACCTTTTCACATGACACATTGTTGCAAATTCAACATCACAAACTCTCTGCACTATTTTCATATGACTCTTGGAGTCAGTACCCAAATTTTGACTCCCCATATTCAAGATTGGTATAAGACCCCATTTAATGGAAAATGACATCCTATCCTTAATCTTGGAGGTCGGTCCCTGACTTCCAACTCTCTTTTCAAAAATAATAACTAAAATTCAATTCTCATTTTCGGATCAGTACCTAAATTTTGATTCCTTCACATATTTTTATATTCTATTCACTTATTCCCCACAAATTCACATGTGTGAATCCACATATTTTCTTATTATCTCTTGAGTTGGATGTGAGTCCTAGTGCTTTCATTCTCAATGTAGCACATATAATTTCTTGTTACCTATTGAGTTGGATGTGTCCTAGTGCTTTTCTTCTCAATGTAACACATATATTCTCTTGTCACCACTTGGGTTGGATGTGAGTCCTATCGCTTTCCTTCCTAACGTGACACACACATATTTTCTTGTTACCTCCTGAGTTGGATATGAGTCTTAGTGCTTTCCTTCTCAATGTAACACATATATTCTCTTGTCACCGCTTAGGTTGGATGTGAGTCCTAGTGCTTTCTTTCTTAACGTGACACACATATTTTTTTGTTATCTATAGAGTTGGATGTGAGTCCTAGTGCTTTCCTTCTAAATATAGCACATATACTTTCTTGTTACCACTTGAGTTGGATGTGAGTCCTAGTGCTTTCCTTCTCGATGTAGCATATATATTCTCTTGTCACCGCTTGGGTTAGATGTGAGTCATGGTGCTTTCCTTCCTAACATGACGCACATATTTTATTGTTACCTCTTGAGTTGGATGTGAGTCCTAGTGCTTTCCTTCTCAATGTAACACATATATTCTCTTGTCACCTCTTTGGTTAGATGTGAAT
>NEWO01000639.1:248798-275279 GCA_003013225.1 Phalaenopsis aphrodite
CCAGTGGCCAAAAAACTCATATTTTGATTTTTTCAATTTTCAATTTTCTCTCAATTTACTCCAAAGTTTATTTAGTCTTTTTGAACATTAATTTTCATCTACAAATAATTCATAAACAAATATTTTCACAAACAACACCAAACTAACCTTTTTATATGAAAATGCACTTTTTACAAATATATTTTTCTAATCACATTTCCACATCCTAAAAGCAAACTAAATTATAATTCAACATTGAAATCAAGCCACAACCTTAGAACCCTGACACAAAATTATACACAAAATCAAAGTTCTAAAGCAAAGTAAAGTAAATCAAATCGACACAATTACATTAAAAACATAAGTATTTTAAAATAGTAGAGAGTCCAACTTCTTCAATTAATCTGCCTCATCTTCAGTACTATCTTATCCTCTAATATCTCCCATAGACTGGTTATGGACATACAAATTGTAGAAGGGTTAGTACAGGAATTGATCAGTCAAATTTTCATCGATACATCCATTTTTCTTGAACATCTCCACCAATTATGCTTCAACCATTCTAGTATGATCAAAGTTCTCGTTCATTCTCCAATCTATGTGATCAAAAATGTAGTTAAGATTTCCTTTTGAATTTGTAATGCTCTATAGTTCTCTTTCTTGATTTTCTTCATTCTCTTCTCCAAAGTTATTGAACTTCCAAGTATTGGTGGCATCAATGGTGTTGAAGGATGTGATTAATGATCCAAAATACAATCTAATGCTTCATCTCCATTTCCTATATAATTTCCATCAATAGGAATCATGGGATCCTAAGGTAGTGAAACTTTTTATCAGCTTTCATATGGAACTTGAGATTGACTGCAAAGTAGGAAAATTGTAGAAGGATGCTCAAGTCCATATATTGACCCATTCATAATAATACCCATAACAGATTTGAAAATAGTTGAGTCAATGGGTTTTTTCTTTTGAATGCAATAGTTTAAAAAGACACTTTCTCTTGTAACTCTACTAATCTTCATGGTAGGGAGTAGTTTTGCAAATATGTTGAAATGCCATTATTTTGAAATTGGATTAAGCAGCGAAGCAGAGAATCTAACGTATCCCTCATCTCTGATTTCCCAATTATCATGTTCATCCATCAGAAATATATATACTTATTGCATCATATCTTTCGTTGGGATAAAATTTGTAATATGACAGATTGGAATGTTTTCTATCATATACAAATCATTAATTCAAGCTGGAGTAAATGAAACAACCTTACCTCAAACGAAGGCAACTTCTTGGGTAATTCCATGTAAATTAGCATAAAACTGCTTTACTATAGGTACTACAACTGCAGCGGTAGTGTAGAATAAAACTTCCCAACGCCTTTATACAATGATTTTCTCAATCTGTGAACAAGGATTACTAACTCCATGATTGACAAAGCCTCTCTCCTTGATAAGTCTCTTGTTCGTGATGACTTTATCATATAATCTCTGTGTGTCAAAATTGATAAATTTTTTTCTATTGAAAACTTCATACCTTGAAGTATTTCTGGAATTGGAAGCCATGAAATTCAAAATTAGAAAGTTTCTGGACGTCCAAGTCAGTTTTTAGGACTTTAACAACACCCCACGGCATTTATTGAGGAGCAAAATCCAGCCAAAGTTTGCCAAAATTTTTCAGCACTTGAAAAATGCTCGAGACGCATCGGTGCTCCAGATGGCATTGTCAGCGCCATGGTCGTTTAGGCGGGCACCGTCGGTGCTAGAGGCCAAATTCGTGTCTATAACTTTTTTGTTCAATTTGATTCCAAAATTTTCACCAATACCAATATTTATCTTAATTTATGATATATATAATTGTGTAGGACTTAAAAATATAATTATTTCCTAATACATAAATGCACTTATTAACAAAATAGTAATAGATATATATAGATTTATATATGGGTTGCCTCCCACAAAGCACTTGGCTTAACATCGTTTGCCCAATATACCATTGTTTAGTTGAGTTGACTTAACATTAAAACTTCTTTAATTTGTGGTATGTGTCCTTCATAATAATGTTTCAATTGATGCCCATTAACTTTAAACATCTTTCCAATTTTAGGATCCTTAATAACAACAGTTCCATAATGATAGACTTTAATCGCTTTAAATGGTCCTAACCATCTAAATTTTAGTTTTCCTGGAAATAATATCAATCTTGTACTATATAATAAAACTTCTTATCTAGGTTCAAACTTTTTATTAATAATCTTCCGATCATGCCATATTTTTATTTTCTCTTTTTAGATTTTTGCATTATCATATGCTTCATTTCTAATCTCATCGAGTTCATTGAGTTGTAATAATCTTTTCTCACCAGCATCTTTTAGATTAAAATTAAATTCCTTAAATGCCCAAAATGCTTTATGCTCCAATTCTATTGGTAAGTGACATGTTTTTTCCAAAAATAAGTCTGAATGAGGACATTCCTATAGGAGTCTTATAAGTAGTTTGGTATGCTCATAATGCACTATCTAATCTAGCAGACCAATCGAAATTATAAGGATTTATAACTTTTTCTAAAATTTGTTTTATTTCATGATTTGATATTATTGCTAGACCACTAGTCTGAGGATGATAAGCAGTGGAGAATCTATGCATAATTTCATATTTTTTTTCAATTTCTCGTTTCTCTTATTTCTAAAATTAGATCCTCCATCAGTAATTATTACTTTAGGCATTTCATATCTTGTAAAAATGTTTTAATTTAAAAATTTAGAAACACTCCGAGCATCACATTTAGGTACATCAACAACTTAAATCCATTTGGACATATAATCAACTACAAGTAATATATATAAGTTTCCAAATGAAGGCATAAATAGTCCCATAAAATCTAATCCCCACACATAAAAAATTTAAACTTCCAATGTGTAATTTAGAGGCATTTCATTTCTTCTAAAAGTATTTCCTACTCGCTGACATCGATTGCATGTTTTAATATATTCATTAACATCTTTAAAAAGAGTAGGCCAATAAAATCCAGGTTACAAAATTTTATAAGCAGTTCTATTTGTTCCAAAATGTCATCCAAATTCAGAATCATGACATCACACCTTCTAAAAATTAGATATTTACATTGTTTATATAAATATTGGTTATCCAAAAAATAATATTTTGAATCATATATAAATTTATTTAATTATTGATTCTTAATATCTGATGGTAGAATATCACTTACAATATAATTTACTATATCGTCATACCACAGTGTATGTATTTCATCAATACTATATATTTGTTCATCAGGGAAATTTGCTAAAATTTCATTTGCAAAATTTGTTAATATTTTTGTTCTAGTCTAGACAAATGATCAACTATTTGATTATCATTTCCCTTTCTATAACCTACAGAAAAATCGAACTCTTGCAATAGAAGTATCCATCTAATTAACCTTAGTTTAGCATCATTCTTTTGCATTAAGTATTTAATAACAAAATGATCTGTATGCATTATACATTTAGTTCCAATTAAAAAGGTCTAAATTTATTAAAGGCATAGAGAATAACTAATAACTCTCTTTCAGTAGTAGTGTAGTTAGGTTGAGTATCATTCAGAGTTTTACTAGCATAATATATTACTTTAAAAATCTTGTTATGCCTTTGTCCTAAAACAACTTCTATAGCATAATTGATACACCTAAAATATATAGTATTTTTAGACACACTTTTATACCTATTTTTGTGACAAAGTGCACTTTGATGGAAGATATTTGTGTGTTTTTCTTTCAAGTACAAGTAAAAAGGTGAAAAATATTAAAAGGAGTGAAAAAGGATCAAATTTGGAGCAAAAAAGTGAAAATGGTGCATAAGAGTTTTGGAGCCTAAGTGTCAGATCCGACGCTTAAGCACCGGTGAAACAGAGAAGGCCACGCCTAAGCATTAGAGGCCCAACGCTTAAGTGTTAGAGGCAATAATTTGGCAATTTTCTTCATTTTACCGAATTTTGAAGGGACATTAGAGACACCTATTGGCTAAAGGGGGTGGTTATGACCACTAGAAACAAAATTATGATTAAAAAACTTGTGAAAGGAAGCATCCTTTGGAGAGTACATCAAATTGGGTCACATTTTGAAGAGTTATCAACACCTTATGGAGATTTATAAAAGAAGGAAGTTGAAACTTTTTAAAGTGTGCTTGAAAGTTATGAAAAGTTTTGGAAAGGGAGAGTTTTGAGAGATAGTTGTGGAGAGGTTTTCAGGCACCACAAATTTACTTTATCCTTTTTGTTTTTAGTTTTATTGTGAGAGTCAAGAGTGTTGTAAAAGAGAAGAGATTAAAAGGAACTATAAGTGTTTGGTGGAGGATTTAAGATAAGTTTTTATCTTTGTTATTAAACTACTTTTGGTTTTAATTGAGACTTGTTGTTGATATGCAATGATTTCTACTTTTAAACTAAAGTGTGGTTTTATTTTCTCCATAGATTATGAGTAGTTTTATTTATCTTTCTCCTTAAAATAATAAGTAATTAAAAGAGTTGGATGAAAGTTGTGGAGAGTATTGATCTATAATGTTGGAAGAAGTTGTGATGATTTAAATACATGTACTTCATTTACTTCTTGATTTGGCATATCCATATGTTAAACTTTGAAGGGTGTAGAGTTTGAGTACTTTAAAGTGACAGGTTAAAGTCCCCAACTTGGTTTATTGTTTTAGGTTCTAATACGAGATGATAGCCCCCAGGTGGAGGGAATTGAGGGAACTCTAGGGTAAGAGCCAGTATCTTCCCTACCTACCCGGTATTCAGAACTATTCAAACTTTAAATTAGTCAATGTTCTTTATAGCATCTCTAATAAGGGTAAATAATTTTATTGATCCTATTTGACACAACACAATTTGCATACTTCCACAATAAAATTCTTATACTTATTACTGATTCATGATAAGGAGAAAGATATTTTCATATCAAGTGCTTTTCTTTTACATAAACTCAAGTTATATTTAGAAGTACTACTGTTTTGTCAAAACATCAAAAATTCCAAAAAGAATTGAATTTTACTTATTGAGAAAATATCTATAATTTAAGTAATTGTCTTTTTAAAATAGAAAATTTGTGCATATTGCATATTTTTCAGTGGGTTCGATATTCAGGTATTAATAAAAAAGTCCTATATTACTTGATAACGATACGTTTACTTACGTAGTATCACGATATATATATATATATATATATATATATATATATATATATATATATATATATATATATATATATATATATATATATATATATATATATATACAAATTAAAAAGTTAAATTCTTATTTTCTCCAGGATCAAGTTTTTGGTTCTGTTGTAAAGTAAGATATTTTAAGTAAAAAAGATCGCTAAAGTCACTGATATACTGTGCACATAAGCAGTAACAAGATCAATAATCACTAGCATCACACATTATTTCAAATAGTTTTTCCCACATAGATGGGACTATTATAGGTGCAGTGATTAACTTCTCTTTCAATAATTCAAATGCTTTTATGCATTCCTCATTAAATTCAAATTTCGTATCTTTTTCTAAAAGTTGGTATAATGGCTTAGTTATTTTAAAAAATCCTTTATATAATGCCTATAGAAACCAACATGTCCTAGAAAACTTTTTACCCTTCTGACCATAGTCGGTGGTGGAAATTTTATAATAACTTTAATTTTTGCAGGATCTACTTCCATGCCATTTTCAAAAATTTTATGCCCAAGTACAATTCCTGCAACCATAAATTGACGTTTTTCTCAATTTACTATGTTGGTTTTTTCACATAATTCAAAACTTTTTCTAAATTATTTAAGCATAATTCAAATGAAGTCCCAAACAAAGAGAAATCATCCATAAATAATTCCATTACATGCTCAATTAAATTACTAAATATTGATATCATACATCTTTGAAATGTTGCAGGTGCATTGCATATTCCAAAAGACATTCTACAAAAAGTAAATGTTCCATAAGGGCTTATAAATGTTGTCTTCTCTTGATCCTCAAGAGTAATTGGAATTTAATGATAACCGATATATCCATCTAAAAAATAATAATATTTATTTCCAGCCAATCTATCCAACATTTGATCTAGAAACGGTAAAAGAAAGTGATCTTTCCTGGTGGCCAAGTTTAATTTCTATAGTCTATACAAATTCACCAACCAACAACTTGTCTTATTGGAATTAATTCATTTTTCTTATTTAATTCAACAATCTCTCCTCCTTTCTTTGGAACACAGTGAATTGGGCTCAACTAAGCACAACCAGAAATAGGATATATAATTCAAGCATCTAACCATTTTAAAATTTATTTTTTAACAACATGTTTCATTATTCTCCTCCGAGGATCAGCTTTAGGTTCGTATTGTTCATCTAATAAAATTTTGTGCATACAAATTGAATGATTAATTCCCTTAGTATATGCTAAAGTCCATTCAAAGGCCTTTTTATATCTTTTTAACATTTCTATTAATTTTTGTTCTTGAATTTCAGTTAACACAGAAGATACAATAATAGGCAATGTAGATGAATCTCCTAAAAATACTTATTTTAAATGAGCACGTAATACTTTCAGTTCAAAATTAGGTGGTTTAATACTTGAAGGAATAATATTATTATTATCATTTTCCAACAAATCTAAAGTTTCAAAATTTTCCAGAATATAATCTAAATTTTCTTCTTTTATTTCATCCTCATTTTCATTAAATTCTTCTTACTTTAATTTTTCTTCAAACTCTTCCTTAAATTGCTCATTACTTAGATAATCAGTAACTTCCATCCTAAAGCATTCATTGTCTCTTTCTATTGTAGGATATTTCATAGCTTTTGCAATAATAAATTTTACTTCTTAATCATTAACTCTCATTATTAATTCTCCTTTTTGCACATCTATCACAACTCTCTGTTTTGCAAGAAATGGTCACCCAAAAATATTAGGAATCTCTTTATCTTCCTCCATATCTATTACTATAAAGTCTACAGGGAAAATAAATTTATCCACATTTACTAATACATCTTCTATAACTCCTTTAAGCTAAGTGATTGATCGATCAACTAACAGAAGATTTACAGTAGTACGGAAAATCTCTCCTAAATCTAAATGTTTCAAAATTGATAGAGAAATAAGATTAATACTGGCTCCTAAATCACATAAGGCTTTTTCATAAAACTTTTCACCAATCGCACAATGTATATCAAAGCTACCAGGATCTTTTAACTTTTCAGGAAGCTTTTTATGGATAATAGCGCTACACTCTTCACTAAGTGCAATAGTCTCATGATCTGCAAACTTCCTTTTCTTGTTTAGTATATCTTTCATAAATTTCACATAACTTGGAATTTGTTCTAAAGCCTCAATGAAATGAATGTTTATTGTTAACTTTTTAAGGATTTCCAAAAATTTTGTAATTTGTTTATCTTGATTCTTCTATTTTAGTCATTGCAGAAACAAAGGTAATGGTTTTTCTAAAGGAACTTGTGTTCGTTCATTTTCATTATGGTCACTTTTCATCTCTTCCTTCTCCTCATTAACTTCAGTTTCTCTTTGGATTCTTGTTTCAATTTTTTTTCACTTTGTAATTGAATTGCTTTAATTTGTTCCTTATTTTGATCTTTGGGATTAACTTCCAAAGTACTCGGAAGATTTCCCGAAGGTATGTTACTAAGTACAGTAACAATATGTTATAATTGATTTTCAATATTTCTTATAGCAGCCCCTTGATTTTGTACTTAATTTTCCATATTCAACATTACCTCTTCCATCATTAACTTGTTTTCCTTAACTTGTGGGTTAGGATTAGAGCTAAATCCAGGAGGATAACAAGGTCGATAATTAGGATTTCCTTAGTTATTTAAATTTCCTGAGGGGTTCATTGAATTGTTATAATTATTTCAACTAAAATTAGTGTGATTTTTCCATCCAGGATTGTAATAGTTAGAATAAGGATTGTTATTTCAATTATTAATAGCATTCAAAGTTTCATAAGAAGATTAAGTATCAATTATCTGCCTTAGTGAATTTTCCTCTAATACTGGTGGTATTTGAGTACAGTTTACTTAAATTTGATCAATATTTTTTGATATAGCAGTAATTTCAGATGCTAAAATAGATATTACAACAAATTCATGAATACTAGCTACTCTCTTAGGATTTACCTGTTCAGAGGGCCATTGAAAATTATTAGTAGTCATTTCTTCTATTAAAGAGTATGCTTCATTAAAAGGTTTTTACATTAAAGATCCACCTGCAGCAACATCTATAATAGATCTAAGTGATCCTGCTAATCCATTGTAAAAAGTTTGAATTATTAACCAATCTGGTAAAGCATGATCTGGACATTTTCTAAAGAGATCCTTAAATCTTTCCCAGGCTTCATATATTGATTCCCCTTCAAATTAAAAAAAATATGTAATATCATTTCTAAGCTTAGCGGTTTTCGAGGGTGGAAAATATTTAGCCAAGAATTTTTGTGATAGTTCTCCCCAAGTTCTGATAGATCCAGGTGCTAATGAATTTAACCAAGCTTTGACTTTATCCCTTAGTGAAAAAGGAAAAAGTATAAGCCTAACAACATCATTAGACACTCCGTAATATTTAAAAGTAGCACAAATCTCAAGAAAACTAGCAAGATGTAAGTTAGGATCTTTAGTAGGTGTTCCTCCAAACTGACTATTTTGTACCATTTGGATATTAACAGGTTTAAGCTCAAATGAATTAGCAGCAATATTGGGATTTTGAATAGATAAGTGAAGTTCATCTGCTATTGGATTAGCATAGTCTTTAAAGGTCTTTATCAATTTTCATTTATTTGATTGTCTAAGTTATTCGCCATTTTGTTCAAAATTTTAATTTTTTTTGTTCTTTTCAAAATTTTCTTATAGTATGTTCTAATTCTGAATCGTAAAGTACTAAACCTTCAGATCCAATATTTTTCATAAACAAATATAATAAGCAAAGAAAAATTTCTTAAAAATACTCTTAAATATATAGTTATATATATATATATTTTGATTTTTGATTTTATAATTTTTTTGTTATTTTGTATTTTGTATAATAACGTTCAGTACTTAATGTTGGTATTCTATGCAAGTATATGTATCGTTATAAAGTAATATAAGACTTTCTATTTAAATCCCAAATATCGATCATACGGGGAAGATTTAAATTTGAAATGATAAATTAACTAGGAAATTCACAGAAATCAAATGAAATTATTGTCACTAATTTTGAATGTGTAAGATGCTAACAAAACTAAGTTATTAACTAATAGCAAAACTTAAATATAGAGTTTAAAACAATAATTACTAAACTGTGTTTATGTGGTAAAGATTTCTTATATGAAAAAAACATCTTTCCCACTACAATAAATTTTTGGTGAAATGAGATGAGATAAATGGTTTAAATATATATTATGCCAAATAGGAGTAATTTTAATTCTCTACTTTGATTCAGTGTTATAGAAAATCATTGGCTAATCCTAGGTTTAGTCCCTAAATTTGTGGCTAGGCTAGGAGGATAGTGACTCCCACTCCAGGCTCCCACTTCCCTTCCTCTGTAGGCAAACTATCGCTTTAGTTTTTAAAAAATAAGATCGAATTGGGGATTTTTAGTCTGTCACCCTAGAAATCTCCAATTCTACACTCAATAAAGTATATTTCCCTATTTACTTGCACTTAATTCCATAGACAAAATACTCCTTCATGGACATAAATGTGATTCTGACTCTATTGTAGAACTCATGCTCCATTTCCTGGATCATATGTTTCACAACATATTTTAATAATTCAATTGGCCAGATTGAAAAGTAAATTAAGAGCGGAGTTGAAAAACCATCACAATTTATTTTAAATTTTAACATTGACACATCCACATTATCTCTTCATTTCACCATATCTCAGAGTAGGGAGAAAGATAAAGGAAACTACTCAGACTTCATGAGAAAGATAAAATAAAACACAAATTTCATATATAAAAGAAAGTTCATACAACAATAATAAACAAACAATACTTATCCGAAACTCTTTCTCAAAGCAAATCCCTTCTAGCCTCTCTTAGGAAATGTAGGAAGAAGAAATCTCTCACTTCTCTTCCTCTTCAACACTTCTTAGAGAAGAATTTACACTTAAAGTCACCACAAAAACTCAAAACTATAAAAACAATAACTAACTAATGGTGTGGAATGACGTGGAATGTTGGCATGTGAAGAGGAAAACTGAAATTAGTGGATAAATTCAAAATGTTGTGAGGGAGGGGGGGGAGGGGGGCAGTTTTTTGATCAAATTTCGGCCCTAAATATAGACTAGGTTAGTTATCCAATATGTGCATCTAAAAACTTTTCAGAAAACATCCAAATTTTTCGAATCTTCTAGAAACAAGGTCTGCACCGACACTGGTGTCGTCGGCGCCAGAGGCCATCTAATTAGTTCCTTCTTCTCTATCAAATGACGCCGTCGATGCCTAATCTGGCACCGTTGTTGCTGAACATTTGTTTAACTTCTCCATTTTGACTCCAAATTTTATCCTTTTTTGCTTTCTTTTTGCTACAAGTCCTAAAAATGAACAACCTGTAGTATAATATAAAAAATATCTTCCATTAAAGTGCTATATCACAAAAAAATGAGTATAAAATAGGGGTATAAAAACACATATATTTTTGGTGTATCACATCCCACCTAAGATGAAGATATTTAAGATTTGAAAACATCAATCTTTGATAGAAAAGCATAAGGACTTACATCCCACCTAAGATGGAAATATTTAAGATTTGAAAATATCTATGCTCAACAAAAAAACATAAGCACTTACATCCCACATAAGATGGAAAGATTTAAGATTTAAAAAAGTCTATGCTCTGCATGAAAGCATAAGAAATTACATCCCACCTAATTTGAAATAATTTACAATTTGAAAATGTCTATGCTGACAGAAAAGCATAAGGACTTACATCCCACATAATATAGAAGGATTTAATATTTGAAAGATATACCTGGAAACATTAATAAAAGAGAATATATGAATATAATCTTGATCTGAAAAGTGTACAAGGCAACTTGACAGAAAAGATAATGAGGATCAGTACCAACAACAAGTGGAGGGTTAGATTAAAGTATATTGTTTAGGGACTACATATCTTAAGAGCTAAAACACAACTTAAAAGTGCTCTACTGGCTAATGACTTCTAAGAGTTATTCACAGTGTGCAACGACTATACTAGAGAGCTACACCTAGATTCAAGACATTTACTTGTTGAATCCTATGCGGGAGTTGAGGTCAATGAACCCAAAAGGTGTTGATATGTTTTCTTTGATTTGTTTTAATTTATTTTTAGATTTTTGATGACTAAGACTAAGAAAGGGTCCTAGCAAAAATTTTTTTTGCATCAAACATAGTTTAATTAGCCAAGCTATTGCTCTATCATGCCAAAAATATAATGAAAAAGAGTAAGCAAAAATCTCCAAAGAGTGAGTGCCAACCCATTTCACCTAATCCACATTAGATGGGCATAGAAATTCTTCCTAGGTGCAATGGTCATACTATGATCGATATGAGATTGATAGAGCCAAGGCACTAGTTATTTTTAGGCTGTTATACTCAACAAAACTGACAAATCTATGGAAGTACAGAGAATAATTTGGTATTTCATTGAGTCGTATTGAGCTAAGAATTTTATCCATACTTAGATTTAATTAACTCAATGGATTAATCCACATCAGTAGCAACAACACAGTGAATAGGTTAATAATCTTATTTATCATAATGGAGCCACAAGGGCATACCCCAACTTCAGATAGATCTCTCAGCCAGGTCCTTGGAATGGAATGGTCAACGCCAAACCTAATCTAGCTGCCTTATCTCTTGGGTTCAAGTGACTATACTAAAAGAATATTAGTTTTTCTCTGGATTTACTCAGTCATTATATGAACTACATAACCAAACTTTTTCAATTAACGGTCCACAATCTAGGGAAAAGGAAAAACAAAGAAAGGCATGCAATAGACTACACAATTTGGACAGGTGCCCAATGACTTGCCTCAAATTTACAAGTCTACAATGTAGCATTGAATGGACCTAGAAATCCATCGACATTTTTTAGCCCTGCTGCCATAAGTGAATTGGTACACTCCAACTATAAGCATGACATGCTGACTTAGAGGCAGACAATGACTATCTCTAGCGATCAATTACATAGACATAACCCTTATCTTAGTTTTACTCAGTCAAGGTGTCAATTTATTGGAGCTGGTGTACCCAATTGAGGAGATCGGCTCTAAAGGAAGAAACATAAGATATCTCTATTGTATGCAATAAGTTAACTAAAAAAAAGCTCATCTGAAAGATTCACTTCAACTCAGAATTAACAACTTAATAGACTAACTCATAAAACCAACCTTGATTAGTCTAGAATTAATCAACCTAGTCACATTGTGATGGTGTCGCAGAGGGCATACTTAAACTTCTATTGGACCAAAACCAAATTTGTTAAAGAGTTTGAACCATATCAAACTAAGTCAAGGGAACCTTTTTCGATGTACGATGAGTATACTGGATGAAAGTAAGATGTACCCACTCTAGATTTACTAACTCAATGAATTGATAATAATATGAGCATTAGTCAACCTTATCACATTGTGATGGTGTCACATGGGTCGTGCTTAAACTTCCAATGGACTTGAAAAAAATTCAAATAAATTTTATGATGAGTTACATTGAAAGTGACCTAAGTCACATTTCAAATTTATTACTAACCTAAAGGATTGACAACCAAACCAGCCCTGACCGATCTGAAGTCAACTGACCACATTGTGATGGAGTCACAAAGGGGTATACTCCAACTTCCAATGGATCAAGAATGAACAACTTTTGGTATTCAATAGAGAAAGTGGAAAGGACACTTAACCTAAAGTATCAACCTCTCAAGCCAGCCCCAACTGGCTGAAAATCAATCGACCTGGTCCCATCATGCTGGTGTCACAACAAACTCAAAGAAGGGAAAAAGGTTATGTAATATATTATCATATTCAAAGTTTGATTTATTAGTTTTTTTTTAAATTTTGGTTTCAATTTGTTGATTTCAATTTTATATGATTTGTTTCATTGCTTTCAAATTGATTTGATAAATAGTATCATACAAGGACAATCAATTTGATTTTTGTTTGATAATATAATTTCTTGGACAGATTGTCTTGTTCAAGAAAAATTGATTTGATTTTGGCTTAACATATTGTCTTGTTCAAGAACAATTGTTTTAATTTTAAATAGATTGTTCCATCCAAGGATGACCGACTTGATTATAGATATATTATTCTATTCAAGGATAATCGATTTGATTTTAGCAAACCTATGGGATACTGCAGAGAGAATTAAACTTTATTCAAGTAGCATATAAGATAGTTTGAGGATAACATCCATATGACCAAATAGGATTTCATGTTTGTTTTTGAAGATTTCATCCTTGTTTGGATTTGTTTTTAAAGAGATAGCTGACTTTATTTGTTCAAGAGTTGTTGATTTTTTCTTAAAATTTTTTATTTATTTTAACTCTTCATAGATTTTAATTTTATTTTTTGAATTTGAGAGATTTAAATCTTAACTCGTTTGAAGAGTTCTT
This sequence comes from Phalaenopsis aphrodite, assembly GCA_003013225.1. Lineage (NCBI taxonomy): Eukaryota > Viridiplantae > Streptophyta > Magnoliopsida > Asparagales > Orchidaceae > Phalaenopsis > Phalaenopsis aphrodite. The sequence continues at coordinate 262,394 of NEWO01000639.1, forward strand.
ATAGATTTTTATTTTCTAATAGGTATAACAAGTTTTGGATTCAATATCTTATTCAGGAGTTCCACTTAACTATTGTTTGAGATTGAGTTTGATTTTGTTTTATTTAAACCTTAAAACTCAAAACAAGGAGAGTTCAAGTTTTTCTCCAGAGATACAAAGTTTCCATGATTTTAGGATTTCTACTAAGTTTTGCAAATTGGTTTTATCTAATGGCATGCCATTCCACCTAGGACCCAAAAAAATCAATTTTTTTGAGATTTTATTTTATGGACAGACCCAATGTTAAAATTACATAGCCAATGAGCAACTTTTTTGTTTTTCACTTTCATAAGACTGCAACCCAATGATACTCCTAAAATATATAGTATTTTTAGACACATTTTTATACCTATTTTTGAGATATTAAGCTTTAATATAAGGTATTTTTGTGTTTTTTTTCAAGTATAGATAAAAAGGAGAACAATGCTTAAAGGAGTGAAAAAGGATCAAATTTAGAGCAAATAGGTGAAAAATGAGCAAAAGTGTTTTGGCGCCGAAGTGCCAGATCCGACACTTAGGTGCTAGGTAAATAGAGAAGGCCACGCCTAAGCGCCACAGGCCCTGCGCTTAAGCGCTAGTGACAGTTATTGGATGAGTAAATTCAATTTTTATGAATTTTGAAGAGGTTTTTGAGGCACCTATTGGCTTAATAGGTGGTTACAACCACCATGGACAAAAATTATTGCGAAAGGATGCATCTATTGGGGAAATACATCGAATCAAGACACATTTTAAAGAGATACCAAGACACCTTTTGGAGAATTATAAAAGAAGGAAGAATGGGACTTTAAAAGAGGTCCTGAAAGTACTGGAAAAGTTTTAAAAGTTCAAAATTTAAGGAGTTAGTTTGAGAGATTTTTAGGCACCACATATTTATCCTTTTTTATTTTAGTTTTATATTAAGAGTGTTGTAAAAGAAAAGAGATTTAAAGGAACTCAAGAGTTTGGTGGAGGACTTGAGATAAGTTTTTATCTTTTATCTTAGGATACTTTTGATTTTAATTGCGACTTGTTGGTTTGACAATGATTTATACTTTTAAACTAAAGTGTGATTTTATTTTCTCCATGAATTCAGAGTAGTTTTCTTTATCTTTCTTCTTTAAATGACAAGTAATTAAGTGTTGGATGGAAGTTGTGGAGAGTATTGATCTTTATCATTGGAAGAAGTTTTGATGATTTAAATCCATGTAGTTCATTTACTTCTTGATTTGGCAAATCCAGATGTCAAAATTTATTGTGAGAAAATGTAAGAACCGGGCTGGTATTGTCTCAATCAATAATTTGAAAGAATCACATGAGGTTGTATGATTGAGAATGTAGTTCATATGATTGAGTGCAAATAAATAGGAAAATATTAATTGAAGGGTGTAGAGTTAGAGGACTTTAAAGTGACAGGATAAAGCCCCCAACTTGGTTTATTATTTTAGGTTATGATACGAGATGTTAGCCCCCAGGTGAAGGGAATCGAGGGGACTCTAGAGTGAGAGCTAGTATCTTCTCTGCTTAGCCGGACTTTAGAATTATTCAAAGTTTAATTAGATAATGTTCTTTATAGCATCTCTAGTAAGGGTAAAGAATTTTATTGCTACTATTTGACACAACACAATATGCATACTTTCACAACAAAATTCCTATACTTATTACTGATTCATGATAAGGAGAAAGATATTTTCATATTTAGTGCTTTTCTTCTACAAAAACTCAAGTTATTTTTTTAAGTTTGTACTGTTTTTGACAAAATATTAAAATTACCATAAATACTTAAACTTTCTTTACTACGAAAACGTCTTTAGTTTAAATAATTATCTTTTTAAAAATAGAAAGTTTTTCAAAATGTGCATATTGCATATCTTCCCTATGGGTTCGATATTCAGGTCTTAATCAAAAAGTCTTATATTACTTGATAACGATACGTATGTTTGCGTAGTATCGCAATATATATATAAATTAAAATTTAAATTATTTTTTTTTTCTAGATGAAGTTTTTTGTTTTGTTCCAAATAAGGAAATATAACTGAAAAATATAATCAGAATTATTGATATACTATTGCATATAAGCAGTTATCAAGGATCGACTTTTTGGCGCTGTTGTCGGGGAAGTGAAGTGAAAATTGTAAAGAATCTATTGATTTTAAAGCAAATTTCTATTCTTAGAAAGTTTTATTGAAACTTTAAGTTATTATATTTTATTTTATGTGTGTTTAGTTTTATTTTATTTTATGTTAATGTATGCATAGTTCAGGTTCTTAAGGACAAGTGCCCTACAATTCTGAATTAGAGAGAATTGTTTGAAAAATCAGAAAAATAAAAAAAAATTAAAAATCTTGATAAATCCAAAAAAATTATAGAAATGGCATGCCAAAATGATCAAAATGCTGAAATTCATCAAGACTTTAGACCTTTAAGAGATTATGCCAACCCTACTGTAGATGAACTTCATTGTAGTATTCAAAAATCTATTGTAGTGGTTAATTCATTTGACCTTAAACATGTTATTTTCCAAATGATATAAAATAATCAGTTTGGGGGATCACCAACTGGAGATCCAAATTTACATCTTGCCAATTTTCTAGAATTGTGTGCTACATTTAAATACGATGGTGTATCAGATGATGTCATAAGACTTAGGTTATTTCTTTCTCACTAAGGGATAAAGATAAGATCTTGTTGAATTCATTAGCACCTGGATCTATGAAAACTTGGGGTGATTTAGCACAAAAATTCCTTGCTAAATATTTTCCACCATAAAAAAAACTACAAAGCTTTGAAATGATATTACATCTTTTAATCAGTTTAAAGGGAAATCTATTTATGAAGCATGGGAAAGATTTAAAGAACTCTTATAATTCAAATTTCTTATAATGGCTTATTTGGATCTCTTATATCAATTATCAATGTCCCTAGTGGTGGTTCATTGATGTTAAAACTATTTCATGATGCATATGCTTTAATTTAAGAAATGGCTAACAATAATTTTCAACGGCCTTCTGAGAGGGTGAATCCTAAGAAAGTAGCCAATATTCATGAAACTGATGCTTTTACTATGTTAGCAAATCAAGATGTTGCAATTTCAAGGAAGTTAGACCAATTTGGGATGAATTTTTTCTCAACAATTTCCATGATTGAAGAGAATTCATTAGGCCAAATGGTAGATTCTCAAGCATCATTAGAAACTTTGAATGCCATAAATAATAAGAAGAATAACCCATATTCAAATTATTATAACCCAGGTTGGAAAAATCATCCCAACTTTAACTGGAATAATAATTTGGGTGGTAATAATCAGCAATGGGGGAACAACCAAGTAAATCATTTTTCCCATCAATTGACAAACATCCAGAACTTGAGTTGAAGTTACTTCCCGAACATTTAAAATATACCTTTTTAGGAGATTCCTCTACTTTACCAGTTATAATTTCCTCAAAATTAATGATGGAAGAAGAAGAAAGATTGATGAAAATTTTAAAAAAGTTTGAAGAAAGCCTTTGGATAGATAATTACTGATATTAAAGAAATCAGTCCTTCAATTTGTATGCATAGAATTCATATGGAAGAGAACTGTAAACCCAGGGATGATCCTCAAAGAAGACTAAATCTTGTTATGAAAAAAGTTGTTAAGAAAGAAATTTTAGAGTGGTTAGATGCTAGAATTATCTACCCTATTTCAAGTAGTGCATAGGTTAGTCCAATTCATTGCATTCTTAAGAAAGGAGGAGTAACTGTAACTATGAATGAACATAATGAATTAATACCTACTAGACAAGTTACAGAGTGATGAATATGCATTGATTATAGAAAATTAAATCTTGCCACTAGAAAAGATCATTTTCCATTACCCTTTCTAGTTCAAATGCTGGATAGACTAACTGGGCATAAATACTTTTATTTTCTAGATGGATATATTGGTTATCACCAAGTACAAATATCTCCTGCGGATCAAGAGAAAAATCTTTTACCAGTCCTTATGGTACTTTTGCTTTTAGAAGGATACCCTTTGGTTTATGTAATGCCCCTACTACATTTCAAAGATGTATGATGATAATTTTTTCTGATTTAGTTGAAAAAGGGATTGAAGTATTCATGAATGATTTTTTACTGTTTGGAACTTCATTTGACTCATTTTTAGAACATTTATCTAAAGTTCTTAAGCATTGTGAAGAAATAAATTTAGTCTTAATTGGGAAAAATGCCAATTTATGGTAGTAGGAGGAATTGTATTAGGTCATCAAATATCCGAAAATGGTATGGAAGTAGATCCTGCTAAAATTCAAGTGATCATTAATTTACCTTATCCAACAAATGTAAGAGAAATTAGGAGTTTTTTAGGACATGCTGGAGTCTACAGGCGATATTGTTGACGTCACTTTTGGTTGAGGTTTAGTTTTTCCTCTTTAGTAGCCTAAGGTCTAGCCATAGGATTTTCCTATTGACTATTCTTAGAAAATTAGACATGGAACCCTCACCATTAGAAATTCTACCCTCTTCTTTACTCAACTTGAAGTGCCACATGTTGGTCTCAACCTCTAAATACTTAGTAGGTGGGGTCACTATGGGGGAAACTCAAGAAGAGTCACCCTTAGGACTGCTAGACCTTCAGGTTGACCCTGGGTGTTGGTCTAGAGCTGAGGCACTCACTACACTCATCTACACTCACAATCACTCACAACCTTAAACTCAAATTTCTAGACTAGATCCCTTGATCTTTTGGGATACTTATGTAGATGGTCCCCTAAACCTACTTGCCCTAGGACTATGGTTTAGCTAAGACCACTATGTAGAGGACCCAAAATGGGATTTCCATTGGTCCATGGCTTATTAGTGATGATTTGTACCTCAACTCTTACCAAAATACCCATCTTGGCCTTTTACCCCTAAAACACCCCCAAATTACCAAAATACCCCTCAATAGCTCAAAATCCCAAAAATTCTAAAAGTTCCCAGAAAATCCGAATAAATCCCAAATATTCCCAATTTCATTTATCTCAACTATCATATGACCCAATTTGGCTAATTTGACCATCTTTAACAAAAATCCCCAAATTGCCCTTTAAAGACCCAAATTTCCTCAAATCTAACTCAAATGTCCATCAATTTGACCTCAATTGACCTCAATTTCAATCCTAAACTCAAATTTACTTTTTATATGACCAAATTAAACCAAATACAAGCTTAATTAGCCCATGATTTGAGGCCAATTTTGAGTTAGGTTAAAGCCCCAATCTGGCAACATGACCTAATCTCACCAAATTGAACCCATAGCCTAGTCAGTTGGCCCCAATTAATGTTTAAAAATATTGATAACATTCCTATTCATCAAAAACAACCATAAATTGGCCTTGTTGAAGCCTCATATCCATTTGATTTTGGCCTAAATCCAAAATTCCCAAATTTATCCCCAAATTGGCTGAGTCCCCAAAATTCACCGAATTGATTGCCTTAACCTCAAAATTGGCATCCAATTCAGGTTGAAAACTCTTCCTGAGGTCCCTATTGACCATTTACAACAATCAATTTGGACTTAGCCTAAGGCTAACCCAAGCTAGACCCATGCCTAGCCCAAAATGACCCAAATTGATTAAGGTTCAAAATTCCCTCAAATTGACCCTTCAATTGAACTCAAAAATATTTCCATTATTCACCAAAGTTGTTCCTTATGATCATATACACTAAGTGAAACATTTATTTGGGCCAATTGACTTGGCTAACCTAGCCCAAACCCAAGTTTTGGTCATTTGCACCCACTTGGACCCATGCACTAAATGTGACCTAATCACCCTAAAGTCACCAAATTAACTCCATCACACCCATTAGTTGGACTTAGTGACCAGTCCAAACACCATGAAACAACCTAAATTAAGCCATGGACCAAAGGTTCCACAAATTAAAGGATCTTATTCCCAAAAATACACATACTTAAGATATCTTTGCCAAATCAAAGCACATTTGCATTAAATTGTTGTGATGGATTCCTCTGGGTTCCTTGAGCTCCTAGCCACCTCCCCCTGACCGGTAGTGGCCAGAAAAGCTCAAAACCGAGAGCCACCCCCATGGCACCTCACCCAAATCAAACGTAGAGGCCAGCTCATCCAAATCAAATTGAAGAGCTCCTTTGCCCTCCACCTAGGCACCACAATGCACCCAAGCTTGTGCCCTGAGAGCCACCCAATGGCCATTTTTATAAAAACTCACCTCCACGGCCATGGGAGGGGTGCAAAATTTTTCTCAAAGAGAGCCTTCCAAAATCACTCACAGAGCTTCCTTGAGATCTCCAAAGCACATTCCAATCACTCCACTTTCTTGATTCCCCCTTTACAACCTTAATTTTGAGCTTAAAAATTAGGTCAAAAATAAGACATCTCTAAAAAATCCACCAAACTTCAATTTCTTGTGCCCACACCTTCACAACAGCAAGAGAAGATAAAGCCCCTTCAAATTACCCTCTAAAATAGCCTCCACTATAGCTCTAGACCAACAGCTGAAATCGAGCTTGGTCGAATTCATACCTAGGCCTTACACAGAGACCATGAACTTAATCCCTAGCCTCCTTGGACCCCAACAAATGTGCCGAACATCTATGATTGAAGCCTCCCTTCTCAGAGCAAAGTTATAAAACTTCTCCTCCTCCCGAGTCTATTTTGATTCTCCATTTGCTTGAGCTTAATTTCATGAAACATTAGCTGTATGGATATGTTTGTCTCACTAAGGTGAGTATTTTAAAAAAAAATTCACTTAATTTGGCTCAGAAACGAGAGATATCTTAGGCCTTGAAGGTGGACGACTCTCGGACTAAGCCATTGGGGATGATGGTATCAAACAGACTGAGGAGATCGAGTCGGACGACGCTTCGGGACATAAAAAGTTGGCCGAGTCAGCAAGCTACGTGGACGGCGATGTCCAACTAAAGCGCGCCACACATGCCTTCGGAGCCGTCGTAGGATGAGGTGGCATGCACGGTTTAAATAAAAAAATAGGGCCTTTTTTTATTTATTTAAATACCTCTAACTTCAAAAATACATAACTTGGTGTAAAAAATAACAAAAATAAAAAAAATACCCTCTTACTCAGTGAATAGAGGAGAATAATGTGGAATAAATTTCAAGTCCATTTGATGCCTAAAATGTTTTTAATTAATTAAAAACTATTTGGAATCATTTGATTCTCCATGCAGATTGACAAATCACCTTGGCTTGAAATTTTGGTATGTTGTAGCCTCTGTAAGGGGAAACATGCTCTGATTTTTCCATTCATAGGAGGTTCCTATACAGAGATCCATATTTTTTAAGATCTTGCACATTATTTATTTAAAATAATCATGGAAATTAGCATATTGATTAGAAAATCCTAAGAAAATTTTAGAAGGTCCACCATGACTAGAGAAGCTTTTGGAAATAATTCAATTGGTCAAGTCATTTAAAATACCCTTAAAACACCATGACCTTAGGGAGATTTTTCAAAAATACAAAACCTAATTTTCACCATTTAAAATAATTTACTTTTATAAAATAGCCCAGAACTTAAAATAATTCTAATAAATCAGAAAGAATTCGAAAAATTATGAAATTTTGTTCAAAGGTTTCTCTGATCTAGATCTACCTCCTGTAAAAATTTCAAGGGATTAGAATTTATCTTGGTCAAGTTAGGAATTTTCTTTGAAAAATCCTATTTTTGCATGAAAATAATTATATAAATTAAATTAAATTTTGAAAAATCACATTTTCTCTTCTGATGTCTTTATTGACTCATGAATAAGGCAGGATAAAAATTTCAAAGTCATTTGAATTGAATTTGGCAAATTATGAAGTGTTAGAGCCTTAGAGGAAAATGTGTAATTTTGGAAACTTAGCCTTAATTAACATTCAGGCTTAATTTAAGGAGGGAAATGGGTAACCTCTGATCCTAATCAATTTATTTGATGCTTGAAACACAAGCAGTTAATTGGTAGAAATCAATTTCACTTTCCTCATTAAAATGATAAGTTAATAAATTTCTAAATCATTAAAAATTTGGAAGTTCATTAAAATTAAATGTTCCTGGACATAGTGGTATGACTTTTGAAGCCAATAATTAATCAATTTAATACCCCTATTTTGATTTTCAAATAGACTCCAAATCATGAATCATGACCACTTCAAGCTTAACCCTTTTCAAAACTAATTAAGACACTCACCTAGGTCTTAAGGGCTTAGTGGTGACTTAGGCTAAATTAAATTGACTAAATGAGGATTAGAGAAATAAACATAATTAAATCAAACATCCTTGAAACACCACTAAGCCCAATTAGGATTAAAAATTTGGCTAAGTGTTCAAATTACACTAACTTCCCCTTCAAGGGAATTCACTCACATAATTTTCAAATTAAATGATAAATGATAATTAACCTATTCTTAGGGATAATTGAGACATCAATGTTCACTGAGCACTAAGGGTATTTATAGGACGAATTATTAAGTAACATAATAAGTTTAAAAAGAACTCGGGATTTTCCACCAGGTAGCGAGCAAGTAGCATGAACCTGCTTCTTTCTCTATCTGTTGGACACCTCGGAGATCTACCAAATTTAATATATTTTGCTTGACAACATCATCCTTAATTAAAATTCTAAGGACCCGCCAAGATATGACATAGGGTTAGGAAAATCACCAAAACTTTGCCTTTCCTGCTCTTCATAAACTGCCTTAACATGCATTTTAAGTTTCGGGTGGTGGAATGAGAAGACTCGCCAGGTACACTTTTACGGTTTTCAGCGTTGACTTTCTTGTACTTTCATACTGTGTTTTACATACTGTACTTTTATACCTACAAATTTGCATGCTAAGCAATGATGTCACCCAGCATGAAAACTAAAACTATCAAGATAGCCACATAACCATAACTAAAGCCAAAACTAAAATCAACCAAATTAAAATTCACCTCCACAACATTTAAAAAAATAAAACAACTCAAAATTTAATCACAAACACCACACAAAACTACAACTTCAACTAAATTAAGACATCTCTACTGGATAATCGGGAATCCCTTAGAGGAGGTAACCTACGGTTGCTAACGAGGCTTCCCACGGTTTAAATGAAATTATGGAATTCATTAAATTGAGTTTAGTACGTTCATTTGGACTAAGTGAATCCAATAGAAAATAGTGGAGCCGGAACGAGGGAACCATAGGATCCTAACCGGTGTTTCTCTAATCAACTTTAATATGCCCTCATAAATTTTAAAGAACTTCAACCATAGGGCCACCTGATTTAACATTATAACTTGACACACTAGATAACTCAAACTCATCGCGGCAAGGAGCTTGGAGCTAACATGGTGGGCAGCACGGCCATCTTCAATAGCAAAACCTGTCTTCCCCAGCTAAACTAATCTTCCTTCCTTAGACTTATTACAAAGCCATATAACTTTGAGGTTGCTTGCTTATGCAAAGTAAATCCTCATCTTATCTTTAGGCCTTTGCATAACCCTGCTATACAATATAAGTAGGATTCTGAGGTTATCGTTTGTCATGACCTAAATCCTCACATCTTCCAGTCTATTTGTGTGATTGTTTCACACGAATGTAAGCCCTAATAAATAAAATTGGCAGGATAAAACACTTGAATATTTTTCCCTAAAACTGAAGCCAAACCATAGGGTAGACTGGGAAGCCACTGAGGATCTCCTCTGGATCCGTGGCATCCCGTACTTCTTCTTCCTTTGGATCCTTTACTAAATGTCCCAAGTTTGAACCATTCCCTTTTGCACACCTCTTGGTCCAATTTTGTTGAAAAGTCCTATCCTTTTGGAGTCCTTGAAGATAATTTTTATTGATTTTTATCAAGAGTATTCCTAAGTAATTTCAGTCATTTAAGTTGTAATTATCTATAGGGGCTTGCCCTTATAAGAAGCATGTCCAAACCCAGCTTAATATAAATCCTATTTAATTCTTTATATTAAATAGGGGAACTTGTCGGCAAATTCAAAGGTTTCGCAGACCAAACAGACGTCATACTTTCCTTAGTTTATTTGATCGAACCTCATCCTCAAGTCTTGTGTTTATCCTTCAGGATAGATACAGGATTTGAGGTACAGTGTTCTTTCCTTTTAAAATATGAAAAACATGCACAGTTTGATTTCATACTTCAAAGTCCATCCGAAGCGGGCGACGTGATTTCGATTCCGGCGACCGACAGCTTCTTGCAGGCAACTCCCCTTCAACCTCGAAATGGCGTCGACAGCTTCTGGCGACTCCAATGGGGATGTGCTTTTCTCTCCATTCAAATCAAGAAATATTATTTTCACACATCGGTAGTGTGTCCATGTCCTTCTTGGACCAAATTACCCTTCTTCCGTTGGCATACTTTACCCATTTCTATCTTGGGAAGGTATGGTCAACTCTTTCGACTTCAGGACTAGTTGTTCAACCATCTTTGAACAGAGGGGTTCAGAATGTCATTAAGGACTCTTTAAATTTTTATATGGGGTCGGATCCCCAATAGGTGTGTCGGTGGACTAATTCCACCTAGGAATTCTTTGCCACTAATTGGGTCCCGCAGTAGGTCCTAAAATTTCTTCACATCTCCTTCAAAATTTAATTTGCTATTTCGCAAATTAAACCAAATTATGTTGTGCTGTGCACACTTTGAAATTTTTTTATATTAATTTTACACCTTTTTTAAACAAAGATGTTTAAAATACCTGTAAATTAAGACCCGCCCGGTTTATAGATCAACCTCTATTTTCAGTGCTTGCACTAAAGATTATGAGGTTTTTGGCCATATAACAAACCCTAAGACTTTCAGTTTTAAAGCCTGCTGCAATGGCCTACCCAACGCTAACCTTTTCCCTACAACCTGCCAATGGACCACAGCGCCCGTAACGTCGCTCCCACCATCAAGTTCGGAGCTGTATTTGAAGACCTCAAGGTTATCCTCGGGAAAGCCCCATTCGTGGTAATGAAGATCGCTGCAACAGAAATACAAGAACCGTATGTAGAATTCAACTTGAACTGCCTTCAGGACTTCCTTACCTGCAAAAAGGCTAAAGCTACTGTCATCGCGACACCCGCCAAGCCTGCTATCCCTGCTGCTACTAAGGGGAAGGAAGTGATGATCGTTGAAGACCCAACTAAGGGATTAACTTTCCCACCACCCGTGTTTGAAATTAGGTTGAGCTCAAGGACTGTACCACTGACCCAAACTCAAAGGAGGAACCAAAAATAGAAGAGTTCAAAGGGCCATCAGAACCCAGACTCCTGAAAACACACATGTTGAGGAGGAGCCTCATCGAATTGAAGAGGTGTTACCAGAAATTTATCCACTCCTACGAGGGAGTAGATTCTATCCTCTAATGGATACTGATGGATATGAGAGTATCTGAAGGATCGCTACCACATTACTGCCACTTCATGGACATGGTGAGGAGGGAAAGAAAATCACTCCTATCACTTGAGTTAGCTCAGTTTTCAGAAGGTTTGCTACCAAGGAAGGATGTTCTGTTAGTGCATTACTAAAGCGAGTGGGACATGCGATTTCCCCTCGTATGATGAAAGAAATTTTGAAGGATGTTAAGTCTGTTAGAAAGTCTCACAAGTCGACTGAAAATTCACCTACCCGTATTCCCGTCTGGTTCCATTTGGGGAACCAAGTTGATACTTCTATAGTCACCACCAATATACCACCACCAGGACTGTAGGTCGCCGACCGATTAAATCGAGACTGGGTCCGAGGATCTTACCCGTCATTCCTGCAGTCCCGGAAAGAAATACAAGACAGTTACCTGACATTATAGGCGATCTACACCATGGGGAGCATACCTTCCCTCGGCATTCCGATATCTCTACTAAGACGTCCTGTCCCGAGACATCATTGTCGAAGAGGAAGAGGGTATGGGTACCCAAGGTCGCTGCACTGATACAATTTAGTGAGCCTACAGGACAGGAAGTAAAACCAGTGCCTGGAATATCTGACATCATCGCGACAATAGCCAGCGAGATGGAGGAACAAGTGGAGGATGCCCATCAGGGTCCTCCAGATCTTAAAGTAATCAAGGAATCAATAATTGAGAAAGAAGTTGAGAAAATTAGGATTGATATTTCCGAGTTAGCTCGAGAGCATGAAGTTTCCGTCAATAATGACAATGAAGATTTTGATTACAATGATTACATTGAGGAGGATTTCATGGATGTCCTTGTGATCAAAACTAGAGCTACCACATCTATGCGCGAGGCTCAACCTCACACCGAAGAGAACGCCGTAGATGAGCTACGTAGGGTTATCCTCCTAAGGGAAGAGCAAGTCAGTCTACTGGAGAAAAGATAGAAGAGATGACTGCAGCTATGACCGCCATGGCCACCATTCAGGGGAAATCACAAGCACCGCAATTACCTTCTCCAGAGATTAATCAACCAGAAATCATACAGATTATAAATGACAGAAGAGAGGCTACATCAGCAAAGAAAGATGAGCAATCGATGAAAGATTCTCCATTAAGTGCCATGCCAGAAAAAGAATTCAAGCAAATGGTTGAACAAGTGCGGGATGCCTTAGCCCAATCCAAGGGCGGTGCATCAATTTTCAAGGGTAGACCTTAACCGGAAGAGATCGATGTCGTGCCTTTCCTCAAGGGTTTTGTGGTCCCAAACTTCAAGATATTTGACAAGACTGAGAATCCCAGACAGTATATAACGCATTTCCGAGCCAGTTGTGGCAACACAAGAAATAGTGAGGCTCTACTCTGCCAGCAGTTCGTCAGCAGCTTATCAGGAATTGCTTTCGACTGGTACGCTGACTTACCAAACAGGTCAATCAAGACATTTTCTGATTTGGAACAACTGTTTTTGAAAAGATTTTCGAGGGCACAACACCATGTG
>NEWO01000639.1:317227-334622 GCA_003013225.1 Phalaenopsis aphrodite
ATCTCACCCTGCATGAAAACTAAAACCATCAGGATAGCCACATACCCAAAACCAAAAGTAAAATCAACCAAGATAAAATTCACCGCCACAACATTCAAAATATAAAACAACTCAAAATTTAATCACAAACATTATACAAAACCACAACCTCAACTAAATTAAGATGTCTCTATCGGATGATCGGGAATTCCTCGGAGGAGGTAACCTACGGTTGCTAACGAGGCGTACCACGATTTAAATGAAATTATGGAACTCATTAAGTCGGGTTTAATAAGTTCATTTAGACTAAGTGAATCCAATAGAAAATAGTGATGCCGGAATGAGGGAACCGTAAGATCCTAACCGGTGTCACTTTAATCAACTTTAATATGCCCTCATAAAATTTAAAGAACTTCTACCATAGGGCCACCTGATTTGATATTATAACTTGACACAATAGTTAACTTAAACTCGTCGCGGCAGGAGCTTGGAGCTAGCATGGTGGGCAGCACGGCCATCTTCAACAGCAAAACCTTTCTTCCCAGCTAAACTAATCTTCCTTCCTTAGAGTTAAACAACAAAGTCATAGGACATCGAGGTTGCTTTCTTATGCAATGTAAATCCTCACATTATCTTTAGGCCTTTGCATAGCCCTGCTATACAATATAAACCCTAACTCGTCTTAGGATTCCGAGGTTGTCATTTGTCACGACCTAAATCCTCACATCTTCCAGGCTATTTGTGTGATCATTTCACACAAATGTAAGCCCTAACTAATAAAATTAGTAGGATGAGACACCTAAATATTTCTCCTCAAAATTGAAGCCAAATATTAGGATAGCTTGGGAAGTCACCGAGGTTCTCCTCTGGAGCATGATATCCTCTAGTTTCTCCTTCCTTTGGATTCTAATATAAAATGTTCCAAAATTGAACCAATCCCCTTTCACACCTCTATTTCCGATTTCGTTGAAGAGTATTACCCTTTGAAACTCCTTTAAGATAATATTCCTTGATTTTTATCGAGAGTCTTCTTAAGTGACTTTAGTCATTTAAGATGTAATTAACTATAGGTGATTGCCCTTATAGGAAGCATGTCCGAACCCAGCTTAATATAAACCCTATTTAATCTTTTATATTACATAGGGGAACTTGTCGGCAAATACAAAGGTTTCGCAGACCAAACGGATGTCATACTTTCCTTAGTTTACTTTGATCGATCCTCATCCTCAAGTCTTGTGTTTATCCTTCGGGATAGATACAGGATTTGAGGTACAGTGCTCTTTCATTTTAAACTATGAAAAATATGAGGCCAGTTTGATTTCATACTTCAACGTCCTTCCGAAGCGGGCGACGGGACTTCGATTCTAGCGACCGACAGCTTCTTACGGGCAACCCCATAAACAAACCCAAAATAACGCCGACAATAAGACACTTAATTACTGATATCAACACTAGATCGTCATTCACCAGGAAATCATTGACAATGTTTTCGATCCTTTTTTTCAATCTTTCTATTCACTCATATCATCGTCTAAGTTGATCCAAAAGTTGTTGAGCTGTGTTTGGTAAAACACCATCTTCATCTTATAATTTGACATTCCTTCTTGGTATTTTCTTAGTGAATCTCTAGTATTAATCATCATCATGATGACAACCTCTTCTAAAGCTTTAAGTGTTTCTTCTTTTCTTTAAGACACTTGATGCTAGCTTCACAAAACATTTCATAAATGGGTTTAACTTTGACATTATTTGGATCAACTTTGAGAAGTTTGAGAAATGTCATTTTCCTTTAATAAAGATATCAAGAAAATGTTGATAAGAAGTATTCACTTGAATTTCTGAATTTTATTGAATTTAAAGTTAAAGTTATTTGAAAATGAGCTCAATCAAGGAATTTAAGATTGAACCTTGTCCAGATAAGGAAATATTTTATTATTTTCAGTTTTAGTTTCATTTTATTTTAAAGAGTTTCAGCTTTAAATGTCTTTCAAATTTTAGTTTGAAATTTTGAGCTTCGTTTCAAATTTATTCTTACAGAGTTTTAAATTGAATGATTCAGATTAAGCAGAAACTTGTAAAGTTTTCAACCACCCCATAATGGTGAAATGAGGAGGATCTAAATTAAAGTAAGGTGCAGAACCATGTGCAAAGAGATTTGAAAAAAAGGTAAACTCATTAATTGAGGTTTAAAAAGAGAGGGCTAGGACCTAGAGTTAAGGATATAAAGAGAGAGAGAGAGAGAGAGAGAGAGAAGAGAGAATAAAATCACCTGAAAAGGGCTTTTGTCTTTTTGTTTTGATTTTTTTTATTTTTCATTTTTTTGTTATTTTTTTTTTGTTTTTAAACATTTAAAAAATAATAAAACATAAAATAGAACATGAAAGACATGCAATAACATAAAAGAAAATGAAATAACACAGTAAAACATAGATAAATGTATGAAATAACATAAATATAGACTTGAATTAGACTTGGGCTAATTTACGATTGTTTAGGCCTAAATCAGGTCGACATGGTTTAACTTGGATAGGCTAAGATTTGATTTGGGTTTGCCTAAGTTGACTTTGGTTGAACAGAGTTGGTTTGTGTTTAGTTTGGTTTAACCTTGGTTGACTTGGGCTAACCCAGGTAGGCTCGGGTTTGGTCTAGGTTAACTTGGGTCGACCCGGGTAGGTTTGGATTGACCCGAGTAGGTTTGGTTTTGTTTGGTTTGAGTCGAGTTGACTTTGGTTGACCCGGGTGAGGTTCAGTTTGGACCATTTGGGTAGTTTTGGGGTGTTTCCGGTCATTTAGGCGGTTTCAGGGGTTTTGGGTCATTTGAATGGTTTCAGATTGTTTCAAGTCATTTGAGTGGCTTTGGTGTGTTTCGGGTCATTTGGATGATTTCAAAATGTTTTGGTTCATTTAGATGGTGTTGAACTCATTTTTGATGAGGTCTAATTCCATTCTTTAGAAGCCTAAGATCTAGCCATAGGGCTTATCTGTTGACTATTCTAGAGGAGTAGTGATGAAGCCTACCCCCATAAAACTTCTAAACACTTCTTGACTTTTCTTGTAAAGTCTGACATGGGTGGTCACAAGCCCTCGTTTATCACTTGAGATGGTTAAGACCAACATATGAAGACTTAAGATTGAGTTCCCATAGGATCAACTGGCCTTAGGGCAACCCTGGCTGGCTTGATCTTAGACACACACACTGTGACTCACCACAAATTCCTAACATACCCAAAACCATCAATTCACCCAAATTGACCCTTCTCCTCCCTTGAGTTTCACAACTTCTCCTTAACACTTTTGAAGACTCATATGGTGGTCCTAAGTCCTTAACCCTTAGTTAGGATGACTAGGACAAACACATTAAGGCTTCAAGATGAGCTCTCACAAGGACCATTTGGCTTTAAGGAGGCTTTTCATGGCTTGCATGCTCACATCATCCAAACAACCTCAAATTTACCCTAAAATTAATATTTGCCCAAAATACCCCTAAATTCAAAAAAAATATCCAATATTTACCAAAATCCCTAATTTTACTCAAAATCTCACCAAGACCTATCCTAATAACCCAATTCACCCATAATTCACCAAAATGACCATAATGCCCTTTAACCCCCAAAATTTTCAAAATTCTCGAAGTACCCAAATTTTCACCAAAATCACCTTTAAACCACTATAAATTACCCAAGTGCCCAATTTCACTTAATTTGATGTCTTGACTAAATTTAAAATTCGTCGAGCCTATGCCCGAAAATTCATCATGAGGGGATCATGACTTCATGAAGCCCATTATACCCATCTCTTTAAACCAAATTACCCATGATAAAAAGCCCACCACACCTAAATTCAAAAGCACGACCCATCATGGCATGCGAATTACCCTCTCATCCATTTGATTAAAATTATTTCCTAAGTCCTAAAGGTCATGATTAAATTTTTTTAAAGTTGGCCTCATGACAACACATTATAAAATACCCCATTTTTCTAAATCCTTCTTCATGCAAATTGACCAAGCCCCATTCAAGCCATGAGACTTCTTCTAAGCCACATGTGAGGCATGTAAGCCATGAAAAACCCACCATGCTCTAAATGGAAAAAGGAGGGAGTGCTTTAATGATTCCTCCCATGGTGTTTAGTACCTTTCATGATGCATTTTAAGCCATGATTAAGACCTAATCCCCTGGATAGGGACTTGACCACACAAATCCAGCTGACCACCACCAATCTTAGTAAGCTTGAGAGTGACTCAAACCCATTTTCATGAGCCTAAACCCATGCTAGACCCAAGTTCACCCAAACACCTTTCCATTTTAATTAAAATCATATATCCATGCTCCCACTTAATTAGCTTGACAACTCTCCACCCCTGAACACCTTGAGCAAGATGGTGACCTCCCTCTCGTCGACCGACCACCTGGATTGCCAGAAAACACAAAAACCTGAGAGCACCACCATAACGAAAACCTAAAATTGAGCTCATCAATGTGACAATCAAAAGCCCCCATTCTCAAGCTCTCTAACCTAACCTTAGACCACACTCGAGCCACCCTCTGACCAAAGTCATACCTAAAATTGACACTTGGAGGACATTGGTGGGACTGAGGCGAAGCTTCTCAACTAACCTAATAGAGGTCTCACCTCTTGGGCAAAGGTATAGCTAAAAAATCCCTAATTTTACCTCAGTTTGGAACATTATGAATGAAATTTATATTTCATGTGTATCTAGCTATATGGATGTGTTCGTCTCACTTAGATGAAAGTGTAGGAAAAAACCATGGTTAATTTAGTTAAGTATCGAGAGAGATCTTAGGGTTAGAAGGTGAATAGTTCACGGGTTAAGAACGATCGGGGATAATGAACAGAAGTCGACCATTTTTACGTGTATTGAATTAATGACAAAGATCTAGTCATAGTGGAAAAAGTTAAGCAAACTGTGGGCCAAGTCAGCTGCTGCGGTGTAAAATGTGGTGAATCAGTGGTTAGCGCGCGGGCTTTCAACAGGTTTGAGGACATGTCAGCGCCGCATAGATAAGTAGGAATATAGGGGTTTTCCTAATTAATTAAATACAGAAAATGCTATTTAACTTGAAAAATTCATATCGTTGTGTAGAAAAATAATAAAAATAAAATAAAAATATCCCAATGCTTAAGAAACAGAGAAGAATTTAATGGACAAAAATTAAAGATATTTACTAAATAATTTATTTACATTATTTATGAACCCTAGAGAAAAATTTAATTATAATTAATTAAATAATTATCATAATCACATGAAATTTTAAGGGTTTGTTCCTAATGAATGAGGAATGTTTCCTAATTTTTCCAAGGTGAGAGGACACCCCTAGCATCAAAAGCCTTAATTTTCTTGGAATTTTACCTTATTTTAATTGAAAAGTTATAAAAAATAAACATAAAAACAAAATAAATATAAAATGAAGTTTGTTGTGTTCACTGTGGTCAGAGGACCATAGAAAAATCAAAAGTGGGATTTCAAATAAAGAATGTGTTATTAATTATTTTCCTACTTAAAAAACTAGGTAAAATTTGAAAAATGTAAATATGATTCAAAAAGTCACAAAATTACTTCTAATTAAAGAAAATAACCTTGGGATGTTTCCATAAAAATTTCAAAGTTAGAAATTTTATTTTTACTATAAAAAAGAACTTTAAAAAAAAGTAATTTTTGCTTAAAATAATTATAGAAGAAAATCAGAAAATTACAAAATCAAGTTTGGGGAGTTCTCTGAGATTAGAGGCACCTAGAAAAATAAAAACGAGAGTCAAAATAAAAAGTTCATTTTTATCTAGTTTCTTAATTATAAAATAGTTAGAAATTAAGAAAACATAAAAAAAAATTTTAAAATATCACAAATTATTCCTTGATTATAGAAAGCAACTTAGAAATGATTTTACAATTTTTAAAATTATAAAAATATATTTTAAATGATTAAGTGTATTTTTCTACACTTTTTTATTAAAAAAATTATAAAAAATAAAATAAAAATAAAAATAATAAAACAAATTTCTCTAAGTTCTTTGAAGTGAGAGAGAGTAATGAAAAATAAAGAAAATTAACTTTAAAAACAAAAAATATATATTATTTATTTATTCGTTAAAATCATTTAAAAATTATAAAAATTAAAATATAATTGAAAAATTCATGAAAATTATTCTAAGTGGTTCTCTGACTCGTAGAATTTCTTAAGGATAGAAAACATATTTTAATTAATTTAATTAATTAACATTGGAAATTCATAATTATGATCCAAAATAATTATAAAAAATAAATAAATATATAAAAATTTAAATTCTCCTTTATTGCTTCAATTAACCCATAAGTAATGGGCTAGCGAACAAAGTTTCATGGTCACTTGGATTAAACTAAAAGAGTTATAGGGTAGGAAACCCTAGGGGTAAAATTATAGTTTTTGAGTTTTGTACTTTAATTAAAATTTAGGTTAAAATAAAGGGTAAAAGGGTAATACTTATGATAATTAATCCTACAAGATGATTGAAATAGAAGGGTAAAAGGGTAGAAGTCAATTCATATCATTTTCTACTAAAGGGCACAATTGTAATTTTATGAATTGGAAGATAATTAAGTTTGGATAATCCAAATTTGAGGGGGCACAAGGTAGGAAGACAACAACCCATTGATTTGAAGCCCTACACCAATGGTTAACCATAATTCAATCTTTCAATGAGAATCAAATACAATTCATAAAACATTTTTAAAATTACAAATGTATCCTTAATGGATCTAAGAGCTTGGTGGTGAGCTAGGCTTGGTCTAAAAACATCTAAAGGAATTAGAAAATAATGAACTTGAGTTATCATAAGCATTTCTAAAGCACTACAAGATCAATCCCAACTGAGAAGAACGAGTAAAATTTTCCTCAAGCAATCAAGCTTACCCCTATAGGTGACTACCCACATAAATCTAAAACACAACACCAAAGAAGTGACTACTTAACCTAATATTGGGTAAATTGAAACATGAAAATTGAAACTACTCAAAATATTGAAATGAAACTTTAATTTAATTATGGTTGATCAATTCAAAATATAGTAAAACCAAATGAACTTGAAATAGTCCAGGAGATTTTAAAGTTGTTTATCGTCACTCCCAAAACACCTTTACAAGATTTTGGATATCTTAGAGTGCATTTGGGTTTAACTAAATTTGTTCAATAAAATCATCTTTAAAGCCTTAGGGACCCACCAAGATATGATTTGGGGCCCTTTGAACATGAATCATTAATGAAAACCCTGTTACTACTTAACCTACACTAAAACCTAATGCTCAAGGGTATGAGTCTTAGATATAGTATTCAAACCCTTATGGGCACCTAAGAATATTTTAATGCCACATATGGAACATTGGGCTTGTGTAAGTTGGAGGTCTAGCTAGCGAGAGTGATGACGATGATGCTTATGTGTTATAAGAGTGGGACATTAGAATAGTATCTCCTACCTCAATGATCTTCAGGGAGGGGATATGATCAATGATACTATTCCACAAATTATAGTAAGAAGTTTCCCCTTATTTTCTCAGGTTGCTGGTAATTCTAGTATGATCAAATGAATTAACTTGTGAACTATCCAAGTTTGCCAAACATTTACATATATATGACGCGACCTGCAATTATGTAGATTCTTAAGCTCTGTTAGATGGCCAAGTACTTGACCCAATATATATTCAAGCAGCTAGTGTGCAAAATAATATTTTATGAAATTTAAAATTTCATTTATATTTCATACACTAGGGGTTATATGCAAGTTAAGGTGTTGTTTTAAGTAATATGTGGTTTTCTTTTAAGACCCCAGTATTAATCCCACAAAGAAGCGATATAAGAAATCCCATAGGCTAATTCTAGTCTATTACTATCATGTCTTAGTTTGGAATTTTTAAAAAGTTTGGTTTTCCTAAATTCACTAATTTACACTAAAATTATAATTAATTAAACTAAATAAAAACCAAATCTAATGAGACTGGTAAAATTTTAAAAGTATCTTAAATAATTAAAATCCCTTTCCCCTTGCGATGAGATCATAATTAGTGTGGGAATAAAA
This sequence comes from Phalaenopsis aphrodite, assembly GCA_003013225.1. Lineage (NCBI taxonomy): Eukaryota > Viridiplantae > Streptophyta > Magnoliopsida > Asparagales > Orchidaceae > Phalaenopsis > Phalaenopsis aphrodite. The sequence goes on from NEWO01000639.1 coordinate 325,274, forward strand.
TGTTTAAAAATTAAATGTGGTATTGTGAAAAATAGAAGCATACCTGTTCTTTACCCCCTGTCAATACTAGCAAAGAACATTGCCTAATCTAGAGTTTTTTGCTAGCTTGTGTAGTAGTGATGAGTAGATTTTGATCTCTAACTTTCAGATTACCCACTGTGCCCTCTCTATATGACTTACTAGGGACGCCTTACGATCTAAACTCTAGACCAAATTGATAAAAGAATGTAATCCGTCACCCTAGAAACATCAATTCTATGTCCATCAAAACTTATACCTCCATCTATTTTCACTCCCCCTCAGGTGATTGCAATGACTCTTCCCAATTTGAAATGTGGTACTCACTAGTTGGTGAAATCATAGCCCTCCCGTGTCATTATGTTTCATAATAGATTTTCACCTCACAAGTGATTAGTTTTGCACAGTCAATGAAGAACCAATGAAAATACTATCACAATTTTAGGAATAAAAGAAATCTTCAAACCATTCTAATCCCCACATGACTAAATCTCATCATAAGGAGAAAGAGTAAGGAAAACAATAAGAAAATTCACTAGAAAAATGTTTACAATAATTATAAAGTAATCAATAACACAATAGCTTTTTCCATTGAAAGAAAGATGAAAGTCCCTCCAACGAAGTCTCCTACTAATCCACACAAAGTTCCTACAATTTTTTTTCAAATATCTCTCAAAATCCCTCACCAATCTCTCCTTATAAACAAACACACACACACAAACACACACATACGCACGCCACACTAAAAATCACACCAAAGCCTCCTTCTCTAATTCTAATTTTTGGCCCTATTAATAGATCTTTGAAAATAACTAAGGGTTTCTTCAAGCACCTCTTCAAAATTTAGCCAAATTCAATGTACTTTCTAGAAATGTGGTTACTGGTGCTATAGCTCCCAATAAGCCAGTCAGATGATGCTAGCTATAGCATCAGGTGTGGTGCTATAGCGCCATACAAAGTAGCACATTTTTTACTCCATTTTCCCTCATTTTCTCTAAATGTCCATTCCATGTACCTAAAACCAAAATCATGCAAAATAACTTCCTTTAAAGTGTAATATCATATTAAAATATGCATAAAATAAACATGAAATGTACACTAAAAATAGGTAATTTTTAGGTGGATCAATACCCCCAAACTTAAATGTTACTGTTCTCAAGTAACACTATAATGTTAAAGACCAAATTGTTCATTTGAGGTAGTGGGTTTTAGTAGAGTTTCTTATAATTTTGTCTCAGAAATGTTATAGTGTAACTTAAGAGAAAATCTAGTAAATCAACCTAGGATTAGGGTGTAAGAATATCTCATATAATTTTTTCTCAAATATATTATTGAAAATTTTCAAACTAAGGATTCAAAGATTTTTTGAAAACATAATTTAAGGTCCTTATCTATACCAATTTAGCCAATACTTTTTTTTAAAAATAATAATAAGCATAGGATTGTTTATAAGTCTTATCTCTTAAGAAGATTCAAGTGAAACCAACTTTTTATTAGGCTTCTCCTTAAGCTTCTCCTCACATATTTTCTTTTTTACTTTTCTTTTTCTTTTCTTTTTCTTTCAAGATCATTTTTAATCTGTTTTTTTAATGTTAGGATTACTATATATGGATAGGCCTTTAATAATTTTGAATTTCACTATCCATTTTCTAAATTCAAAACTCAAAACTTTCCCTTAGTTTTTAAAAGTGTAATTATTAGTTTGAAAAAGTTTTCAGTAAAGGCTCAATTCTTATTAAGAATAAATCTAAGAATCTTAGCTTTTCAAACATTCATCTCCTTTTTACCATAAATAGCAAAATCATTTTTCTTAATGTTTCCTACAAAATAACTTAACTCTAGAAAAGATTCATCACAAAGGATTTCAACAAAGTTATTTTTCTAACATTCCTAAAATCAAAGTTATAGTAACCTAAAGATAACACCACATAATGCAAGTTATTTTAAAAGTGATGCCAAATTAAATACAGGTTACTGAGGAAAAATAAAGTCAATTTTGAAAGATTTCTCTTCCTCCCCCAAAACTTCAATTTTTTAAATATTTTTCAATCAATTTCATAAAATCTAGCTGGAAGAAAAATAAAATTTAAATTTGCCAGAAACTACAGCATCCTATCAAATTCATATACAAGCATAATCCAGATAGAATGATTGTAGCAGAAAGTAAATCTAACATAAAGCATGCTGCAATAATATTAAACTAAAAAAGGAAGTATTCTAATTTTGAAATTTATTTTTCTTTCTACCCAAAAACTTAATTTTTAACATGTATAACATTCAGTGCAAAAAATATAAGTAGGAAGAAAAAAAGTTTAGAAATTTTTTCTACCATAAATTTCTATGCGAAACATATACAAACATTCATCGAAGCAGAATAATTTGCAATAGAAAGTAAATCTAAACTAAATATTCCAGAATGAAATTAAACTACAGAAAATTCTAACAGGCATGATAGGTATCAACATAAGAATATATACTTAAGTGTTCTCCAAATCTTCTAACACAAACACACTTGATAAATATGGTTAATTGTTCATTTAACTCATAGCATCTGACTAGCTTACTTCCAATTTCTAATGGAATCACTAAACAAATAAATTGGTACTTATAAATGATTATATAAGGCCTAACCCAATGGATATGATTATCCCTGATATATTGGCTCACGTGCATCAATATCAGGCATCACCATTTCCCTTTAATTATGCACCTCTAACAGTATAAAAGATAGTGTCAGATCATCCACATGTTGCTCATCAAATAGTTTCGTGACACCTACCAAATGAAAAAAAAAGGCAGAGAAAGGAAGTAACAAAATTGAGATGAATTTGTCACTATCCAAATTCAAGATGTCTCTTGTAAAACTCAAATCCAGTTGAGACCTAACTCGTAGTGGACTCATCAATCCAACTACTACAAGAGAAAATATACAAGTCTAATCGTAAGATGTTAAGGAATCACCTCCCTAATAACACACAAAGATCAAATCAAACCACTAACAATTCAAACATCCACCAACATCAATCAAATTAATCAATCCATAATGACTCATAAAGATCAAATCAATTCACTAGCAATCCAAACATCCTCCAACATCAATCAAACTAATCAATCTACACTAAAACAAATACAAAAAACCTCAAACAATCTTAATAAAACCATACAAATAACTATGGGTTGTCTCCCATAAAGCACTAGGTTTAACATCGCCAGCCCGACATAGGGTTCCTCTTGAATCAAAATTTCTTTTAAGTAATCCTTGATCAATAACCCAATCTTTTCAGGTCTAGGGATTCCTACGAAATCCTTAAATTTTAATTTTTCTTTCATCTCTTCCTTTTCAGATTGATTCATATCATTGTTCATCTTGTTTCATTCTAGATCCAATATTCTTCCAATGATTTTCTCAATTTTCATATTAATATCATCGTTGAAATTTATAAGAAATGGATCTCTATATGATAGTTCAAGGCCTCTTAATTTTGGGTCGGATTCTCTCTAGATAATTCAGATTCTGGATCAAATGCTGCTAGGTTACTCTTCTATCTCAAGTGATCTTCTAATTCTTCCCCTTGGGATACTACTATAGGATATATTATTGGCTCAATTATCTCATTCATAAAGCTAGATATTGCTTTATTCTTAAAATTGTTTTTCATTAAGAACCTCCTTAAAATTCACATTACTGGGCATTTATTTTAATGCTTTGGTAAACAGAATATTTAAAGTTAATTTTCTGAATTTTTCTATAAATCTTGAGAATTGTTGGTCTAATTTTTGTATCTGAGGAAATGGTGGAGGTGTTCTTTCTATATTTATCTTAGTTGATGAAATAAGTTTTTCTAATTCCATAAGAATTTCTTCCATTGGTCTTTCAATCTCCTTTTCCTCTTTTCTCAACTCAACATTTATTTTAACAATATCCTTCAATTCTCTTCCATCTCTCACTAGATAGCTTTATCTTGCTCATCATTCTTTTCCTCAGGGTCACTAAGTAAAATAATATCGATTAATTAAATTAATAATCTGCCCTAATTGATTTTCTGTATTTTTTATTGCAACTCCTTGACTTTCTATTTGACTCTCCATTTGAATAATAATCTCTTCCAATATATCCTTCTCAATTTGTGGATTGAAGTTAAAATCATGAGGAAAATACTTTCCAACATTAAATTTGTCTTGGTTATTCCAATTACATATTTGATTAAATTTATTATCTTCCCGCAATTGGTTTTCAGCTCAAAAATTGTTAGTCCAGTTAAAGTTTGAATTATTTTCCCAACCTAGGTTGTATTAAACTGAGTAAGGATTATGTATCTCATGGCTAGTTTCAATCCATTGTCCAAATAAAATTTCCTCAATAATTGGGGCTCCTATAATAGCATTATAATCCAAATCTGAATAATCATTATTTCATCGATCTGCCATTTATACCATAAATTCATGGATACTTTTCTGATTTATAACCTTCTTAAAAAGCTCTCTCCAAATTTGAGTCATAAAAATCAAGGTCTATAGCTCGTGAACTACACATACAAATTTAAGGATTTAATAAATAGGACAGACATCAAGAATATTTTTTGTATTTTAGATTTTCTTTAAAATAAAAACACAATATATAAACACACTATATAATAATACTATAATTTTCAAATCTAAATCTTGTAGGTTTAACTAAAATTCTTCTAAAGTTCTTACCATAGCTTTCCCGACAACCGAACCAAAAGCTTGACCCGAACCGCAATTACATAGATTTTTAAGCTCCAAATGATGACCAAAAACTTAACCCATTTTATATTTAAGCAGCTAGTGTGCAAAATAATATTTTATAAATTTAAATTTTGATTTATATTTCATACACTAGGGTTCTACGCAAATATACGTATCGTTTCAAGTAATATAGAGTTTTCTGTTACGACCCCAACATCGATTCCACAGAGAAGCGAAGAAAGAAATTCCTTAAGATAATTCTAAATTTATGCTAAAATTATAATTAACTAAATTAAAAAAAAACCAAATCTAATGAGACTGGAAAAATTTTGGAAAGATCTTAAATAATTAAAATCTATTTCTCCTTACAATGAGATCATAATTAGTGTAAGAATTAAATCTCTAAATATAAAATGTGGTATTGTGACAAATAGGAGCATACCTATTCTTTACCCACTCTCAGTGCTAGCAAAAAACATTAGCTAACCTAGAGTTTTTCACCAGCTTGTGTAGTGGTGCTAAGTAAATTTTGGTCTCTCACTTCTAAATTACACATTGTGCCCTCTCTATAAGACCTAATAGAGACCCTTATGATCCAAAATCTAGATCGAATTGATAAAATAATTTAATCTGTCAACCTAGAAACATTGATTATATGCCCGTTAAAATTTATCTCCCTATTTATTTGCAATCCCTCTCATGTGATTGCAACGGCTCTGTCCAAGTTGAAATGTGGTAATCACTAGTTCGTGAAATTATAGCCTTCTTGGGTCATTATGTTTCACAATAAATATTAACCTCACAAGTGATCAGTTTGCAAAGTCAATGAAAAACTGGTGAAAATACCATCACAATTTTAGGAAAAAAGAAATCATCAAACCATTCTAATCCAACACATGATTAAATATCAATACAAGAAAAAAAGAGAAAGGAAAACTAATCACTAAGCATGGAGAAAACACAACAAAAAACTTCATTTAAATCAAAGAAAATTCACTAGAAAAGTGTTTACAATAATTATAAAATAATAAAAAAATACAATACTTAGCTTTTTTCCTTGAAAAAAAGGTGAAAATGCCTCCAACAAAGTCTCCTGTTAATCCAAGCAAATTTCATACAATTCCTTTCAAATATCTATGATAATCCCTCACCAATCTCTCCTTACAAACAAACACATACACACCACACTAAAACTCACTCCAAAGCCTCCTCCTCTTCTTCCAATTTTCAGCCCTATAAATAGATCTCTAAAAATAACTAAGGGTTGCTTCAAGCACCTCTTTTAAATTTTACCAAATTCAAAGTATCTTCTAGAAAGATGGTTACTGGTGCTATAACACAATTCTAGACACTATAACACCCAATACACCTATCAGTTGGCGCTATAATGCCGGGGTAGCTTTTGCAATGGCGTCATACAAATAACGTCAGGGGCATCATGTTTCACTTTTGTATAACGCTATTTTGCTCCATTTTTTTCTCACTTTCTCTAAATGTCCATTCCATGTATCTGAAACCAAAAGCATGCAAAATACCTTCCTTTAAAGTGTAATATCATAAAAAATATGCAAAAAATTAAAATAAAATGTACCCTAAAAATAGGTAATTTTAAGGTGGATCAATATACAACATAAAAAAATATCTTTTCCTGCAACGATACTCTTTTTGTCTACTAAAAAAGTTGTACATGCATGAATACTTAAGGGATTTTGTTTTATGAAACATGATCAACTTCAACAAACCATTCCTCAGATTTAAAAAACTAATCGATAGAACTTCAAGGTTGTCCACCTTGTGTGACATAAATCCTCAACGCATATGTTAGGTCCCTGCACAATCGTTTCGTGCAGCATTAGTCCTAACTCTCTTCGGATTTTGAGGTCTTCCTCTGATATGACATAATTCCTCCTCTTCCAGGCTATTTGTATGATTGGATATCGTGAAGATGTCAGTCCTAAATAATACAATGGCAGGATTGAAACACCAAATATTATCATCTTAAAAAATGTGTAGCCAAATAATAGGATAGTTTGGGAAGTTACAAAGGTTCTCCTTAGGATCAATGACATCCCCTACCTTTCATTCCTTTAAACTGAAAAAAAATAGTTGTTTCTATTTGGTCCTTTCCCACTTGATTTTCCCTATGTCCAACCTTGAAAACCTGGACCTTGAAATTTTGAAGATGAAGACCTCTAATCATTATCAAAAATTTTCTTAAGTGGTTTCGGTTTAATTAACTATAGAGGCCTGCCTATACATAGAACTAAAGAACCCATGCAACACAAATTCTAACTAATCTTTATATTAGATAGGGGAACTTGTCAGTAAAAAAAAGGAGGTTTGCAGACCAAATGGATGTTAGAAACAATTTAGTTTATATAATCGAGCCTATTGTCAAGTTATGTGCCAATCTCTCTAGATATTGTTTTGTTTGTACTGTAACGCTTGATTACTTAAATTGTTAAATCTATGAGGTCTGTTCGGTCCCACATTTTTCAAAATTAAAATATTAATTTAAAATCATAATTGTACGTATATTAAATACAAAAGAGATTTATCTCCAAAATCACGATCGATGGATGGTTTCAGGTTTCAGGGTGTTCTTGTCATTTGGGTGGTTCTAGGTTATTTTAGGTCCTTTTGGTGATTTTAAGTTAGTTTGGTGATTTTAGGTTATTTCAAGCCATTTTGGTGGTTTCGGGATGTTTCGGGTCTTTTGGGTGGTTTCGAGGTGTTTCAGTTCATTTGGATTAGGCTAGACTAACCTTAAGCTAGGTCGGGTCGACGTGAGTCAGGTCTGCATTGGGTCAGACCTGGGTTAGGTTTTAGGATTTGGGTTCAGTTAGGCTAGACCTTTGCTGGGTCAGGTCTAGCTTGGGTCAAGTCTTGATTTTGTTAGACCTTCGTTAGTTTTTATGGTTTGGGTTAGGTTGGGCTAGACTTGAGCTCTAGGTTGGGTCAGGTCTAGTTTGGGTCAGACCTGGGTTAGGATTTAGGGTTTAGGTTAGATAATTTTAGGGTGTAGGATTTGATCAAGTTTGGGCGTTGAGTCAGACCCAAATGAAAGCCTAATCCAAGGCTATTGAGTTGACCTAAACTAGATTTTTTAACTCAAATGTACAAATTAAGGCACTTAACCTAAGAAAAAAAGTAAAGGAAAGACTTACAAAATAGTGGTTGACAAAAAAATGGACAACTTGACTAGTTCGAGGCACTCTCTATTTGGTTCTTCAACACTAGATTACTTCAAGTGCAGAGCCAAGCACAATTACAGAGAGAGACAAATTACTGCCTTTTATAGGCGAGAGGGGCTATGTTAGGTCGTTGATCAAATGGGAGATCGATGGTTCGGATTACTCAGGTGGTTTCAACAACATTTGACTATTGTTAAATATTTTCAACCATTCAATCGAGTGGAAGATTGGGATGAGGATCCATAGAAAAAATACACGGATCAGTGACACACAGATAAGCGGCGTGGCCACACCAAGACGTGGTCACACCCAATGCAAGCGTGATCACGCTTGGGCGTGTGACACCCCAGACTAAAAAGGGGGCATAGTGTTGCTCTTAAAAGTTCACAGGCACTGGGACCCTTTCGGAAGTAATTTAAAAAAATATAATTATACTTATAAAATATAGGTCAAATACTATGATAAAAAAATGCTTCAGAACCAAATATTGATGAACATCATTAATCATGTTTGGTACCAAATCTAATCAACATTGGAGCAATGCCACCAATAGTTTAAAATGGATGGGGCAACTTGAGAAGGTTTCCAACCACTCTAGAATAAAATGGTAGTAATGATAATCTAAGATAAGTAGATGAAGCTTGAAAATATACCCTGTAAAAAAATTAATATTGTATAATAATTAAATTTGGTCTGTAACATTAATTTCTTGGGGAAAACACTATTATAAATGCCACTCCTCTAATTAATAAAATTTTTACACCAAAAATATCAACCTAAAAATAAAAAAAACATGTTAAATAACCACATAAAAACATATTTTAATAGGAAAAATAAAAAAGATAGCCATAAAGTAATTAATGATTCTTTCTTATATAAGGGAGCCAATTTTTTCAAGATTTATAAGGCCATCAAGATCCATAGAATACTTTTCATATGTGAAATTTGATATCAGAGAGGATTTTTCCTCCCCATTTAGCCAAACAATTAGCGCATGCATTACCATCACGATAAATGTAAGAGATTTTATACAAAAAAAAAACCTAAGAAGACGATATATCTCAAATCAAGTAAAAACCATTAAAAGCTAATAGAAGAATGAAACTTAGAAGTAGAAATGAATTGAATAATGACATAATAATGAATTTTAATCCAGGGAAATTAAACTGTAAAGTAATAGCTAAGCTAAGGCTATGTGCAAAATAATAGCTAACCAAATTACCTTTTCCATTTATCAAAAATAAACCAAAACCATAGAGGCAATTTAAAATAGAACTATCATTATTAATTTCAATCCAACCAACTAGAGGTTTATTACCAATAAACCAAGTTGTTAGTAAAACTCTGGTTATTAGAAGGTTGAGAGATATTAACAGCATAAGCACTGAAGAGAAATATTTGAAGCACTGAAGAGAAATATTTGAAGC
>NEWO01000639.1:334847-348946 GCA_003013225.1 Phalaenopsis aphrodite
ATCAATTTGACCCAATTCGACCAATTTTACCCAATTTTACAAAAAGCCCCAATTTGCCATTAAAGGCCCAATTTCCCCAAATTAGCCCTAATCATGCCTTGGCCCAAATCTTGCCCAATTTCAATTTCAAATCAAAATTCAGTACCCCCAATCCCAATCTAAATAAAATTCAAGTACAATTTGACCAAATTTCAAGCCTAATTTTACCTAAATAAAAAAGCCCCAATCTTGACCATAGATCTAAATCGACCAAATTGGCCATTTAATTCAATTCAAAATCACTTGAAATTCTTCCAAATCCATCATGACATATTTCTACATCAAATTCAACATTCAATTGATCCAAATTTTAGCCAAAATTCACCAATAATTTTAAAAGCCGAAGCCCACCTGTTTTAATTGCAAAACCCCAAATTCAATTAAAATCCAACATGACAATTTCCCCTCATCATCCATTTAATCAAAATTATTTCCTAAGTTTTAATTCTATGATCAAATTATTCCAAATCAAGCATCATGCAAAAATTCACCAAAACTACCCCATAATTACAAAATCCTTCCTCATGCAAGAGAGCCAAGCCACGTACAAGCCATGAAGCCACTCCCAAGCCATAAGAGAGCCATGAGTGCCTTGCCAACTCATCAAGCTATTAATGGCGAAAGGACAAGCCACTTTTAAGCTTCTCTAAAAAGGTTTTAACCCTTTTAATGAAACACTTAAACCCATGCTTAGCTAAAATCCCTTGAATGGTGACTCCTCCTAACAAATTAAGTTGAACCACCTGATTCTCCTCAGCACCCAAACCTTCCTTGGTGGGTGAACCCAGCCCCAAACCATGTATTGACCCAAATTGGCCCAAAATGGCCCTTCCCTCATTCCTCTTTAATCTAACACCTTTACACATGGCTAACCCCAATTGACTTCACCAAACCCAAGCCCTGACCTCCCTGAGTTGGATGGTCTCCCTAGCTAGCCGGCCACCTAGGCTACCGGAACACTCATGACCAAAGACTCCACCTAAGCCAAAACTCAAAATTGATTGGATTGTTTCATCTTCCTCCCCTTCACCTAAGATGCTTATGAAAACTACAAATTGCCCCTGATGGCCTCTCCTTCCCCTTCAATTTAAACCCACCCTCCATGGCCAAAAGGGGAGAGCTTGAAGTTCCTTGGGGAGACTCTGTCAAATTGATCCCAGAGCTTCTTTAAGACCTGCTAAGTTCAATCCAACCATCCTCAAGCCCTTAAACCCACAGCCCAAGCTCAATTTTGGAGTTTAAATTAAGCCCGAAATAGGACACCTCTCAAAGCTCCAGCAAAGTCAAATTCCTTGCACCCACACCATCCCCTGAGTGAGAGAAGGGGATCCCCCACAAAAGCCCCATCACCAGACCACCCTAGGGTGGACTTTGATCGAACCCCTAAATCGGCCTTGGTCAAAATCATACCTAGGCATTTCATCAGAGCTTGAGGCTTAATATAGGAGCTCTTTGGACTCAAGGCAAACTTTTGGAAGCACCCAATCGAGGCCACCCCTCTTGGCCAAAGGTATTGAAATCTTCCCTTAAACCAAACTTCATTTAATTATCAATGCTCATAGACTTGATTTAAAGCTTAATTAACCATATGTATATGTTCTCCTAGTCTAGACAAGTCTATAAGAATAAAACACACTTAATTTGGTTAAGTATCCAAAGAGATATTATGGTTTGAAGTTGAATGGTTCTCGAGCAAAGGATTCAGTGGCAATGAAAGAATGTCATCCATTTCTGCGTGTATTAAGTAGATGGTCGTGATAGAGCCAGACGGAGTGGAACATGAACCGCGGGCCGAGTCAGCGCTGAGGTGTTCGGCAGCAACGAACTAGTGGACGCCACATGGAAAGCTCGGAGAGGCCAAGGATGAGGTGGTTTCACGCTAGATAAGTAGACAATTGGAGAATTTCTTGAATTATTTAATAGCTAGAACTTCAAAAATGCATAACTTTGTGTAGAAAAATCACAAAAATAAAATAAAAATACTCTCTTATAGTGAATAGAGGAGAACAATGTGGAAAGAGTTCCATATTTTTTATGCATTTATTATTTTTAATTAATTAAATAGTATTTTTCTTCTTTGAACTCTCCATTTGCCTAGACATTTCACCATGGGACTGATGTATCTGTTGTTAGGCATCTCCCTTGATTTTTCCAAGGTTAGGGAGCAACTCTAACCAAAGATATCTAATTTTCAAGTTATTGGTCCCAATTTTGGTAAAATAATAATAATACTTAAAATACTCTTCATAAAAAATATAAATCTATTTTGGTAGGTTCACTGTAGTCAGAGGACCCTATGAAAAATATAAACTTGGTTTAACTCATTAAAAATAATCTTAATTTTGCAAACGCTAAAAAATGAAATAAAATTAATTTGGAGTAATTATAAATTTAAATGACAAAAATCATTCTCTGCTGTAATTTAATGTCAGGGGAGCTCCCCAAAAAATTTTTAAAGTCAATTGGAGTTAATTTGACCACTCAAATGAATCAATCAAGTGAAATTACATTTTTGGCATTAAAATAATTATAATAATTAAAATACAACTAAAAAATTACCAAAATTGGTTTTGGGAGCTCTTTGTAACTAGAGGAACCTAAGAAAAATAAAATTAGAATTAAAATAAATACTTTATTTTTTGGCTATTTTTGGGAATCTAAATAATTAAAAATTAATTAAAAATCATAAAATTTGCAAAATTATGAAAACACACTAAAATATCACATTTGGCTTTCTGATCACTTGGAATTATTTAAAATAATTTTTCTAATTTTCTAAGTCAAGATATTGATTTTAAAGGCTTAAAAATGAATTTTCTTTAATTTTTAGCTAAAATAATTCCAATAATAAAAATATAAATCACAATAATATGAAACTTATTTCTTTATGTTCTCTGGACTCAAGGAGATTTAATAAAAATATAAAACTTAATTTTCTACTTAAATAATATTTTATATTTAATTAATGCTCGAAACAAACATGAAATTCTAATAATTAAATTAAACCTCCAAAAATCATAAAAATTGGTCCAAGTGGACCTCTGACTTAGCTAAAATTTCAATAATTTCCTTAAGGATAGAGGTTTAATTTTAATGGAGTTATTAAATTCTCATTGAAAATCATTATTTTTGCATTAAAAATAATTATAAAATTAAATAAATTCAGAAAAATCACATTTTCTCCTCTAATGTTCTAATTAACTCATGAGTGGGCAACGTAAAATTTTCATGTCATTTGAGTCTAATTTAATGAATTATAGGGTATTAAGGCCTTAGAGGCAAAAAGAGTAATTTTTTAATTTAAGGCTTAATTAATATTTAGGCTTAACCAAAGTGCTAAATGGGAAAAAAATAATCCTAATTGATATGTTTTGATGATCGTAATATGAAAAGGGATAAATGGTAGTAACCAACCTCACTTTGGTCTTATAAAAGACAAATTTGTAATTTTCTTAAAATTGATGAAATTTTGGAGTATTTAAATAAAAAAAGATATTAAGATGAAGGGTTTGAATTTTTTTTGGAAGATCATAACTCACTGATTTTAAGCCCATATTAATGGTTTTGAAATGGTTTATTATTCAAGATAAGGATTAAAGGTATAAACCTTTAAAATCTTTTCCTAAAGTTACAAATCTACCTATTAATTTTTAAGGGATTAGTAGTGAACTAAGTTTAATCAAAATTTTGTTTAATGAGATATAGAAGATAATCTATAACTAATATAAAACTTTTTAAAACACTACAAGCACATCTTTAAAATTAAAGTGCTAAGTCTCTTAATTAGACCAAATTGCCTAAGGGCCTTTACCTATATAATTTATAAATAAAACATCAAGTGATAATTACCCCATCCTTAGGGTTGGCTAGAACATTAGTTGATTGAGCATAAGGGTATGATAAAGATGAGTATAAACTTTTCAAGGGATTGTGAGATGTTCGGGACCTGGTCCTTGGACCTTTCTCATACTCTTTTGAATATCTTGAAGTATGATTAAACTCATTATGCCTTACTTAAGAAATCATCTATATATTTAAATGAATAGGAACCACTTAGATATGACATAGAATCTGGTAGACACACCTTAAACTTGTACTACCTACTTTTTCTACAAGCATGTTTTAATTCCTAAAAAATTATATATATATACGCCTTGCAAGTATTGATTTCTCAGGTGGGGGAATGAGAAGACTCGATATGTATGCTTTTATAGTTTACAACATATTCTTTTCCTGTACTTTCTTTACTGTACTTTTCCTGTTCATGAACTTGCATGTTAAACAACGATGTCACCCTACATGTCAAAACTAAAAATTTTAGGATAGCCATAAAACTGAAATCAAAACAAAAATTTAAAAATTAAACAAGACAAAATTTACCGCCACGACATTCAAAGTATAAGACAACTCAAACTTAATCACACACATCACAAATCAAAAATTGCAACTAAATTAAAGCGTCTCTATTGGATGATCGGGAATCCCTCGGGGGAGGTAACCTACTGTTGCTAATGAGATTTCCCATGGTCTAAATGAAAGTATGAAACTCATTAATTTGAGTTTAGTAAATTCATTTGGATTAAGAGAATTCAAAAGAAAATAGTGGTGCTGGAATGAGGGAACCGTAGTATTCTAACCAGTGCACTCTAATCAACTTTAATATCCCCCATAAAATTTAAATAATCATAATCATAGGAGATACTTGATTTCACATGATAACTTGACACATTAGAAAACTTAAAGTTGCTACTCCGAGGAGCTTGGAGCTAGTATTGTGGGCAGCACGGCCTTCTTCAACAGCAAAACATGTCTTCATTAGCTAAACCATTCCTTAGAATTAAACAACAATCTATAGAACTTCGAGGTTGTCTGCTTATGCAACATAAATCCTTAGCTCATCTTTAGGTCTTTGTATAGCCCTGCAATGCAATTTAAGCCCTAACTCGCCTTAGGATTTTGAGGTTTTCGTTCATCACGACCTTAATCCTCACATCTTCCAGGCTATTTGTGTAATTATTTTACACGAATGTAAGTCCTAATTAATAAAATTTGTAAGATGAAAAATTAAATAATTTCTCTCTAAAACTGAAGCCAAACAGTAGGATAATTTTGGGAAGTCAATGAAGTTCTCTTCAGGATCTGTGACATCCTCTGGCCTCTCTTCCTTTGAATTCCATAAAATGTACCAAGTTTGAGTCATTCCCCTTTCACACCTCTTTGCTCGATTTCCTTGAAAATTTCTATTCCTTTAAACTCCTTGATGATAATATCCCCTAATTTTTATCGAGAGTTTTCTTAGGTGACTTCAGTTATCTAGGATGTAATTAACAATAGGGGCTTGCCCTTATATGACGCATTTACGAACCCAACTTAAAATAAACCCTATTTAATTTTTTTGCTTATAATAAAAATGGTTTCATAGACTTAAAAAATGTCATACAATCTTTATTTTATTTAATCGAGCCTTACTAGTAAGTAGTGTGTTTATCCTTCAGGATAGATACATTATTTACGGTGAAGTAGGCATTCATGAAGACGTCACCTAATACGCATCTCTAAAGAAAAAAATCTTCTCCCGTGAAGTTGCATCAAATGGAGTGCAATATTTGGAAGAATCACAAAGAATAAGTCATTCAACTCCGCTTCGACAACCTACTATCGTTTCTTCACAACGAAGTGGTAGATGTTCTTTTAGCCCATACACCCGAGATCGAGGTCGGGGACGTGGACAAGAAAGAACCAACATGATTGTTGAATGAACTAGGATGACCATCAATATCGACATGAAATAAAGCTCTATTGAAGATGGTTCTGAAGAAGAAATGATGATGATAAAACAGAAGAAACCCCAATACGAGATCTCCTTGGAAGATGTGGAGAAAGATGAATATGAGTTGATGTATGATCATGGAGAAAGATGAATATGAGTCGATGTATGATCAGAACAATCACTATGTGAATGTTATGACCCTTACTCTAATCTACCAAAATGTTGAGAGTTTAGAGGTCAAGGAAGTCTGTAGTGTTGGTTTGAAGCAGATTAAGTTTTATCGTGCTTCCACTTCTACTACTTTTGAAAATCATGTAAATTTAGAAGATACTAATGCATTAATGGAGTTACCTCTTGGTTACTTTTCTCCTTGCATACAAAGATTAATTCAACGGGGATATGTGACAAAGCAAATGCCAAAAGATAAGTTACAATATTTTGAAAAATTGTGGAATGTTAAAAGTCAAACTCTTAACTCAAAAGAAGTTCTCGGATTTGATGTTATAGGATCAGTCAATGATTTGGAATTTGCATGGTTGTTACTAGTAGATTGGAGGAGGGTTGGCTTGATGTAGAGAATGACTCTCAAGATCAGTTAATAGATGATGCTCCGCCAAAATTTGAAGAAGAAATTATGTCAACGGTTGATGAGTTGAAAGAAATCAACCTCGGTACTGAGGAGCGGCCTTGACCAATCTTCATAAGTTCTTTACTCAATGAGGAAGAATTCATAGAGTTGATAAGATTATTATCAGAATTTAAAGATTGCTTCACCTGGAGTTATGATGAAATGTCAGGATTGTCAGCAGAAGTTGCATTACATAAGCTTGGGGTGGACAAAAATAGTACCCCAGTAAAACAAGCTCCCAGAAGAATGCGCCTCAAAATAAAGCAACAAGTCATTGCGAAGTAAAGAAATTAATACACGATAACTTTGTTAGAGAAGAGCAATACCCCACATGGTTAACCAATATTGTTTAGTTAAGAAGAAAAATGGACAGATCCGTGTATGTGTCGATTTCAGGGATCTAAATAATGCTCGTCCAAAAGATGAATTTCTGTTATCAGTACCAGAGTTAAAGGTGGTCATCACTTTGACACATGAAATTTTATCCTTTATGGATGGATTTTAGGATACAATCAAATAAAGATGGCTTCAGAGGATGCAACAATTACAGCATTTAGAACGCCGATTGGGATCTTTCGCTACATAGTAATGCCATTTGGACTAATGAATGCTGGAGCAACAAATCAACGGGCTGTGATGAAGATTTTAAACTACCACATTCACAAAGAAGTGGTGTGGATGATTTGGTCATCTAAAGTAAAAAGATCATAGATCATTTGTACGATTTGAGAATTGTGTTGAACGATTACGAAAATATAATTTTAATATGAATCCCTTAAAGTGTGCCTTTAACATTACCTCCAGGAAATTTCTAGGATCCATTGTTCGTCGTCGGGGAATTGAGATCGACCCGGATAAGATTAAAGCTATTTCGGAAATGCCTCCTCCTAAAACCTTAAAACATCTACGTTCCTTTTAAGGAAAATTGACATATCTGAGACGCTTTATTTCTAAACTCTTAGGTATGTGTTAGCCCTTCTCAGCATTATTTAAAAAGCATTTCAAATTCATTTGGGAAAAGAAATGCCAGCAAGCTTTCGAGGAAGTTAAGAAATACTTAATGACACCTCCTGTTTTGGCAGCCCCTTTCTCGGGAAAACCGTTGATACTTTATATTATGGCTTTAGACGACCCTCTCGCAGCCCTATTAGTCCAAGTCAATAACAAGGGTAAGGAAAATGTACTATACTACTTTAGTCTAAGTCTAAGACCGACAAAGATAATGTATTCGTTAATTCTGGAAAATATAGTTGTGTAAAATTTATAAAGTTGACTTCACTTTACAACAGTGCCAAAAAATTGATGTGGTATTTTATGAATAATAACGCTAAGCACTTAATGTTGGGATTCTATGCAAGTATAAGTATCGTTATTAAATAATTCAAGACTTTCTATTTAAGTCCCAAATATCAATCCCATGAGGAAGGTTTAAATTTAAAGTGATGAATTAACTAGGAAATTCACATTAAAAAATGAAATTACTATCACTAATTTTTAATGTTTGAGATACTATTAGAACTAAATTATTAACTACTAGAAACATTTAAATGCAAAGTTTAAAACAGTAACTACTAAACTATGTTTATGTGATGAAGTTTTTTAATATGAAAAAGCATCATTCCCACTATAATGAGTTTTCGGTGAAATGAGATGAAAGAAATGGTTTAAATATGTATTGTGCCAAATATGAGCAATTTTAATTCTCTACTCTAATTCAGTGTTATAGAAAATCATTGGCTAATCTTAGGTTTATTTCCTAAATCCATGGCTAGGCTAGGAAGATACTGGCTCCCACTCCACATCTCCCACTTCCCTTCCCCTGAAGGCTAACTCTTGCTTTAGTTCTTAAACACTAAGATTGAATTAGGGATTTTAGTTTGTCTCCCAAAAATCTCCAATTCTACACCCAACAATGTATATTTCCCTATTTATTTGCACTTAATTCCATCAACGAAATACTCCTTCATGGAATTAAATGTGATTCTAACTTTGTTGTAGAACTCATACTCAATTTCCCAGATCATATGTTTCACAACATATTTTAACAAATTAGTTGGCCATATTGAAAAGTAAATTAAGAACAGAGTTGGAAAAATATCACAATTTATTTTATATTTTAACATTGGCACATCTAAATTATCTCTTCATTTCACCATATCTCGGAGTAGGGAGAAAGATAAAGGAAAATACTGAAACTTTATGAGACATATACAATAAAAAATAAATTTCATATATAAAAGAATGTCCATACAACAATTATAAACAAACAACACTTATCTAAAACTCTTTCTCAAAGCAAATCCCTTGTAGCCTCTCTTAAGAAATGTAGGATGAAGAAATCTCTCACTTCTCTCCCTCTCCAACACTCTTAGAAAAGAATTCACACATAAAATCACCACAAAAACACAAAATTATAAAGGAAATAAATGACTAATTGCTTGGTATGGAGTGGAAGAAAGTGGAAGTGCTTGAAGGTTGCAAAGGGGCATGAAGGGGGGCGAAGAAAGCAAGAGAGAGAGAGAGATCTTTTCTGATCAATTTTGGTTCTAAATAGATCCTAAGGATGGTTTTCAAATAGGTGCATCCAAAAACTCTTCAAAAAGTGTCCAAATTTGTTGAATCTTCTAGAACTAGGGTCTGCACCGACACTAGCGTCGTCAGCCCCCATTCTGGCACCGTCGGTGCCAGTGGCCAGTCAATTAAATCCGCGCTATGTCAAACCGCACCGTCGACACCCAGTCTGGTGCCGAACAATTCTTTAAAAACTCCATTTTGACTACAAATTTCACCTTTTTTGCTTCCTTTTTGCTTCATTTTTGCTCCAAGTCCTAAAAATCAACAAACTACAATAAAACATAAAAAATACCTTCCTTTAGGGTACAATATCACAAAAAATGAGTATAAAATATGGGTTTAGTAATGCATATATTTTTGGTGTATCAAAATCCTCCAAACTTATGTGTTACTTGCCCTCAAGTAACTCCTTTACTATATAAAAATATGACTCATGACAAAGATTTTAACTTCTAGATTTCAACATTTTAGTCTACTAAACACAATAATATAACTTAACAAAAATGTAAAATAACTTCAGTTAACACTAAAGACATAATAATATCTAGCAATCATATCTAAGATTTTTTATTCTCTATTCTTTTCAAAGAAAATTGCAAATTATTCATATTAAAGCCACTTAGAATATCCATATGAAAAAGAACTTCATAAAGCTTTACTAGTAAATATGCTTATATAGAAATATAAGTTAAGAAAATGTAGCCAAGCCGTCTTCTTTAAGTTGATTCAAGCGAAGCCAATTTTTAATTAGGCATCTCCTCAAGCTTCTCCTCACATCCTTTTCTTTTCTTTTCTTTTCAGGATAATTTTCAATCATTTTTCTTTTCTTTTCTTTTTCATGTGAGGATTACTATATCTGGATAGCCTTTAATGATTTTGAACTTCATTATCTTCTTCTTAAAGTTAAAAACTTTTCACATTCCTTCACTCTATAAATTTATATTAGCTTTAAAAATTTTTCATAAAGTTTTATTCTTTTCATCTTACATGAATCTCTAAGATTTTATAATACTTCAAAAATACAAATTCCTTTACTTACAATAGAAAAACATAATCTTATTCTCTTATACCAAATATCTTAATCTCTAAAATTAACTTTTATTATTGAAAAATTTCACCTAAGTTCACTATATATTTAGAAACACAAATATAGTTATCTAAAGGTATCCTCTAATACCAAAGGACATGTTAAATTTTAAAATATTTTGAAAATATATTTAATTGAGGACAAATAAAATTAAGTTTCTTTTCTTTAAAAAGGAAATTTTCTTTCCCCCAAACTTAAATTTTTAAGAGATCTAGCATGAAAAACTAAAAAAATAAAGGCTGAAAGAAAACGTTTAATACATAAATGAAAGACAACCTGTTGAAGGTTTTGATATTGAAATTGAACTCTGAAATATTGTTGGTGCTAATATGAAAGCTACAAGACTTAAAATATTAAATAACACATAATACATAAAAATTTGCTGAGAAAGAGTTAACTACAAATACATTTAACAAAGTATTAAAAACTAACAACAGTACTAAAAAGATTTCCAAAGTAAAAAATAGTTTCACAAATTTACTATTCACAATTCAACATAACATTTAGAATAAAGTGTCACACTCTAAAAATAAATAGTCTCAACAATGCAGTACAACCAAACATAAACTAAATAAAAGTCTAACTAAAACATCATAAATCATCATCTTCTTCTTCTTCTTCTTCCACATCCAAATTTTGCTGCTGATATGGGGTAAAAACAGGGTGAGTAGGAAACTAAACCGAGTGGTCACCCCTCATGTATCTGACCATCGCATCATCTTAAGCAGCATCATAGTCAAACTTCTATCTTGTCAAATCATCTTTGTGTGCATTTATGGCCTCCATATTTTCCATTATACTTTCCATTCTCAAGATATCTCCTTGTTGGATCATCATCTACTCCATAAGTTTCTAGAGAGAAGGGGTACTAGAAGCAGTAGTACTTGAAGTAGAAGGAATATCCCTGTTCCTACTTCCAGATCTCCATCCAACATGAGATTCATAAGTCTTACTAATTGCAGGCCTAATAGGTTTTAGAGGTTCAATCCTGTCCTCATCCATTCTACAATCAACTTCTGCCTGTTCATATAGTGTGAAGATCAGGGTAGGGTGTGCTAAACCACTAATAGTCTCTCCCAAAGCAATAGAACGAGTGTTTCTATAAACAATAGAGCCTACACCTACCCTTCTCATCTGCTGGATACAGAAGTTCAAGATGGCTTTATCCTTTGAAACTTCACTATAATGATTTGTTGGTATCATTCTACCAGAAATAAGTAGTGTCAGGCCTTAGATACTATATTTAACCTAGAAAAAAGGAAAGTTTACCATAACTTTATTTTTCACCTTCCAAGCTCCTCTTCCATCAGTAAGAAAAGAAACAACTTCATCTAAGCCCTCATTTGTAGCAGAAAATGATTTGTACTGGCAGTTATACACATCCTCTAACTGATAAAATTCATTAATTTTCTATGGAGTAAATTCCACCATTTTCCCATGAACAAACACATAGTCTTCAGAAGTTTCCTTAAAATTAGAATAGAACTCCATTACTATACTAACAATAGCCTCGGCAGTAAAGTAACCAAAATTCTTCCACTGCCTAGCATTTATTAATCTTTCAACTTCTCCACCCGAATTTTTATATCCTCGATCCGGAATTACTTTTTTAGTTGTAAGTAGCCTATTGAAACAAATGTTGGCCTTGTAATTGACAAACTTTTGATCATCAAAATCCTCCTCTCTTTCCCTTGCTCGTTCTTGATGTCATGGTAATCTACAAAAATTTGATAAAATCAAAATTAATTCTCAACAATTCTAAAATCACAATATGGAACGTTTTAAACTTAAATCTACTAAGTTAGAGTTCTTCACCAAAGTATTTTCACAAAATCTTCTAAAAAAAATCTAAATTTTGGTTCTCGGCAATGTAAGATAAATCCTTAGTGAAAATCAAAAAAATTGAGTTCAAAGTGTAGCTCTAACCTAGAAAAGATGAAATCTGAACTTCCTTTACCTTAAAATCGCCTCAAATCCAAGCAATAGCAAGCCTTTGGTGCAAAAACTGGAGGTTGAAGGAGACTAAAAGGGTAAAAATGGTGTTTTTACTGTGCAAATCACAAATTTTATGGGGTTTGGGTGGTTTTCAAGTCGAGGGCGTTGTCGACGCCCATGTTGGTGCCAGTGGCCAAAAATTCATTTTTTAAATTTTTGCAATTTTCAATTTTCTTTTAATTTACACCAAAGTCTATTTAGTCTTTTTGAACACAAATTTTCATTTTAAAATAATTCACAAACAAGCATTTTCATAAACAACACCAAACTAACTTTTATATATAAAAATATACTTTTTACAAATATATTTTTCTGATCACACTTTCACATACATAAAGCAAACTAAATTATAATTCAGCATCAAAATCAAGCCACAACACTAGAACGCTAACATAGAACTATACACACAATCAAATTTAATAGAGTTCTAAAGCAAAGTAAAGTAAAGTAAATTAAATTAAATCTACACAATCACATTAAAAACATAATTACTTTAAAGTAGTAGAGAGTCCAACTTCTTCAATTATTCTGCTTCATTCTCAGTACTTTTGCCTCCTCTAATATCTCTCATAGACTGGTACTGGATGCTTCATTCTTAGTATGAGAATTGATCAATCAAATTTTCATCGATCCATCTATTTTTCTTGAACATCTGCACCAATCCTGCTTCAATTGTTCCAGTATGATCAAAGTTCTCATTCATCCTCCAATCTAGGTGATCAACAAGGTTGTTGAGATTTCTTATTGCATTCATAATACTTTGAAGTTCTCTTTCTATTTTCTTCACTTTCTTCTCCAAAGTTATTGAACTTCCAATTGTTTTGGGTATTAATGGTGTTGAAGCATGTGATGAATGATCTAAAATAATATCTAATGCTTCATTTCTGTTTCCAATATAGTTGCCATCAATAGGAATCATGGGCTCCCAAGGCAATAATACTTTCTACCAACTTTCATATGGCACTTGAGATTGACAGCAAAGTAAGAAAATTGTAGAAGGATGCCCCAATCCATATATTAGGCCATTCATAATAATACCCATAATAGATTTAAAAATAATCAATCCCACATCAATCGGCTTTTCCATTTGAATGCAATAGTTTAAAAAGTCATTTTCTCTTGTAACTCTACAAATCTTCATGTTAGGGAGTAATTTTGCAAATATGAAGAAATGTCATTTTTTGATATTTGATTAAGCAGTGAAGCAGAGAAACTAACGTATCCCTCATCTCTGATTTCCCAATTATCATTTTCATCCGTCAGAAAGTTATATACATCTTGCATCATATCTCTCGTTGGGATAAAATTCATATATTGATAGATTGAAATGTTTTCTATCATATACAAATCCTCAGTTCAAGCCGGAGTAAATGGTACAGCTTTAGCTCGAACGAAGATGGCTCCTTGGGTAATTCCATGTAAATTAGCATAGAATTCTTTTACCACTGGTACAACAACTTCCCAATGTCTCTGTATAATGATTTTATCAATTTGTGAACTTGGATTACTCAATCCATGACTCACAAAGCCTCTCTCCTTGATAAATCTCTTTTTTGTAATGAATTTATCGTATAATCTCTGCACGTCAAAACCGATAAACTTTCTTTTTTGAAAACTCCATACCTTAAAGTATTTCTGAAATTGGAAGCCATGGAATTTGAAATTTCGAAGTTTCTGGTCGTCCAATGCAGTTTTTAAGCCTTTAAAAGCACCTCTCAGTGGTTATTTAGGAACACAATCCCGCCAAAGTCTGCCGCATTTGCATTGAATGCGAGAAACTGCTCCGGACACCGTCGACACTCCCGATGGCACTATCAGTGCCATGGTCCATATAGATCGGCGTCGTCGGCACCCATTCTGGCGTCATTGGCGCCAGAGGCCAAAATCACGTCTTTTATTTTTTTGTTCAATTTGATTCCAAATTTTTCCTCCAATACCAATATTTATCTTAATTTATGATATAGAAAATTGTGTAAAATTCAAAAAAATTATTATTTCCTAAAAAA
>NEWO01000639.1:354840-371098 GCA_003013225.1 Phalaenopsis aphrodite
TTACCTTCCCTGACAACGGCACCAAAAACTTGAACGCGGAAAATATAGTTGTGTAAAATTTATAAAATTGACTCCTCTTTACAATGGTGCCAAAAATTTGATGTTGTATTTTATGAATAATAACGTTAAGCACTTAATGTTGGGATTCTACGCAAGTATACGTTTCGTTTTCAAGTAATAGACTTTCTATTTAAGTCTCAAATATCGATCCCACGAGGAAGGTATAAATTTAAAGTGATGAATTAACTAGGAAATTCACATAAATAAAATGAAATTACTGTTAATAATGTTGAATATTTGAGATACTATCAGAACTAAATTATTAACTACTAGCAAAATTTAAATGCAAAGTTTAAAAAAATAACTACTAAACTATGTTTATGTGATGAAGTTTTCTAATATGAAAAAACAACATTCCCACTACAATGAGTTTTTAGTGAAATGAGATGAAATAAATAGTTTAAATTTGTATTGTGCCAAATATGAGCAATTTTAATTCTCTGCTCTGATTTAGTGTTATAGAAAATCATTGGCTAATTGATACACCTAAAAAATGTGCAATTTTTCATATGATTTTAATGCCTATATTTGGTGATTTTTAATGATAATGCACTTTAAAGGAAGACATTTTGTATATTTTTTGTTTCAGGTACATAAAATGGAGTTTTGGAGAAAAAGAAACAAAAATAATGCAATTTGGAGCAAAAACGAGCAAGAAAGAAAATTTTGTCCTCACACATTTCGATATGTCTTTCTATATTTAATCTCTTTTACACTTTTAACACAATTTTTAATGAAATTACACTTTAAAAAAATGTTGTTTTTATGCTTAATTTGTACTTGTATCTGTTAGGAACGCAACACAGCTGAAATGGGGCGAAACTGAGCTAAAACAGAACCAAACGAAGCAAAATGATGGAGTTGCGCAGGGTGAGCGCCGACAGCACCAAGCTAGCACCAGCAGCACTAAAGAGCAGAAAAATGATGAGAAAACAACGCCAACAACGCCCAAAATGGAGCTGACAGCACTCGGGATGGTCATGGATCGATTTTTGGCAGTTTTTGATGTTCTAGAAGGCTCCCAAGTGATTCAAACACCCCATAAAGCAGTTCAATGAGTCTATACACTTGGATAAGACTCTTGAATGAAGAGACATGTCTTTTGGATGAATAGATTTTGTCTCTTATAAAAAATGAGGGCATTTGTGTCTTTTTAAAAAGAGGGCTTGACACCTCTCATATGCATGTGTTTGTGTGTGTGAGGGTGTGTGTGAGTGAGAAAATATGGAGAATGTTTAGTGACCTTAGAATAGAAGTAGAAATGTAGATTTCTACCTTTTTGGAGAGATTGGTGAGGGGATTTTTGAGATAATTTGTAAGGGAATGTTCTAGCATTGCATGGATTGGTAGAAGACTTTCTGTGAGAGATTTTCATCTTTCTTTTAAGGGGAAAAAGCTAAATATTGTGTTCTTCATTATCTTATGATTTTGTAAACACTTATCTAGTAGATTTGCTTTAATGTAATGAAGTTTTTCGTTATGTTTTCTTCATGCTTTGTGATGTGTTTCTCTTACTCTTTCTTCTTCTTAAGAAATAGTGGCATGAGAGAATTATGTCATTATTTTCCTTTTACTTTTCTTTTAAAATGAGTAGGATTCATGTTTTAGATTTTGGGATGCATGCTTGAAGAAGTTTTAATTTTAAATGTGATGGTTTTTACTTGCACTTCATTTACATTATAAAAAAGGCCTATTGTAGTGTTTAAATTCGTTGTAATTGCATTAAGACCCGAAAGGGCGGTGTAATTCTCAACAAAGTGAAACCACATTCAAATTCCATGGACAGTGAAGTTCATGGGGGTTGGATGCAAATAAATAGAGAAATGTACTTTGATGGGCATAGAATTGGAGATTTTAGGGTGACAAACTAAAATCGCCAATTCGGTCTTAGGGTTTAAAGAATTAAAGCGAGAGCTAGCCTTCAAGGGAAAGGAAGTGGGAGCTCTGGAGTGGGAGCCGGTATCCTCCTAGCCTAGCCATGAATTTAGGGACTAAACCTGAGATTAGCCAATGATTTTCTATAACATTGAATCAGGGTAGAGAATTAAAATTACTCCTATTTGGCACATACAATGTTTAATGCATCTCATTTCCTTACATTATCCAGCTTACTACATAAGAATAGTAGTTTTGAAAATCTTAAAATTCTCCAAACCAATTCATTTAGAAAGGGTTATCTTTAGAATTTAATATTTACATTAGCAATAGTTACTATCCTTATATTTAAAATTTGCATTTAGAAGTAGTTGCTAGAAAAAACACCATTTTAATCAACATTCCAAACTAAGGACTAATAGTAGTAAACTGGAATTTGACCAAGGACATCTTTCCTCGTTTCCTCGTGGGATTGATAATCGGGGCTTAATCAGAAAGTCCTATATAACTTGAGTGATATGTATACTTGTGTTTATATCATTTTGACTATATAGAATATATAAAATTAAGCATATAAAAAAGTCACACCAAGTTTTTGGCGTCATTACCGGGGAAGCTTTGGTAAAAACTTTAGGAGAATTTTAGTTGAAGTAATTAGGCTTAGACTTGGAAAACTATAGCCTCGTAAAAATTATTTTTGTGTGAAAAGTGTTTTTTTTATATGAAAATGTGTTGTAAAAAAATTGTTTGTGTAAAAAACAAGGTGTTTGTGGAAATGGTTTATTATTTTGAATATATCTTTTATTTTATTCATTTAATTGTTAGTGTATTATTTATTGTGTTGTGTATGCAAAATAAAGAATCAGCAGGACTTGTGTATTATGATCCTGAGTTAGAAAAAAAAATCAAAAAACAGAAAGGACTTGAAAAATTAGAAATGGAAATGGTAAAAATTTAAAATAATAACTTAGAAAATCATCATAAATCTTTGAGGGATTATATAAATCCTACGACAGATGAAATTCACTCAAGTATACAAATCCCTGTCGTAGAAGCTGACTCATTTGAAAAAATCCATATATTATCCAATTGGTGCAGAACAATCAGTTTGGGGGAACTCCTTCGGAGGATCCCTATTTACACTTATCCAATTTTCTATAACTTTGTGCTACATTTTGTTATAACGGCATGTCAAACGATACTTTTAGACTAAGTCTTTTTTCATTTCTCACTAAGGGATAAGGCTAAAATGTGCTTATGCTCATTAGCACTTGACTCTATTAAAAATTGGAAAGATTTAACTCAAAAATTCCTAGCTAAGTATTTTCCACCTTCAAGGACTACTAAACTTAGAAACGATATTATCTCATTTTGTCAGTATGAAGGGGAATCAATATATGAAGCATGGGAAATATTTAAGAAACTCTTAAGAAAGTGTCCACACCATACTCTACCTAATTGGTTAATCATTCAAACTTTTTATAATGAGTTAGTAGAATCCCTTAGGTTTATAATTGACGCTGCCGTTGGTGGATCATTAATGTCAAAATCATTTGATGAAGCATATGTGTTAATTGAACAAATGGCTACAAATGAATTTCAATGGCCCTCTTCAAGGGTAAATCCTAAAATATAGCCAGTGTTCATGATACAGATGCGATTACAATTCTTGCATCTCAAGTTGTTGCAATGTCAAGAAAGTTGGACCAATTTAGAATGAACCAGCCTCAATTTACTCCAGTAAGTGAGGAAAGTTCATTAGGGCCTATGATTGATTCAAACTTATCATATGAGACTTTAAATACTATAAATAGCTTGTATTCTAACTTTTACAACCAGGTTGGAAGAACCATCCTAATTTTAACTGGTATCACACTACTTGGGGTGGAAACCAACCAGGGAAAAATAATCACGCAAATCCTAATGGAAGTTGGAATAATCAAAGGAACACAAATTATAGACCTTCATCTTCACCGTACTCTAATAATGATCAACAATTTGAGGATAAGAAGTTGTCTACAAAAGAAGTGGTATTACAAATGGGAAACCAGTTGCAAGGTCAAAATGCTATGATTAGAAACATAGAGAATCAACTTGGAAAAAATGCTAATTCACTTTGCAATAGACCCCAAGGAACACTTCCCAGCAACACTGAGATCAACCCTAAAGAGAAAAATGATGAATAAATAGAAGCTGTCAAATTAAGAAGTGGAAGAGATATAGAGGATGTGGTCAGAAAAGAGAAAGGAGTTGTGAGAGAAACAAAGAAAAATAAAAGACCCAAAGAACATGTTTATAAGGATCTAGAAAAATCAATATCTCCAACTAAAATCAATTTAAAAAGACCACCACCTCTATTTCCTCAAGGATTTAGACAACATGAGTTGGATAAACAATTTTCAAAGTTCATGGACGTACTTAAGAAGTCAACGATAAATATTCTTTTCGCTGAAGCTTTCGAACAAATGTCAAGTTACGCAAAATTTATGAAGGATATATTAAAAAAGAAAATGAAATTTGGGGATTTCGAGATAATTACAGTAAGTGAGGAGTGAAACGCTATATTTCAGAAAAAGCACCTTGAGAAACTTAAAGATCCTTCTAGCTTAACAATTCCTTGTGTATTTAGAGAAAGATTATGTGGAAAAGCTTTATGTGATTTAGGATCGAGCATTAATGTGATGCCTCTATCTATATTTACAAGGTTAGGTTTATCTGATATTTCTCCCACTACTATAACACTTTAGTTAGCTGGTCGATCTATCATTTATCCAAAAGGGGTTATAGAAGACGTGCTTGTTAAAGTGGATAAATTTATCTTTTCTATGGACTTTATTATATTAGATATGGAGGAAGATAAAGAATATCCCATTATTTTGGGGAGAACTTTTCTTGTTACTGGACAAGCTGTGATAGAAGTGCAAAAAGGAAAGTTAACTATGAATGTTAATGACCATAAAACCAATTTTGATGTTTTAAAGGCTATGAAGTATCCAACTGAGAGAAAATATGATGATTATTTTTGGATGGTTGAAATTAATTATCTAAGTAAAAACCATTTCCAAAAATGTTTTAAGAGTAAGTTAACAGATGAGATTGAAATGGACTTTCATGATGAGTCTAAAATGTTATTTAAAGAAGACTGTATGTATGTTCAGGAGAGGTGTGAAATGATGGATGTTACCAAAAATAGTAAACTTTTAATTCTATCTGTTGAAAAATCTCATGAACTTAAAATGAATATACCCCATACAATTTTAAAGCCTACATATATAGAGAATTCATCTACACCACCAGTCTTTATATCTTCCTATTCGACTCAATCACAAAAAGAACCTGAATTGAATGGTAAAATCAGTAAAATATCTCTTATGAAAGAGTTATTCAAAGTCACTACATGGCATATTCAGTGGTATACCGACAAAATGAATGAGATTCTGATGTTGGGGCAGATTATTAGTGTAATTAACTATTTCCCCCAGAGATTTTACCTAGTGTCTCTGAGATAAATTCTAAAGAAATGAATGAGGAGCAATTTAAAATTATTGAAGTGATATTTAGAAGATAATTTGAGAATATTATTTAAAAGAAGTTTAAGTTGAGAGATGAGGATAAGGATATTGAAAGACCAATGGAACAAATTCCTGAAGAATTAGAAGATAACTTGAAAGACAAGAGTAACCTAGAAGAATTTGATCCATAATTTGAATTATCCAGAGAGAATCTTATCCGAAATTTAGGAGATCATGAAGTAGCTTATAAAGATCCATTTCTTATAAAATTTAAGGATGATATTAATATGAAGATTGAGAAAATTACTAGAAAAATATTGAATCTAGAAAGAAATATGAGGAACAAGGATATGAATCAATCTGAAAAGGAAGAGCTGAAAGAAAATTTTTAATTTGAGGACTTTGTAGAAATCCATGGATCTAGAAAAGATTGAGCGATTGATCAAGGATTACTTAATTGGAATTTTGATCCAGGTGGAATCATTTGTCAGGCTAGCGATGTTAAACCAAGCTCTTTATTGGAGGCAACCCATAGTTATCAGTGTGGTTTGATTTAGTATGCTTAAGAGTCATGATTGTTAGTGTTGTATTGTGTTTTCTTTGGAGTGGATTGATAAGTTTGATTGATGATTGGTAGATGTTTGGATTGTCAGTGGTTTGATTTGTTTTTTATGTGTCATGAGGGAGGTGATTTCTTAACTTCTTATTATTGTTAGACTTGTATGTTCTCTTTTAGTAGTTGTATTGACGAGTGCACTACAACTTAGGTCTAACCCAGACTTGAATTTTAGAGAGACATTATGAATTTATCAGTGAAAATGCCATCTCAATTTTATTACTTCCTTTATTTGACCTTGTTTTCATTTAGTAGGAGTAGCTAACCTATTTGATAAGTAATATGTGGATTAATTTACATTATCCTTATAACTATTAGAGGTGCTTAATTTAAAGGATTATATGATGCCTGAGATTGGTGCCTAGGAGGCAATATATCAGGAATAATTTTATCTTTGGGATTAGAATCTATTAAATCATTTATAAGTACTCAATATATTTGTGTAGTGATTCCATTAGAAATTGGAAGTAAGTTAGTGAGATGTGATGAGTTAAAGGAAGAATTGACCACATTTATTATGTGTGTTTGTGTTTGTGTTTGTGTTACAATAATAGGACTTGAAGAACATATTTATATTCCAATGCTGATACATGTTATGCTAGTTAGAATTTTATGTAGTTAATTTCATTTTGGCATGTTTAGTTTAGATTTACTTTCTACGACATGTTTTCTATCCTGATAAATAATTGTAGATATTTTTTATAGACATTTGTGGTAGATAGAATTTCTAAACTGTTTTTTTTCCTACTTATATTTTCTTCCACTAAATGTTATACATGTTAAAAATCAAGTTTGGGGGTAGGAAGAAAAATAAATTTTAAAGCTAAGTATACTTCCTTTTAGTTTAGTATTATTGCATGCATGTTTTAGGCTAGATTTACATTCTCCTACAATCATTCTATACTGATTATGAATGTATATAAACTTGATAGGAAGTTGTAGTAGCTAGTAGATTCAATTACTTTTCCTTCCTGCTACATTATATGGAATTAACTGTAAAATATTTTAAAATACAAGTTTGAGGGAAAAGAAAATTTTCTTTTGAAAAGAAGTAAACTAAATTTTATTTGTCCTTAATTAACTATATTTTTAAAATTAATGTAACATGACCTTGGAATTGGATTTTAACTTTAAATGATTATATTTATGTTTGTAAATATTATGGTAAATTTAGGTAAAAGTTTTTAATAATGAAGTTTAATTCTAAAGTTAAAGATATTTGGTATGAAAGGATAAGATTATGTTTTTCTATTTAAAGTAAAGGAAATTGTATTTTTGAAGTATTAAGAATTTTAGAGTTTCATGTAAGAAGAAAAGAATGAAATTTCATGAAAAATCTTAAACTAATATGAATGTATAAAGTGAAGAAAGGTAAGGAGTTTTGACTTTAAGAAGAGAATAGTGAAGTTCAAAATTATTGAAAGGCTATCTAGATATAGTAATCCTCACTTAAAAAAAAGAAAAAAAAAGAAGAGGAAAAGAAAAAGGAAAAAAAGGGAGAGAAAGAAAAGAAAAATGAGTGAGGAGAAGCGTGAGGATATGCTTAATCAAAAATTGGCTTTACTTGAATCAACTTAAGGAAAAGGCTTTATTATATTTTCTAAACTTGTATTGAAGTATTAGTAGCATTACTAGAAAAATTTTCATGAAGTTCTTTCTCATATGAATTTTCTAAATATCCTTGATATAAAAAATTGCAATTCTTCTTGAACTGAATAGAAATTAAGATATATTAAAATTGATTACTAAGTATTCTTAGACTTAGAGTTTGAATCTAAGTTATTAAAGGTTTTTCTTAAATTTTACTATTTTATTTACTAAATAAAAGTAGATAAGTTTATAAGTTTGTCTCTATCCTAAGTGATATTTTTAATTAGTAAAAGAGTTACTTGAGGATAAGTAACATTTAAGTTTGGGGGATTTTGATACACCTAAAAAATGTGCAATTTTTCATATGCTTTTAATGCCTATATTTGGTGATTTCCAATGATATTGCACTTTAAAGGAAGCAATTTTTGTATATTTTTTGTTTCAGGTACAGAAAATGGAGTTTTGAAGAAAAATAAGCAAAAACAATGCAATTTGGAGCAAGAACGAGCAAGAAAGAAAATTTTGTCCTGACACATTTTGATATGTCTTTCTATGTTTAATCTCTTTTATACTTCTCACACATTTTTGAATGAAATTAAAATTTAAAGAAATTTTATTTTTATGCTTATTTTGTAGGTCTATCTGTTAGGAACGCAACACAACTAAAATGGGGTGAAACTGAGCTAAAACAAAGCCAAACAAAGCAAAATTGTGGAGCTACGTAGGGTGGGCGCCGGCAACACTGAAGAGCAGAAAAATGATGAGAAAATGACACCGAAAACATCGAAAATGGTGCTAACCGCATCCGAGACAGTCATGGATCAATTTTTGGCGGTTTTTGATGTTCTAGAAGGCTCCCAAGTGATTCAAACACCCCATGAAACAATTCAAAGAATCTAGACACTTGGAAAAGGCTCTTGACTGAAGAGACATGTCTTTTGGATGAATAGATTTTTCTCTTAAAAAATGAGGGAATTTGTGTCTCTTTAAAAAAGAGGGTTTGGCACCTCTCATATGCATGCGCGCGTGTGTGTGAGGGTGTGTGTGTGCGTGAGAAAATGTGGAGAATGTTTAGTGATCTTAGAATAGAAGTAGAAATGTAGATTTTTTACCTTTTTTGAGAGATTGGTGAGGGGATTTTTAGAGAATTTGTAAGGGAATGTTCTAGCATTGCATGGATTGGCGGGAGACTCTGTGGGAGAGATTTTTATCTTTCTTTCAAGGAGAAAAAGCTAAGTATTGTGTTCTTCATTATCTCATAATTTAGCAAACACTTATCTAGTGGATTAGTTTTAATGTAATGAAGTTTTTTGTTGTATTTTCTTCGTGCTTCGTGATGTGTTTCTCTTACTCTTTCTTCTTCTTAGGAAATTGTGGCATGAGAGAATTATGTCATTATTTTCCTTTTACTTTTCTTTTAAAATGAGTAGGATTCATGTTTTGGATTTTAGGATGCATGCTTGAAGAAGTTTTAATTATAAATATGATGGTTTTTAATTGCACTTCATTTACATTACAGTAAAGGCATGTTGTAGTGTTAAAATTATTTGTAATTGCATTAAGACCGGAGAGGGTGGTGTAATTCTCAACAAAGTGGAACCACATTCAAATTTCATGGATGATGAAGTTCATGGGGGTTGGATGCAAATAAATAGAGAAATATACCTTGATGTGCATATAATTAGAGATTTTAGGGTGATAGAATAAAATTCCCAATTCGGTCATAGCATTTAAAGAACTAAAGCGAGAGTTAGCCTTTAGAGGAAGGGAAGTGGGAGCTTTGGAGTGGGAGCCAGTATCCTCCTAGCCTAGCCATGGATTTAGAGACTAAACCTGAGATTAGCCAATGATTTTTTATAACATTGAATCAGGGCAGAGACTTAAAATTACTTCTATTTAGCACACACAATATTTAATGTATCTCATTCCTTTACATTATCCAACTCACTACATAAGAATAGTAGTTTTGAAAATCTTAAAATTCTCCAAACTAATTCATCCAGAAAGGGTTATCTTTAGAATTTAATATTTACATTAAGAATAGTTACTACCCTTATATTTAAAATTTGCATTTATGAGTAGTTTCTAGATAAAACACCATTTTAATAAACATTCCAAACTAATGGCTAATAGTAGTAAACTGGAATTTGACTAAGGACATCTTTCCTCGCTTCCTCATGGGATTGATAATCGGGGCTTAATCAGAAAG
This sequence comes from Phalaenopsis aphrodite, assembly GCA_003013225.1. Taxonomy (NCBI): domain Eukaryota; kingdom Viridiplantae; phylum Streptophyta; class Magnoliopsida; order Asparagales; family Orchidaceae; genus Phalaenopsis; species Phalaenopsis aphrodite. Next base: position 364,703 of record NEWO01000639.1, read on the forward strand.
TCCTATATAACTTGAGCGATATGTATACTTGTGTTTATATCATTTTGACTATAACGATTATAAAAAAATAAGCATATAAAAAACTCAAACCACTAATCTTAGGTTTAGTCACTAAATCTATGGCTAGGCTAGAAGGATAGTGTCTCCCACTTCAGAGCTCCCACTTCCCTTCCCCTGAAGGTTAACTCTCAGTTTAGTTCTTAAACACTAAGATCAAATTTGGGATTTTAGTCTGTCACCCTAGAATCTTTAATTCTACACCCAACAATGTATATTTCCCTATTTATTTGCACTTAATTCCATGATCGAAGTACTCCTTCATGGAATTAAATGTGATTCTCACTGTGTTGTAGAACTCATACTCCATTTCCTGGATCATATGTTTCGCAATATATTTTAATAATTTAATTGGTCAGATCGAAAATTAAATTAAGAACGGAGTTGAAAAATCATCACAATTTATTTTATATTTTAACATTGGCACATCCAAATTATCTCTTCATTTCACCATATCTCATAGCAGGGAGAACGATAAAGGAAATTACTCAGACTTCATGAGAATGATACAATAAAACACAAATTTCATATATTAAAAAAAGTTCATACAATAATAATAAACAAACAACACTTATCTGAAACCTTTTCTCAAAGCAAATCCCTTGTAGCCTCTCTTAAGAAATTTAGGAAGAAGAAATCTCTCACTGCTCTCCCTCTCCACCACTCTTAGAGAAGAATTCACACTTAAACTCATCATAAAAACTCAAAAATATAAAGGAAATTAATGTCTAATGGTGTGTAATGGCGTGGAAGAAAGTGGAAGTGGTTGAAGGTTGATGGGGTGTGAAGGGGGGCGAAGAAGGCAAGAGAGAGAGAGAGAGAGAGATCTTTTCTGATCAATTTCAGCTCTAAATAGAGCCTAAGGTTGGTTTTCAGATAGGTGCATCCAAAACTCTTCAAAAAGCATCCAAGTTCTTTGAATCTTCTAGAAATATAGTCTACTCCGACACTGGCATCGTCGGTGCTCATTCTGGCGCCATCAGTGCTAGTGGCCAGTCAATTAAATCTGTGCTCTCTATCAAAAGACATCATCAACGCCCAATCTGGTGCCATCAGCACTGAACAAATATTCAAAAACTCCATTTTGACTCCAAATTTCATCCTTTTTGCTTCTGTTTTGTTGGTAGTCCTAAAAATCAACAACCTGCAATAAAACATAAAAAAATACCTTCCTTTAAAGTGCAACATTTCCAAAAATGAGTATAAAATATGAGTCTTAAAATACATATATTTTTAGTGTATCATCCACCTAATGAGAAACATTATCTAGCTTTAATTTTTGTCTCCCAAAAACTTAGGCACTACATGTTTTCTCATAAAATTATCCTCATTTTGAAAGTTAATATGTTGCAATATTTAATGACCCGACCAACACTTTCCAGATGACTAACATGTTGGTTGATGGTTTTATTTCAATTTGCTATAACTTTTGTTCCCCTCAGTTTTATGAAGGGTCAGGTTTTAGCAGATTTTCTCACAGCACACCCACTTCTAGCTGGATCCCCTCTCAATAATGAATTACCAGATGAGCAAACACTGCAAATAGAACCCTTTAGTGTCAGACATTGGGAAATGTACTTCCATGAGGCTTCATCAGCCAAGAAAGATGAAGGATCATAGATGGTTATACCAGGCAAGGCAGGGATTGGTTTTATTTTCATCATGCTAGATAAAGGTATATTGAGATTCTCCTACCACTCGACAGAGCTATGTATAAATAATGAAGCAAAATTTGAAGCATTAATCATGAGATTGGAGTTGGCAATCTTGATGGATATAACAGACGTCACCATTTATGATGATTCTCAACTTATTGTTCAACAATTTTCCAAATAATACAAGATTTTGAAACCAAGACTAGAAGAAAACCACCGGTACACAATGATGCCGCTTGAACAGATCCCTAATGTTACACTATATAGGATTCCTTGAGGAGATAATGCCCATGCCGACGCTCTAGAAAAATTTGCTAAGGAGTTGGTGTGTCCATCGGAGGATTCCATTGATATTATGGTACAAGGAAGATGAGTTTTATCTCGAATTGACCTTGAAAATCTACATAAGCTCAAAAAAGAAGAAGGAATGATGATTGCAGTGGCTAACATCAACGAAGATTGGCGTAAGTCATTAATAGAATATTTGCAAACCGGAAAGCTAACAGAGGATAAGTTTGAGGCATATCACATCACAATAATGTCTATATCATATGCTCTGATGGGTGATGTTCTCTACAGGAGGTCATTCGATCAGATGTGGTTGCCATGTTTGAGCAGAGCAGAAGCACAAAATATCATCAAAGTACATGTCGAATTCTGTGGTGCTCACCAGTCAGGGCCAAAGATGAAGATGAAGATCAAAAGACTCGGATATTATTGGCTGGCAATGATATTCGATTGCATGGATGCAGCTAGAAGGTTTCGCATTTGCCAAGTGCATGGGGTGATCTTATACCAACCTCTGAATGTGCTACACCTAATTGTTGCCTTGTGGCCATTTGAGTGTTGGGGCACGGACACAATAGGTTGATAGATCTTCCATCCTCTAAGGGACACATATTTATCCTTGCCACTACGAATTACTTCTCCAAGTGGGCAGAGGCAGTAACGTTATGAGAGATTACAGCATAACATCTTCTGCGATTCTTCAAGACCAATATAGTCTACCGTTTCAGTGTTCCACGCAGGGTAATTTTCAACAACGGGACAACCTTCAAGAGCACGAAGATCAACAACTTTTTCAAATGACATGGGATAGATTGGAGATACTCTACAATCTACTTTTCCATGGAAAATGTCTTAGCCAAAGCTTTTAACAAAATACTCATTTAGATTCTAAAGAAGACACTAGATGAAAATAAAAGTAATTGGCATAACAAACTATTAGAAGCTTTGTGGGCCTACAAGATGATGTTTAGGACTCCCACTCAATGTACACCTTACACACTTGTGTACGGGTTTGAGGTCGTACTACCTCTAGAAGTTTAGACACTGTCTCTCAGAGTTTCCATTGCCAACTAAATCACAATCAAAGAAAGTGCAAAAGTCAGACTTGAGGAATTAGAAAGTCTTGAGGTAAAACGGCTAGAAGCACAACAACACTTGGAGAAATACCAAGCAAGGATGGTGCAGGCTCATGAAAAATTGGTCCACCCAAGGACTTTTAAATTCGGTGATCTTGTCCTCATTCTCAAAAGGCCTATTCTTACACACCGTAAGATAGATGAAAATTTTGAACTACATTGGGAGGGACCATTAGTAATAGAAGAAGTTTACTTAGGAAGATCTTACCAGCAGGTGGATTTTCGGGGCGAAAGACCTATGTTGCAGGTCAACAGCCGCTACTTGAAGATATATTACCTGATGTGACGTTGCTTGAAATCGACTGTTTTTGAAAAATTGATTGTTCTGAGGTTATTTATTTGGTCAGGCGTCTGTGACTGGGTCCCATGTTTTGTAATAAATTGACCTCAATAAAATGAAAGATTTAGAAATTTGTCCACTTTGTTTCTCTTCTTTTGTTTCTAATTTTCAAAACCTAATTAAAATTAAATTAAACTTGAATAAATAAAATTTGCAAATAATAATAAGAAATATTTTAAGTGGTTTGTTCTTGTTCTTGTTCATGATGAATGTCAGCACACTGATGTTTTTCTATCTTCTGCAGAAGAAATGTCGGGACACAAGCTGATTTTTTATTTTTGAGATGGCCTCAATCTCGCACTGAATGGAGAAAGGGTTGCTCAGGATGGTATTATAGACTTGGACTTTGATTTCAGTCAAGTCAATGTAGAATATGATAATCCCCTGATGGACTTCGTCTATCACCAAGAAAAGGAAGGATTACCATCTCTATTAAAGATGGCCACCAAAGAAGCTCCTCACGGAAGAGGAAGAAAGTAATCACTCAACAACAATATCCAATCGAAGGAACCAATCATCTAAAATTCTTGATAATTGCTTCGACAAGGGATTTAGTAGGTGTTGATGACGAGAGAGTACTAGATGCACCGCTCAGAAGAACGCAATATCACAATTTCAACCAGCGCAAGCATAGATCCTTCTTGCGAGAAGAAAGAAGATGACAGAAAGAAGCAGCAGGCCTTCTCACCCCTACTCCAGAGGGGAAGATTTATGAAATATGCATGAAGGAGACCTCTTCTAGCTCACCTGATATAGAGGATTAGTTAGAGCCAACCACAAAGTCGATACAGACTGAAACACCTTATGCATCTTACTCCGCTATGCAATGTTGAAATTCCCGTGGGAGCATCTACCGGAGGAGCATTTGTTGAATGCTAGAGATGCAATGTTATACATTTGGATTGCAATAGTTCTTTTCAAGAGTTCACAGCTACCGGTGTGGGAGCCCAGGAGGTAGCGTACCTAGATCCTGAGTCATAAATCCCATTGCCTACAGAACAAAATTAGACGTGGATTCCTGCAGATGTTGAGGCAAGGAGACAACCTTGACAGTTTGAGGAGATCTTCATAACAGAATTAGAAAGAATGTGCAAAGTCAAAAGAAGAGATTTTGAGTTCTACGAAGAAGTTTGAGGTAAAATTGTCAACATTTTGGAAATCATGGCGCAGTATACCAGGGTATTCTCAAAAAATAACAAAAAAAAATAGTTGGACTGTGTATTTGACATGGGGGATAGAGGTCGAGTTGGCTAGCTGAGGTCGAGAACTTATTCAGAGCCACGAAAATGGATGCACGAGAAAGGAAGAATAACCATTCAGTGTGGATGTTGCTACAATTTTATTGAAGATATGCAAGGGAACCCCCCTGGAATCGTAAAATACGATGAGGTGGATTCAATGCCTTATGGAATAAAATGAATGGTCAAGAGGCTGGTTTGATGGAGTATATTACCATCCGACTACATCCTGAACAACTGCATAATTAATATTTACGAGAAGGGGGATTGCATTCCTCCCCATATTGATATCCATGACTTCATCAGACCTTTTTGCATAGTATCTTTCATGAGCAGAAGCAACATACTCTTTGGAAGAGAAATCGACACCGTTGGCCCAGGAGAATTCAGGGGGTTGATATACCTAAAATATATAGTATTTTTAGACACATTTTTATACCTATTTTTGAGGTATTGCGCTTTAATGGAAGGTATTTTTGTGTTTTTCTTGCAGATACAAGTAAAAATGGAAAAAAATACTTAAAGGAGTGAAAATTATCAAATTTGGAACAAAAAGGTGAAAAATTGTGCAAAAGAGTTTTGGCGCCTAAGCACCAGAAATGGCGCTTAAGCGCCGGTTAAATAGAGAAGGTCGTGCCTAAGCGCTGAGACCCCGCGCTTAAGCGCCAGTGACAGTTGCTAGATGAGTAAAATCAATTTTCACAAATTTTGAAGAGGTTTTTGAGGCACCCACTAGCTTAATAGGTGGTTGTAACCACCATGGACAAAAATTATCATGAAAGGATGCGTCTCTTGGGCAAATACATCGAATCAAGGCACATTTTGAAGAGATCCCAAGGCACCTCTTGGAAAACTATACAAGAAAGAAGAGAGGACTTAGAAAAGAGTCCTGAAAATATTGGCAGGTTTTGAAAGTTCTTCTCTGGGGAGTTAGTTTGGAGAGATTTTTAGGAACCACTTTTTACTTACTTTATCTTTTTTATTTTTTTGTTTTGAGTGATTGTAAAAGAGAAGAGATTCAAAAGAACTTCAAGAGTTTAGTGGAGGACTTGAGATAAGTTTTCATCTTTTTGTTTTAGACTACTTTTGGTTTTAATCGATACTTGTTGTTGATTTGACAATGATTTCTTCCTTTAAACTAAAGTGTGGTTTTATTTTCTCCATGGATTATGCATAGTTTTCTTTATATTTCTTCTTAAAATGATAAGTAATTAAGTTTTGGATGGAAGTTGTGGAGAGTATTGATCTTTAATGATGGAAGAAGTTGTGATTATTTAAATCCATGCACCATTTACTTCTTGATTTGGCCAATCCAAATGTTAAAATTTGTTGTGAGAACATGTAAGAACTGTACTGGTATTATCTCAGTCAACAATTAGAAAGAATCACATGAGTTTGTATGAATGAGAATGTAGTTTATATAATTGAGTGCAAATAAATACGAACATACTCATTGAAGGGTGTAGAGTTAGAGGACTTTAAAGTGACAGGTTAAAGCCCCCAACTTATTTTATTGTTTTAGTTTTTGATATGAGAATGTTAGCCCCCAGGTGGAGGTAATCGAGGGAAATCTAGAGTGAGAGCTAGTACCTTCCCTGCCTAGCCAGTCTTCAGAACTATTCAAACTTTAAATTAGCCAATGTCATTTATAACATCTCTAGTAAGGGTAAAAAATATTATTG
>NEWO01000640.1:4668-23828 GCA_003013225.1 Phalaenopsis aphrodite
AGTCTAGAAATACTTAGTAATCAAATTTAAGAGATCTGTATCTCTATTCATTTCAAGAAGAATTACAATTTGACATATTAAGGACATTTAAAACATTCATATGAAAAAGAACTTCATGAAAGCTTTACATGGAATGCAACTAATACTCCAATATAAGTTTAGAAAATGTAATAAAGCTCCTTCATTAAGTTGATTAAAGGGAAGCCAATTTTTGATTAGGCATCTCCTCACTTATTTTTTTTTTCTTGTTTTTCCTTTTCTTTTGCAATCTTTTCTATCCTTTCTTTTATTTTATTTTTCTAAGAGAGGATTGCTATATCTGGATAGGCTTTAATGATTTTGAACTTCACTACCCTCTTGTTAAAGTCAAAACTCTATACCTTTGTTTACTTTATAAATTCATATTAGTTTATGATTTTTCAGAAAGTTTCATTCCATTCTTCTTACATGAAACTCTAAAACTCTTAACACTTCAAAAATATAATTTCCTTTACTTTAAAGAGAAAAATATAGCCTTATCCTTTCATACCAAATATCTTTAACTTTAGAATTGACCTTCATTAATAAAAATTATTTACCTAAATTTACCATAATAGTTATAAAGAGAAGTAGTCATTTAAAGTTAAATCTTAATATCCGAGGCCATGTTAAATTAATTTTAAGAATATAGTTAATTAATAATAAATAAAATTGTTTACTCTCTTTTCAAATTAAATTTTTCTTTCCCCCAAACTTAAGTTTTAAAATGACTTTAAAAAAAATTTAAATACAAAATTAAACTGGTGAAAGAAAACAATAAATGCATGATAATAAAATTTAACCTGTAGAGGATTTTTGACTATGAAACTGGGCTCTGGTATTCTGCAGGTACTAATTATAAAACTACATACAGGCTTTAAAGCATTAAATAAAACAAAATTTATTCTAGAGAACTTGCTGAGAATTAAAAATATAAATACAAAAAATGAAAAACTAAGTCGACAAACTAAACTGAAATTGCTAAGAATGCAGAAAAAGTGAAAGTATAATTACTATTACAGATTTAGTTCACAACACAACATAAAAACTTTTTTTACTATAACAAGTTTCAAATAAAAGTACATCCCAATACACACACAAACAAAAAACAGACATAAAAAATAACTAAACTAACTCATGAAACATTAATCTTCATATCCTTCCTCTTCATCAACTGATCCTTCTTCCTATTCTTCTCCTCCTTCTTCATCATCATGAATGGGGGTATAGGGAGTGAAACTGGGGCAAGTAGGAAAGTCTATATTAGGTTCATGCCTAAGGTGTCTTACCATGGAATTTTTATAATCATTATCATGTTAAACTCTCCTCTGTTGATATTCATCATTATATGCATTCCTTGCTCCTATCTCTTCCAACTGAGTTTGAATATTTACTATATCCATCTGTTGAATCATTAGTTGATCCATAATACCTTCAAGTGATACATATCTAGAAGTAGATGCCCTTGCAGCAGATGTACAGGGCCTATCCCTTCTTCCACTTCTACACTCAACAAATTATTCTATTCTCTGAATCAAATGTCTGCTTGTTTCATTTTCTGACTGCAATCTCTTTTCATTTCTATTGGATTCTACTCCTGATTATTCACATAGAGTGAAAATCAAGGTAGGGCATCTCAATCCTCCAGCTATAGAACTACCAACAATACTTTGAGCATGCTGAACTATAAGTGCACCCACATCTTATGACTTCATATTCTGAATGCAATAGTTGAGTACAACTCTATCTTTAGTAACATTAGCCAAATTATTTGTTGGCAATAGTCTAGCAGAAATGAAGTGGTGCCATATGTTTGACTAAATAATTAACATGGAAGCAGGGAAGTTAATCATCTTGTTATTCCTAATCTTCCATTCCCCTCTTCCATCAGTAAAAAATGTAATCACTTCCTCCAGTGATCAACCAGCATCACAAATGCAGCATATTCATTGAAAAATACACCCTTCAAACCATAAAAAGTATTTATCGGATCAGTACTAAATTCAAATTATTTACCTCTAACTAAGATGTGATCTTCATTAGTGAATCTCAGGTTTGCATAAAATTCCCGAACCATCGGGACAATTGCTACAACAATCTAACTCCTCAAGCAAGGTTATTTGGTAAGAAACTTTTCACCATGAGTTTTCTTCAAGCATTTTCATCAAAAAATTCAATTTTTTGATTTCCTAAAACCCATAGTGGAAATAAAAAAATTCTAAGTTAAAGTGAAGCTCTTACCAAGAGAAGATGAAAGCTATAATTTTTAGCCTTCAAATCCTTCTCTTTTACCCCCAATGTGATGCCCTAGACCTTGCTCTTGAGGTAGAAGACAACACGAGTAACGAAAATGGAGTTTGTTCATGTAGTTTTGCAGTTTTCTAGGAAATATAACATATTCTAAACTTTGACGCATCATGCGCCAAGGCTCTGTAAGTTGGCACATCATGCGCCAGAGCTCAAATTTTTTAGCTTTTAGTTTTTTGTGAAAATTTGCTCTGTACCGCTTTACATCAAACTCTATTTGACTCAAACAAACCTTTCTAAGCATACATAAACACACTGAAACCAAACTTTTACAAACAACACAAAACTCACATTTATATATAAAATCAGTGCTATTAAAAACTAACATTTTTCAAGCAAACACAAATAGACTTCAGTATTCTAATGCAAATCAACATCCTAACACTGAAATATAAACATCAAAATTCAAAACATAAACATAGATAATTTTCTTTAGAAAGGAAATGCAATCCAACACAACAAACTAAAACAAACAGTGACACAAAATATTTCGTGCATAAACTAAGATCAAACTTCATCTTCACTATCATCCTTCTAGATATCTCCCATCGATTGGTAGTGCACATACAAATTATAGATAGGTGAAAATTCATCAATTGAATTTTACTCCTCAATCCAAGTATGTTTCTTGAACATACATACCAATCTATCTTCAATAAGCCTTATATGTTCAAAATGTTCCTTCAGTCTCCAAATCTAGATGATCCGACATTTCAGTAATTTTCCCAATCACGTGCATAAGATTCTACACATCTTTTTCAATCTTTTTGATATTTTTTGAAAGTGCACTCAAGTTGAAGTAGGGCTGAATAGGTATTGAATTCTGAGAACTTTGATCTATCAGTACATTCATATCATTTTCTTCACCCACTCCAATGCAGTTGCAGTAGACTTTTGGATTCATCGGCTTCCAAGGAAGTAACACTTTTTCACAACTTTCATAAGGTACTTGCGATTGACTGCAAAGTAAGAAAATAGTAGATGGATGTCTCAGTCCAGTTGTAGATCCATTCACAATCCAACCCAAAATTGATTTCAAAATAATAGCTCCAACATCAATAGGTTTTTTGGTTTGAATGGAATAATTTAGAATGACACACTTCTTAATAACCTTACTAATTTTCATGGTAGGAAGTAACTTCGATGCAATAAAGAAGTGTCACAATTTTGAAACCAGATTTAAAAATGATGAAGGAAAATTAAATTTCCATCCTTCTTGGTCTCCCTATTAGCATCTTCATTCGTAAGGTAGCGGTAGAGTTCATTCATATTCTCTCTTAAAGAGGTAAAGTTTGCATAATGGCAGATAGGCAAGTTTTTAGTCATAAACATCTTAATTATTCTTGAAGGAGTGAACTGTACAAACCTGCCTCGCACATAAATCATTTCTTAGTTGATCTCATGAAGATTTACATAAAAATCTCTTACTACGAGAACATTAATAGCGATAGTAGTGTAGCAAAGCACTTCCCAATGCCTCTGTGGAATAGACTCTTCTACTCGAGTATTCGGCATGTTGAATCCTCAATTCACAAATCCCCTTTCTTTGATAAGCCTCTTCTTTACTAGAACTCGATCATGTAATTTATGTTCATCGAAACTGATAAACATTTTCTAGCTGAAAATTCCAAAACTAAGAGTTTCTAAAGTGGAAATCCATAGTAATTTAAAAATGATGATAGTTTCATCGTTTTCCCCCCTAAAATATGGTTTGGAGTCAATTTTTAGGATTTATATGGAGAAAAATTGCCAAAAGTCACCATTTGACATGTTTTGAAAATTTTCGGACCCACAGCGCATCATACGCCGATTTGGCACATCATACGCGAGCTCTGTGGAAAGTGGCGCATCATGGACCAGTTCCAGAATTTTCACCGTTTTGATTTCAATCTAATAAATTCTCAATTTGTCCATAAAATTTAGGCAAATAAATATGTTTCTAAATATTTTATCAAATACATGGACTACATAGAGACACAAACATAAATATACGTGAAATATCTCAAATAAAACAACTCAAAAACAAGCTAAACAACGATATAAATGGGTTACCTTCTACAAAGCACTTAGTTTATTGTCGTCAACTCGACATTCCAAGTTTTATTCTGGGTGACCCAACATTACTGTCTCTTTAAAAGCTGGTTTTTGACCATCAAAATATGATTTCAATTTGTACCCTTTCACTTTAAATATTCTTCCAGTCTTGGGGTCTTCAATATTAACTGTCCCATAGGGATAGACTTTTATAACCTTGAATGGCCCTTTCCATCTAGACTTCATTTTTCCAGGAAATAATTTTAATCTTGTATTGTATAATAAAACTTCATATCCAGGTTCAAATTCTCTTTTTATTATCTTCCGATCGTGCCATTCTTTCATTTTTTCCTTATAAATCATTGTATTATCGTATAATTCATTTCTAATTTCCTCAAGCTCATTCAATTGCAATAATATTTTCTCACCAGCTTCTTTCAAATTGAAATTTAATTCTTTTATAGCCCAATAAGTTTTATGCTTCAATTCAAACCTCAAGTGACAAGTCTTCCCAAAAATTAATCTATAAGAGGACATTCCTATAAGTGTCTTATAGGTTGTCCTATATGCCCACAATGTAGTATCTAATCTAGTAGACCAACCCATTATACAAAGATTAACACTTTTTCCAAAACTAGATTAATTTCACAATTAGATAATTCTTCTAAACCACTCGTCTGGGGATGATAATTAGTTATAACTTTATGCACTATATTATATTTTTCCACCAAACATGCAACTGCTGCATTTCTAAAAAGAGATCCTCCATCAGTAATGATTACTCTCGGCATTCCATATCTTGCAAAAGTAGTTTTAATTAGAAATTTTGAAATACTACGAGCATCAAATTGAGGTAAAGCAATTGCTTCAATCTATTTTGAAACTTAATCCACTACAATCAATATATATATATTTCCAAATGAGGGTATAAATGGTCCCATAAAATCCAATCCCCATGCATAAAAAATTTCAATTTCAAAATTTCAATTTAGATGCATTTCATTTCTTCTTAAAATATTACCTACTCTCTGACACCAATCACATGTTTATATATATATATATATATATATATATATATATATATATATATATATATAAACATCTTTAAATAGAGTAAGCCAACAAAATCCAGATTGTAAAATTTTATGGACAGTTCTATCATTTCCAAAATGTCCTCCAAATTCAGAATCATGTCATTTTTGTATAATCTCTTAAATTTCCTTATAAGGCACACATTGTTTTATCATTAAATCTTTACATTGCTTATATAAATAAGGATCATCCCAAAAATATGATTTTGCATCATGAATGAATTTCTTTTTATGTTGTTTTGTTAATCCATATGGTAAAATACCCTAACAATATAATTTACAATATCAGCATACCAATATATTTCCCATCCTTTTACTGCATAAAGTTGTTCATCATGAAAAGTTTCGTTAACTTTTTTTTCCATATGTAGTATTTCTTCTTGTTGTAGCCTTGATAGATGATCAATAATTTGATTATCAATCCCTTTCCTATCGACTACTTTGAAATCAAACTCTTGCATTAGAAGTACCCATCTAATTAATCTTGGTTTAACATCCTTCTTTTGCATCAAATATTTAATAATCAAATGGTCAGTATGCACAACACATTTAGCTCTAATAAGATATGATCTAAACTTATCGAAAGAACACACAATAGCTAATAAATTTCTTTCAATGGTGGTGTAAATAATTTGATCATTATTAAATGTATTACTAGCATAGTATATATCCTTAAAAATCTTATCATATCTCTGCTGTAAAGCAACTCCAATTGCATAGTCACTAACATCATACATTAATTCAAAAGTTTTCTCCCAATCCGGTGAAACATTTATAGGAGCAGTAATCAGTTTTTCCTTTAAATTTTTAAAGGCTTTAAAATAATCTTAATTAAAGTTAAATTTTGTATCTTTCTCCAAAAGTTGGCATAATGGTTTAGTAATTTTTTAAAAATCTTTAGCATATCTCCTGTAAAATCCAGCATGTCCTAAAAAACTCCTAACTCCTCTTACTGGAGTATGTGGAGGTAGGCTTGATATAACCTGTATTTTTATAGGATCTACTTCCATGCCAATTTTTTGAAATTTTATGTCCAAGCAAAATTCCTCTTGCAACCATAAATTAATATTTTTTTTCCAATTCAATACAAGATTAGTCTTTTCACAATGTTCCAGAACCTTCTCTAAATTACTTAGACATATTTTGAATAAAGCTCCAAATATAGAAGAGTCATCCATAAAGACTTTAATCCTTTTTTCAATCAAATCACTGAAAATTGACATCATACATTTTTAAAATGTTGCAAGTGAATTACATAATCCAAAAGGAATTTGCTAAAAAGTAAAAGTTCTATAAAGACTAGTAAAAGTTTTTTTTTCTCTTGATCATCTTGAGTAATAGGTATTTGATGATAACTCATATATCCATCAAGAAAACAAAAATATTTATGCCCAACTAATCTATCCAACATCTGGTCCAAAAGGGTAAAGGAAAATGACCTTCTTGGTGGCTGAATTTAATTTTACATAATCTATGCAGATTCGCTAACCAGTGACTTGTCTTGTTAATAACAATTCATTATGCTCATTTGTTAATACAGTCACACCACCTTTCTTTGGAACACAGTGAGGACTAACCTAAGAACTATCTAAATTAGGGTATATTATTCGAGTATCTAACCATTTTAAAATTTCTTTCTTTACTACTTCTTTCATCAAAGAATTTAATAGCCTCCATGTCGATCATCTAATAAGATTCTATGCATACAAATTGAAGGACTGATTCTTTAATATTAGCTAATGTCCATCCAAAAGCTTTCTTATATCATTTTAAAATTTCCAGCAACTGTTGTTCTTGCATATCAGTTAATTCTAAGGATACTATAATAGATAATGTAGATAACCTCCAAAAGATGCATACTTCATATGTGTAGGAAGTGTTTTCAGTTCTAGTTCATGGGGTTTCTTAATAGATGAAATTAAATTCTTGTTACTTTCTATGGGATCTAACATTTCAAATCTTTCCTGAACATAATCCATATCTTCTTTTCTCACTTCCATAGATTCTTCTTGAATTCTATCGTCATCTTGATATTCCATATATTCCTTTTTAAATTCTCTTTCAAAAGTTTTCTTAAAATATTCATGGCTTAAATATTCATTAATATCCATTCTGAAGCATTCAATATCTTGCTCTTTTGTAGGGTATCTCACTGATTTTGCAATATTAAATGTAAAATCTTGATCACTAACTCTCATAGTTGGTTCTCATATCTGCACATCTATTAAAGCTCATCCAGTGGCTAGGAATGGTCTTCCTAAATGATAAGAATTTCTTTATCTTCTTCCATATCTAATGTAATAAAGTCCTCAAGAATAATAAACTTATCAACTTTTACCAAAACATCTTCTATAACTCCTTTAGGGTAGGTAATCAAACAATCAGCTAACGGCACAGTTACAATTGTAGGTGAAATATCTCCAAAGCCCAACCTTCTGAAAATTGATAACGACATAAGATGAATGTTGGCTCCAAAACTACATAAAGCTTTTACATAAAATTGTTCGCCAATAGCACAAGGAATTGTCAAACTTCCAGGATCCTTAAGTTTTCATGAAGCTTTTTCTGAATTATAGAGCTATACTCTTTACTGAGTGCAACAGTCTCATTATCTACAAACTTCCTTTTCTTATTAAATATATCCTTCATGAACTTCACATAGCTTGACATTTGTTTCAAAGCTTCAACAAATGGAATGTTTATCGTTAATCTCCTAAAATTTTTCAAAAATTTTGAAAATTTATTACATAGGTTTCTATTTCAATTTTTGAAGAAATGGATGTGGTGGTCTTTCTACATGGATTCTCATTGGCATAATAGGATTTCCTGCTTCAACATGAAAATATTCACCATATTTTTCATTTTTCACCTCATCTTTTTCAACTTCAACTTCTTATTGAAATCCATTTTCTAAATCTTTTTCACTTCTTGGTTGAGTAGCTTTAATTTGCTCTTTGTTATGATCTTTAGGATTTACTTCAACATTCCTAACCAATGTTCTTGGAGGTCTATTGCTAAGTGCAATAAGAATACATCCCAATTGATTTTCCATGTTTCTAATAGTAGCTCTTTGACTTTGTAATTGACTACCCATCTGCAATATCAATTCTTTCATTGATAACTCTTACTTCTCAATCTACAAATTATTAAAACCTGGGGGGTAATAAGGTTTATTTGCGTGGTTCCCTTGATTGTTAGAGTTTCCCAATGGGTTCGTAGTGTTGTTTCCCCATTTTGGATTTACAAGAATAGAATTAATGTTACTCCAACTAAAGTTTGGATGATTCTTCTAGCCAGGATTATAATAATTGGCATAATGATTATTAGAATGATTGTTTATTGCATTTAAATTGTCATAAGAAGATTGAGATTCTATAATTTGTCCCAACGAGTTCTCCTAAAGCATAGGTGTTATCTATGATTAACTCATTCCATAATGATCTATCTTCTTTGATATAGCAGTTATTTGGGTAGTAAAAATAGATATTGCATCAGAATCATGTATACTAGCTACTCTTTTTGGATTTATTGAAAATTATTTATAGCCATCTCCTCAATTAATAAATATGCTTCATCGAATGGTTTTGACATTAATGATTCACCACCACCAGCATCAATTATAAATCTAAGAGATCCAACCAACCCATTATAAGAAGTTTGAATTATTAACCAATTTGGAAAAGCATGATGTGGACACATTCTAAGGAAATCTTTAAATCTTTCCCAAGCTTCATAAATTGATTCCCCTTCAAACTAATAAATAGATGTGATATCATTTCTATGCTTAGTAGTTTTTGAAGATGAGAACTATTTAGCAAGGTGTAAACTAGGATATTCAGTAGGTGTTCCTCCAAACTGATTATTTTGTACCATTTGGATAATAGCAGGTTTAAGTTCGAATGAATTGACAGCTTGATGTGCCTAAAAATGTACTACTTTTCATGCTATATTTTATGATGATATTACACCTTAAAGGTATGTTTTCTTATGTTTTATGTTTTAGGTACATCAAATTGAATAATTTGGAGTGATTGGAGCAAAAAAAACAAAAATGGACCAAAACAGAGCAAAATGGAGAAAATCGGGTCGAACCGACGCACACCGGAGCCATGGGGACCAAAATCAGGCGCTTAAGTGCCTATGCCCTGTGCTTAAGCCCCCAAATATGGTACTTAGGTGCCACTAAATAGATAGGATGGCGCTTAAGCACCCCAAAATCGTCTCTTAGGCGTCAGAGACGATTTTTAACATATTTTCAAGAATATACATTGGATTTGGATGATTTTTGAAGAGTTCCTTCATGTGTCATTTGGAGAATTCATTGGAAATGATAAAATGGACTTTACATAAGAATTTAGGGAGTTTATAATGAGTTTTTAAGAGGCACTTGAGGCACGATCTGGAAGATTCAATGAATTTGGACACTTTTGAAGAGACACTTAAGAAATTCTTGGGAAATTATAAATAAAGCTTAAAAATAATTTTAAAAACTCTCTTGAGTCTCTTGTACTAGTTATAAGAGGAGAAGAAGGCTTGGGAAAGAAGAACAAGGCTTGGTCGAGAGCCCAAGTGGGGCGACAGGGTGACAAAGAAAGAGAAAGAGTGAGAGATTTCTTCATTTCTTTTCACTTTGTTCTTGGAGAGGATTGTAAAGAGATTGCTTTGACTATACAAGGAGAGTTTGATTTCCATAAGAGATAAGTATTTTCAATGTATTTTGATTTTAATCTAGTACTTTGTTTGTATGGTTTCAAAGTCATGTTTAATGAAAAGTTTTTGTTGTTTCTCCATGTGTAGTGAGTAGTTTTCTTTACGCTTCCCTCTTATAATAAATTAGTATGCATGTGTAGGATAAAGAATTGTGTTGAGTAAGAATATATTGTGATGATTTAATTTTGTTCTTCATTTACATGTAAACTTGATAAACTTGCACATTAAAATATGCCTTGAGAACATGTAAGATCCGGGATGGCTTGTCTCAATCAACTGAGGTGGAGTCACATGAGATTGTATGGATGATAATATAGTCCATATTTTTGAGTGAAAAAAATAGAGAAATAACTTTAATGGGTGTAGAGTTAGAGGACTTTAGAGTGACCAACTAAAGCCCCCAATTTGGTTCTTAGTTTTAGATCTTAATACTAGATGTTAACCTTCAGGTTAGGGGATAAGGAGACTCTAGGGTGAGAGCTAGTATCTCTCCTGCCTAACCAGTCTTTAGAATTCTTAAGATATGAATTAGAAAATGTTCTTTATATCACTTGACTGAGGTTAAAAAACATAATTGCTCCTATTTGTCACATTCTCTCTTACAACTTGGTTTACTTTTACACATGTTACTAATTTCATTATATGAGAAAGGGTACTTTTAATATATTAAACTCCACTTTTTGATTTTCACTAAGTATTTTAGTTTAGGAGTATAAGTAGTATTGTAGTAAAAATTGTAGGATATAATCAAAATCAAACTTTTATTGACCATCCAAGCTAGGGCATGTTATTCTAGACTAGGAATTCTCTTAAAAGCCGTCGTGATTAACCTTAATCTCCATGGGATTGATAATTGGAGGCATAATCAGAAACCCCTATATTACTTGATAATGATACGTACACTTGCGCAGAATCCCTTTTATTTAAATATTTAATTGGAATTTAACTTTGCTTGGGATCTAGTTTTCGGCGTCGTTGTTGGGGATTAAAATCTTCAAGTAGTGGTGTCAACTTCATAAATCCTTACATATAAAAAATATATGGATCAAGTTTTAGGCACCATTGTCGGGGATCTCAACGGTTGACATTGTCTTCTAGGAAAACTTTAGTTGATGTAATTAGGCTTAGACTTGGAAAATTGTAGTGCTGTAAGAATTTTTTTGTGTGAAAAGTGTTTTCTGTATAAAAAAGTGTTGTGAAAAAACTATTTATGTGAAAAACAAGGTGTTTGCAAAAATGTTTTGTTATGTTGAATAATATTTTTATTTTATTTGTTTAATTTTTAATGTATTATTTGTTGTTTTACGTATGAGAAACAAAAGATCTGTAGGACTTGTGTCTCATTATCTCGAGTTAAGAAAAAGGAAAAAATAAAAAAACATAAAGGACTTGAAAAATAAGAAATTGAAATAAAAAACTTTCAAAATAATAACTTGGAAATCATCTTAAATCGTTGAGAGGTTAATTAAATCCTACGATAGATGAAATTCATTCAAGTATATAAATCCCTGTCATAGAAGCTGACTCGTTTGAACTAAATCCGACGATTATCCAACTGGTGCAGAAGAACCAGGTTGAGGGAACTCCTTAGAAGGATCCCTATTTACACTCATCAAGTTTTCCATAACTTTGTGTTACATTTTGTTATAATTGCATGTTAGACGATGTTGTTAGACTAAGTTTTTTTTTCTTTCTCACCAAGGGATAAAGCTAAACTGTGGTTATACTCCTTAGTACCTAGCTCTATTAAAAATTGGGAGGAGTTAACTCAGAAATTTCTAGCTAAGTATTTTACACCTTCAAGGACTACTAAACTTAGAAATGATATTATCTCATTTTGTCAGTATAAAGGGAAATCAATATACGATGCCTTGGTAAGATTTAAGGAACTCCTAAAAAAGTGTCCACATCATGCTCTGCCCGATTGGTTAATCATTCAAACTTTTTACAATGGGTTAGTAGGATCCCTTAGGTTTACAATTGACGTTGCTGTTGGTGGATCATTATTGTCAAAATCATTTGATGAAGCATATGCGTTTATTAAAGAAATGACTACAAATTAATTTCAATGACCCTCTACAACGGAAAATCTTAAAAAATTAGTCAGTGTTCTTGATACAGATACGATTACAATTTTAGCACCTCAGGTTGTTGCAATATCAAGGAAGTTGGACCAATTTGGAATGAATCAACCTCAATTTACTCTAGTAAATGAGGAAAGTTCATTAGGGCTTATGATTGATTCTAACTTATCATATGAGACTTTAAATACCATAAACAACCTGTATTATAAACTTTACAACACAGGTTAGAGGAAACATCCTAATTTTAACTGGTATCATACTACTTCGGGTGGAAACCAACAATGGGAAAATAATCATGTAAATCCTAATGAAAGTTGGAATAATCAGAGGAACACAAACTATGAACCTTCATATACACTAGACTCTAACAATGATTAACAATTCGAGGATAAGAAAATGTCTATAAAAGAATTGGTATTGTAAATGGGAAACCAGTTGCAAGGTCAAAATGCTGCGATTAGAAACATAGAGAATCAACTGGGGCAAATTGCTAATTAACATAGCAATAGACTCCAAGGAACACTTCCTAGGAATAGTGAGATCAACCCTAAAGAAAAAAATGATGAACAAATAAATGTCCAATTAAGAAGTGGAAGAGAGATAATGGTTGTGGTTAGAAAAGAGAAAGAAGAGGTGAGAGAAACAAAGGAAACTATAAGACCTAAACAACATGTTTCTAAGGATCTGGAAATTTTAATATCTCCAACTAAACTAAATTTAGAAAGACCATCACCTCCATTTCCTCAAAGTAGGCAGTATGAGTAGGATAAACAATTTCATATTTCATGGAAGTACTTAAGAAGTTAACGATAAATATTCCTTTCGCTGAAGCTTTAGAACATATGCCAAGTTATGCAAAATTTATGAAGGAGATATTAAACAATAAAAGGAACTTTGAGGATTACGAGACAGTTGCACTAAGTGAGGAGTGTAGCACTAAATTTCAGTAAAAGCTTCTTAAGAAACTTAAAGATCCTTCTAACTTAACAATTCCTTATGTATTTGGACAAAGATTATGTGGAAAAGTTTTCTGCGATTTAGGATATGACATTAATGTGATGCCTCTATCAATATTTAGAAGGTTAGGTTTAGTCAGTATTTCTCCCACTACTGTAACCCTTCAGTTAACTGATCGATCTATCTTTTATCCAAAAGGGGTTATAGAATATGTGCTTGTTAAAGTAGATAAAGTTATCTATCCTATGGAATTTATTGTATTAGATATGGAGGAATACAAGGAAAATCCAATTATTTTGGGGAGACCTTTTCTTGTTACTAGACAAGCTATGATAGATGTGCAAAAAGGGGAGTTGATTATGAATATTATGGGCTATGAAGCGACTTTTGATGTTTTAAAGACTATGAATTATCCAGCTAAGAGAAAAGATGATGATTGTTTTTGGGTGGATGAAATTGATTATTTAAGTAAAGACCATTTCCAAGAATGTTTTTAGAGTAAGTTAACAGATGAGATCAAAAGACCTTCATGATGAGCTGAAAATGTTGTTTGAAGAAGACTGCATGTATGTTCAGGAGAAGTGCGAAATGATGGAAGTTACCGAAAATATCAAACTTTTAGTTCCATCTGTTGTAAAATCTCATGAACTGAAGATGAATGTACCCCATATAATTCTAAAGCCTATATAATTATGGAATTCATTTACACCACCAGTTTTATATCTTCAGATTTGACTCAATCACAAGAAGAACCTGAATTGAATGATGAAAAAAGTAAAATATATCGTAAGAAAGACTTATTAAAATCACTGAATGACATATTTTGTGCTATATAGACAAAATAAATGAGATTCTGATGTTGGGGCAACCAAAGTAAACATTGGAATCGTCGAGTTGTCGATGTTAGACCAAGCTCTTCGTGGGAGGCTACATATGGTTATCTGTTTAGTGTGAATGTTGTTATGTTGGATTGGATAATAGTGAGATGTTGGACGTTAATTCGTGTTTGATGTTTAAGAGTGGATTAGATTAATGTTTTGAGGTAATTCCTTCATCAAGACTAGATTGATATATGATTTCTGGTAGTATCAAGTTGACGAGTCTGTTATGACTTAGTTCTTAATTGGAGCTGAGCATTACCTTGAAGCAAATAGAGTTTGGACTTGGACCACTCCATGCCAACTTTATTACTTCCTATATTTGACTTTGTCTTCACTCAGTAAGGTCATGAACTTACTAAGTGAACAACATGTGGATGAACTTCTTAGACTTAGAGTAACTCTGAAATTGGCAACACATGAGAGAATTTGAGTCCATGGGTGATAACGATATAAGGTTTTATAATACACACACGTTATTAGTGTAGCTTCTTTTGTTAGAAATTGAAATTAAGGAGGGGAAATGTGAGTAGAAGGGAGGTCTAATAAACCTTAGTTGTTGTTTATTTATGAATCTCTGAGTTTATGCATTGGAGATTCTATGTCCATGTTTGTGAGTTAAGATGAATGAGTCGTTGAAGATGACAAAACTTATTTTAATATTTTAAACTTGTTAGCAATCAACAATTCCTTTATAAAGTTTAACACATGTTCTCGTTTAATCTTCAGTTTGTACCTATTCTACCATTTAAACTTCCATTATAGTGTTTTGTCAAGCATGTTTAAGCTAGATTTACTTTCTACTGCAATATTTTACCATGTGTTATTTTTTTATTTTTTTCTAGAATGTATAGTAAATTGTAAAAGTGATCTTTCCCTACCGCATATTTTTGTACTTCATTGTTACACATGTTTGAGCTTATGTATGGGGGAAAAAGAAAAATGTTTCAAGTTTAAACCTTACTTGTTTTAAAAAGTATTACAAATAAATTTTTATTTCATTTCTAATGATTATTTTTATGTGGTGTCATCTTAAGGATGTTACAATTTTAAGTATAGAAATGGAGTAGGAAAACATAGTTGATATTTTTAGTGAAAAGGGTGAACCTAGAGTTAAGGATATTTGGTTGAGAACTTTGGAAAATGAATAACTATCTTTAGTAGGAAAAATTGTCTTTTTGAAAAATTAAGGATTCTTAGAATTTTTATGTTCAAACATTTAAGGCTCTTTTAAAAAGTATTTAAACTAAAAAATAAATCTTTTCAAGTGAAGGAAAGTAATAAGTCTTAACTTAAGAAGATGAAAGTGGAATTCAAAATTTTTTAAGGACTTCTCCTGATATAGTAATCCTTACCTATAAAATAAAGAATAAAGAAAAAAAAATAAAAATAATGGATCAAAAAGATCCTGAAAAAAAAAAAGAAAATGTAAAAAAAAAAGTGAGGAGAATCTTGAGGAGAGGTCCTAATCAAAAATTTGTGTCACTTGAGTCTTTATAGAGTAAAGAACTTAGAACAATCATAAGCTTGCTTTTTTATACTTATATTAGTAGAAATTATTTTTAAAATAGTTCTTAAGTCTAGAAAGTAAAGTTCATAGGATCTGAAGTTTGAAAAATTTGTATATATTTATGAATTAGATAGGAAAACAAATTTCCAAGTTTTATGATAAATATTTTAGACCCTGGGCTAGTATGATTCACTATAAGTTCTTCTATTTTGAACTATCATATTTTTAGAACAAAATTTTAGCAATTCTAAAAGATGACCCATTAACTCTAATCTACATAAATTATTTTAAAAATGTTGTATTACTTGAGGGCAAGTAATGTTTAAGTTTTGGGGATTTTGATGTGCCTAAAAATGTACTAGTTTTCATGCTATATTTTATGATGATATAGAAATTTCAAGGTATTTTTTCTTGTGTTTTTTGTTGTAGGTACATGAAATTGAAGAAAATGGAGTGATTGGAGCAAAAGGAACAAAAACGGTCCAAAACGGAGCAAACCGGAGCAAATCGGGTTGAACCGGGGCACACCAGAGCCAAGCAAACCAAAACCAGGCACTAAAGTGCATATAAATTGCTCTTAAGCACCCAAATATGGCACTTAGGCACCACCAGACAGAGAGGATGGCACTTAAGTACCCCAAAAGCAGCGCTTAGGCACCAAAGATGATTTTCAACATATCTTCTAGAATATACGTCGGATTTGGACGATTATTGAAGCATTGCTTCGTATGTGTCTTGGGGAATTCATTGGAAATGATAAAATTTTCTTTAAATAAAAATTTGGGGTGGTTAGAAGGAGGTTTTAAGAGGCACTTGAGGCACGATTTGGAAGATTCAATGAATTTGGACACTCTTGAGGAGGCACTTAAGAAATTCTTGAGAAATTAAAAAATAAGGCTTGAAAATATTTTTAAAAACTCTCGTGAACTCTCTTCAATCTCTTGAAGTAATTAGAAGAGGAGAATATGGCTTGGGATAAAGCCCAAAGTGGGGCGACAATGTGATAGAAAATGAGAGATCGTGAGAGATTTCTTCATTTCTTTTCACTTTGTCCTTAGAGAAGATTGTTAGGAGAATTCTTTTGTTATAAAAGGAGAGTTTGATTTAGATAAGAGATAAGTATTTTCATTTTATTTTGATTTGAATTTAGTACTTTGTTTGTATGGTTTCAAATTCTGGTTCAATGAAAAGTTTTTGTTGTTTCTCAATGTGTAGTGAGTAGTTTTCTTTACTCTTCCCTCTTATAATAAACTACTATGCATGTGTAGGATATAAGATTGTGTAGAGTGAGAGTATATTGTGATGATTTTACTTTGTTCTTTATTTACATGCAAACTTAATCAACTTGCAAGTTAAAATATGTCGTGAGAGCATGTTAGATCTGGGATGGTGTTTTCTCAATCAACTGAGGTGGAATTACATGAGATTGTATGGATGATAATGTAGTCTTTATTTTTAAGTGAAAATAAACAAGGAAATAAACTTTGATAGGTGTAGAGTTAGAGGAATTTAGAGTGACAGGCTAAAGCCTCCAATTTGGTTCTTAGTTTTAGATTTTAATACTAGTCGTTAGTCTTCAGGTGAGGGGATGAGGAGACTCTAGAGTGAGAGCTAGTATGTCTCAAGTTTAACTAGTCTTTAGGATTATTAAACAATAAAGTAGCCAATGTTCTTTGTATCACTTGACCGAGGGTAAAGAATATAATTGCTCCTATTTGTCACATTCTCTCTCACTACTTGTTTTACTTTTTCATATGTTACTAGTTTCATTGTATGAGGAAGGGTACTTTTAATATGTATTTTTACTAAGTATTTTAGTTTAAGAGTATAAGTAGTATTGTAGTGAAAATTGTAGGAAATAATCAGAACTAAAATTTTATCGACCATCCAAGCTAGGGTGTGTTATTCTAGACTAGGACTTCTCTTGAAAGCCGCCGTGATTAACCTCGATCTCCGTGGGATCGATATTTAGGGCTTAATCAGAAAGTCCTATATTACTTGATAACGATACATATACTTGCATAGAATCCTTATTATTTAAAGATATAATTTAAATTTTACTTATCTTGGAATCTGGTTTTTGGCACCGTTGTTGGGGATTTAAATCTTCAAGTAGAGGTGTCAAATTCATAAATCCTTACATATAAAAAATATAGAGATCATAACTACAGCAGGATTTTAAATACTCAAATGAAGTTCATCCACTGTAGGATTTGCATAATCTCTTAAAGGTCCCTATGAGGTTCATTTTTATTTCCAACATTATTTATATTGCAAGCCATTTTGCTAAACTAATTATTCTCTTTTTTGTTATTTTTTAATTTTTCTAACAATTCTTTCTAACTTAAAGTAGCAAGGTACTAAGTTTTCAGATCTTACATTACACATAAACAGAATAAAGCAAGTAATTAAAAATTAGCAATCACACTAAAATAAGAAAATTTTCAAATTAAAGTACAAACACACTCTTTTTTTTGAAATAATTAAAGTAGAATATTAATATTTCATGTTACATTGCCCCACAACAGTGCCAAGAACTTGACATGGAGATTTATATATGCAAATATTTGTGAAGTTGACACCACTGAAGGGCGCCAAAAACTTGATGCAGGCAGATTTATATTAAATATGCAATATAATACATACAAATCTCTTTTTATAAATATAATTTATCCTTTAAAACTCCTTTTTAAACTACCAAAGCTCTCTTAAATATCAACGTAAGTGTACGTATCGTTCAAGTAAAAAAGGGTTCTAATAAGGTCCTAGATATCGATCCCATAGGGAAGTTAGAAAATCCTAAAGTAAACTATGGAAATTATTTAATCATAAAAAAGAAGTAAAGTAAGAAATTTGAAATTTGACTACTCAGGTGAATGATAATTAAAATGTAGATGTAAGATTACTTAAATTAAACTAAAATAAACACTAAAATTTCAAAAGTAAAATTGTTAACATTAAACAAAGTGTTTGTTTTGACGGAAAGTTAAAATTTAAAAAAGCATCCTTCCCGTTTACAATGAGTATATGGTTTGTGAAGAAATTCATAATCATTTGAAAAAAATATATAAAATGTTTTATGTCAAATAGGAGCAATCCAACTCTTTACCCTCTTCCGAGTGCTATAAAGAACATTGACTAATTCAGAGTTTGGTCCCTAATTCCATGATTAGGTTGGGAGGATACCGACTGCCAGTCCAAACCTCCCACTACTCACTCCCCTAAGGGCTAACAATCTCACATTAGTTTCCAATCAACTAAACATAATTGGGGTATCAATCTGTCACCTTAAAATCTCTAATTCAACATCCAACAAAAATATATTTCCCTATTTATTTGCATCCAATCACATGGATGACATAGTCTTTCATGACATCAAATGAGATTCTCCTTATGTTGTATAAATCATAGCTTATTTAAGAACATAGGTCTCTCAACAAATTTTAACATTTCAATTGGCCATATCAAAACGTAAATGAAAATCAGAGTTCAAATCATCACAAATTATTATCATTTAAAACAAAATCTATTCTTCACACAACCATATCTTCAAAGTAGGGAGAATGATAAG
>NEWO01000640.1:53206-84727 GCA_003013225.1 Phalaenopsis aphrodite
GTAATTTATAATCTTAATTAACTCATTTGATGATTTTGATCAAAAATGGGTTTAATTGGAAGAAACCCACTTCACTTTGCCAAATTACAAGATAAAAGAATAATTCCCATAATTATCAAAATTTTGGAAACTTCATTAGCGTGAAATGACTTTTGAATTTAGGGGTATAACTTTGGAAATCAATGATTTCATACCCTTATTTGATGATCAAAACGATGTTTAAATGATCGTGATAATGATCACTTAAAGTTTTAAATCTTTTCAAAATCAATACACACACTTAATACATTCACTTAGATCTTAAGGACTTAGTGGTGAACTTAAGTTGAAATCCATTTGTTAAAAGAGGATTAGAAAAATCAACATAATAAAACTCTTTTAAAACACCACAAGTCCAATTAGGAATAAAATTTGGATAAAATTCTTAATAACACTAATTTGTCTCCTGAAGGGTCTTCATCCACATAATTTTCAAATTGAAAGGTAAATGCCATTTACCTTATTCTTGGGAATAATCAAGACATCAATGTTCACTGAGCATCAGGTTGTTCCTAGGATGAATTATTAAGTAACATAATAAAGTTTAAATGGACCCAAGGCCTTTTACAAGACATTAAGAAGGTTGCATGGACCTGCTCTCTACTCTTAACCTGGTGAATACCTTAGGGATCTATTAAACTTAATATGTTTAACTTAATAATATTATCCTTAAAATTTAAGGACCCTCAATACGCAACATAGAGTTAGGAAGGTTTCCAAAACTTTACTTTTCCATCTCTATAAACATAAACTGCTCTGACATGCATTTTGAGTTGCAGGTGGTGAAACGAGAAGACTCGCCAGGTACACTTTTACAGTTTACAGCGTTTTACAGTCTTTCTTGTACTATCCTACCACACTTTTATTTATGCTTGTATTTACTTACCTGCATAGAAAATATAAAATTACATAAATCACCCCCCACAATATTTCAAAAATATAAGACAACTCAAAACTTAATCACAAACATCACAAAAAAATACAACTTCAACTAAATTAAAACCTCTCAATTGGAAGATCGGGAACCCTCGGAGGAGGTAACCTATGGTTGCTAATGAGGTTTTCCACGGTCTAAATGAAATTATGGAACTCATTATGTTGAGTTTAGTAAATTCATTGGGACTAAGTAATTTCAATAGAAAATAGTGGTGTCGGGACGATGGAACCGTGGGATCTTGACCGGTGTCGCTTTAATCAACTTTAAAATGCCATAAGGTCACTTGATTTAACATCATAACCAAATGACCTAAAAAAAACTTGAAATCTGCTACAACGAGGAGCTTGAAGCTTACATGGTGGGCAGCCCGGCCATCTTCAACAGCAAGAGGATCTACACTAACACATTCCTTCCTTAGCTTTAAAACAACAAAACCATAGGAATTCGAGGTTGTTTGCCTAGTGCAACATAAATCCTCAAACATTTTTTTAGGCCTCTGTACAACCATATTGTATAATATAAGCCCTAAACTCGTCTTAGGACTCCGAGGTAGTCGTTTGTCACGACTTAAATCCTCATATTTCAGACAATTTGTGTTGATTGTTTCACACAAATGTAAGCCCTAAATAAATAAAAATTGGCAGGATGAAATACTTAAATATCTCTCCTCCAAAACTAAAACCAAACAATAGGATAGCTTGGGAAGTCACCAAAGTTCTCCTTTGGATCCGTGACATCCTCTAGTGTTTCCTCATTTGGACTCCAAAACATAATGTTCCAAATTTGAACCAATCCCCTTCACACTTCTTAGTCCGATATCTTTGAAATGTCCTTACCATCTGAACTCCTTAAAGGTAATTTTTCTTGTCTTTTATCGAGAGTATTCTTAGGTAATTTCAGTTATCTATGATGTAATTAACTTTAGGGGCTTGCCCTTATAGGAAGCTTTTCCCGAATCCAGCATAATATAAACCCTATTTAATTCCTTATATTAAATAGGGGAACTTGTCGGCCAATACATTGGTTTCGCAGACCAAAAAGATGTCATAATTTTCTTTAGTTTATTTGATTAAGCCTCACCCTCAACTCTTGTGTTCATCCTTCGGGATAGATACAGGATTTGAGGTAAAGCGCTCTTTCATCTAAACTATGAAAATTATGGGGTCAGTTTGACTTCATCATTTTCAAAACTAAAAATATTTTAAAACGTCCTTCCGAAGCAGGCAACGGGATTTCAATTCTGATGACCGACAGCTTCTTACAGGCAAACCCCACACCAAAAATAGTGCCGACAAGCTTACTTTTTGAAGCTACTGCAATGACGTTCCCTATGCTCATGTTCTCATGCAACCTCTCGATGAGCCACAATGCCCGTAGCGTCGCCCCCACCATCAAGTTTGGAGCTGGATTCAATGAACTAGAAGTCGTGCTAAAAAAAGCTCCATTTGTCATAATGAAAGTTACCACTTTGGAAGTTTAGGAGCTGTCAGTTGAGTTCATCCTGAACTGTCCTTAAAGTTTCCTTTCGTACAA
Source organism: Phalaenopsis aphrodite (assembly GCA_003013225.1). NCBI lineage: Eukaryota > Viridiplantae > Streptophyta > Magnoliopsida > Asparagales > Orchidaceae > Phalaenopsis > Phalaenopsis aphrodite. Next base: position 55,716 of record NEWO01000640.1, read on the forward strand.
GAAGGGAAAGACTTCTGCCCTAGCACCTGCTAAGCCTGTTATTCCTGCTTCTACTAAGGGAAAAGATGTCATGATCGTTGAATATACAACTGAAGGATTCATTATCCCGCCTTTAGTGTTTGAAATTGGATTGAGTTTGAAGCTTTCGCCATTAACTCGGCCACAAAGATGAAACTATAATTGAAATGTCCGGATGCCTGCTAAAGCCCAGATTTCTGAAGAAATGTCTGTTAATGAAATTCCTCATCAGGGGGAACTAGGATTGCTGAAAACCTATCCACTTGTCTGAGGGAGTGGGTTCCATCCCTTAATGGACACCAATGGGTATGAAAGTATTCAGAAGGTTGCTGCTACTTCAATGCTAACTCATGGACATGGTGGAGAGAGGAAGAAGTACACTTCTATCACTCGAATCAATACAATATTTTAGAAACAAGCTACCAAAGAGGGTGATTCAGTCAGTGAGTAACTAAAATGAGGGGGATGTGCAGTATCCCCTTGCAGGAAGAAAGAAATTTTAAGAGATGTTAGATCTGCCAGACAATCTCAAAGACTAACTGAAAATTTGCATGCTCACATTCCCGTCAGGTTCCGCTTGGGAAGCAGAGTTGATACTTGACCGCAACTTTTTATATACCTAAAAATACAAGACTTTGTCACCACTACTAGAAGATTTAAACCCTCGGCAATGATGCTAAAAACATGATGCAACTTTTAATATGCAAGAACTTATGAACCCAGATTTATATATTTATAATGATTTTATAAAGTCACAATTTCAAACGTAAGTATACGTATCGCTCAAGTAATATAGGGCTCTAGTGGAGTCCCGTTTATCGATCCCACACAGAAGTGAGGTAAGAGGACCTTAGTCAAATTCTAATCTACTACTATTAGTCCTTAGTTTGGAATGTTGATTAAAATGATATTTTATCTAGCAACTACTCCTAAATGTAAGTGTTAAATAAATGCAATTATTAATTCTAAAGAGATACCTTTCTGGAGGAAATGGTTTGGATAATTTTGAGATAATAAAAACTAGTATTCTTATGCAATGAATCATATAATGTAAAGGAATGAGATGCATTAAATATTGTATGTGTTAAATAGGAGCAATCATATTCTTTACCCTTTGGTCCAGGTATAAAGAACATTGACTAATCCTATGCTTGTTTACTAAATCCGTGGCTAGGACTGGAGGATACCAACTCTCAGTTCGGAGCTCCCATGTTCCCCTCGTCTGAGGGCTAACATCTCCACTTTAGTACTCAAACAATAAGACCAAATTAGGATACTAAAATCTCCAATTCTACGCCCAGCAAAGAATATTTCCCTATTTATCTGCATTCAACTCCCATGAACTTAACCATCCTTGGAATCTAAATGAGGTTCTAGTTTGTTGAGAATTACACAACCCTCTCGAGTCTTAATGCAATTACAATGAATTTTAACACTACAATAGACCTTTATTGTAATTTAAATAAAGTGCAAGTAAAAACCATCACATTGATAATTAAATCTGCTTCTAACATGCATCACAAAATCCAAAACATGAATTATACTCATTACAAAAGAAAAGTAAAATAAAAACAATAGCATAACCTTCTCATTCCATTATTTCTAACCAAGAAGAGAGAGTAAAAGAAGCCCATCACAAAGAATGAAGAAAACACAACGGAAACTTCATTTAACCAAAGCAAATCCACTAGATAAGTGTTTACAAAAATCAAAAGATAATGAAGAACACAATACTTAGCTTTTTCCCTTTGAAAGAAAGACGAATATCTCTCCCTCTAAGTCTCCCGCAAATCCATGCAATGCTGGAACATTTCCTTACAAATTCTCTCGAAATCTCCTCTCCAATCTCTTAGAAAGGGTAGAAATCTAAATTTCTACTCCTATTCTAAAAACCGTAAACTTTCTCCACACTTTTCCTAACATTCCTCTCACAAAAACCCCACTTTTTCTAACCTAAATTCATTCTTTTAAAATGTAAGGATGAAGTTTGAAGAGTTGCCACAAAAATCCTTTCAAAAAGCATCCAAATACGTTGAATTTTGGCCTATAACCGCCAAAAGTCTGTCCATAGTCATCTCGGGCGCCGTCGGCGGGCTCGAGGGCGCCGTTGTCGAGCTTTTCTGTCCATTTTTGGTCTTCTTGGGTAAATCTCGCCGTTAGCGCCGTTTTTGGCGCCATCGGCGAGCAGACTGCACAGCTCCACCATTTCGCTCTGTTTCGCTCCGTTTTAGCTCTGTTTCGCCCCATTTTAGTTGCGTTGTGTTCCTAACAGATAACCCTACAAAATAAAAATGAAAACAAAATTACTTTAAAGTGTAATCTCATTCAAAATTATACAATAAGTGGAAAAGAGATTAAGCATTGAAAGATTTATCGAAAGGTGACAGGGCAAAATTTCATTTCTTTCTCGTTTTTGCTCCAAATTGCATCGTTTCTGTTTCTTTTTCTCCAAAAGTCCATAATTCATCATAACTGCAATAAAACTTCAAAAATACCCTTTTTTAAAGTGAAATACCATCAAAATCAGTGTAAAATAGGTATGAAAATCTCAACATATTTTCCTTTGGTCAAAATCCCCTAAACTTAACTATTAATTGTCCTCAAGTAATTTTAGTACTACATAGAAGTTATGATCTATTATAGCAAAGTTTTAATTCAGAAATACTCTAAGTTTGATTTAATTAAATACCATAGTGAGATTTACAGAAAAAATTCAAGTAATTAAATTAACTCTATAGGTACAAGATTATCTAGTCATCAAGTTTAAGAGTTCTAGGTTTCTATTCATTTCAAGGTTGACTATATGTTGTAATATCAAGTCACTTAAAATATTCAAATGATAGCAACTTCATGAGAATACTATTAGTTAAAGATGCTAATCCATAAATTTAAGTTTAAGAATGTATTTAGGTTTTCCTTTTAGGTAGGTCCAGTGAAGCCAATTTTTTATTAGACATCTCCTCAAGCTTCTCCTCACTTTTATATTTTTTTCTTTCTTTTCTTTTCTCTTTCTCATTTGGATTGCTTTCAATTTTATACATTTTTCTTTTCTTTTCAGGGGTTGTTGTCAATCCTTTCTTTTTCCTTTTTCAAGTGAGGATTACTATATCTGGATAGCCTTTAATGAGTTTGAACATCACCTTTTTTTCCCTAAATCTGAAACTCAAAGCATTCCTTTACCTTATAAATATTTCATAGATTTTACATCATTGAGCCCCAATCTTTTCTTTTTAAATGAATTTTCAAGATTCTTAATACTTCAAAGTATAGTTTCTTTTAGTTTAAATAGTTAACTATAGTCTTATTCTCTTATACTAAATATCTTAATCTACAAAATTAATTTTCATTACAAAAATATTCCTTTACTTCTACCATAATATTTAAATATCTACAAAATATAGTTCTCTAAATTAAACCCACTACATAAAACATATTAATAAGTTTTTGAAAATATTTAAATTGAGAACATCTAATAGTTAATCTTTTTCTTCCCTCCCCCAAACTTGCATTTTTAAATATTTTATAATTTAATTCCATAAAATGTAGCAAAAAGGCAAAGTAATTGAATCTACTAGCTACTGCAACATCCGATCAAATTTATATGCATTCATAATCAAGATAAAATGACAATAGGAGTAAGTAAATTAAGCCTAAAACATGCTTGCAATAATATTAAACTAAAAGGAAGTATATTCAATTTAAAGTTTCATTTTTCTTCCTACCCCCAAACTTGATTTTTAGCATGTATAACATTTAGTGCAGAAAATATAAGTAGGAAGAAAAAAAGTTTAAAAATTCTATCTACTACAAATTTCTATCAAAAACATCTATAATTATTTATTAGTATAGAAAACATGTAGTAGAAAGTAAATCTAAACTAAACATGCCATAATGAAATTAACTAAACAAAGTTCTAACTAGCATAACATGTATCAACATTGAAATATAAAAATGTTCTTCAATCCTTACAAATTGTAACATAAACACAAACACAAACATATAAACAAGATAAATGAGGTCAATTCTTCCTCCATCTCATCACATCTCACTAACTTTCATCCAATTTCTGACGGAATCCCTACACAAATATATTGGGTGCTTATAAATGATTTTATAGATTCTAATCCCAAAGATAAGATAATCCCTGATATATTAGATCTCGAGCACCAAGACCAGGCATCACCATATCCCAATAATTAAGCACCTCTTTCAGTTATAAAGATAGTGTAAAATCATTCACAAGTTACTCATCTAATAGGTTCGTGACTCCTATCAAATGAAAATAAAGTCCGAGAAAAGAAGTAACAAATATGAGATGGAACTATCACTGTTAAAATTCATAATGTCTCTTATAAAACTCAAGTTTGGGTGAGACCCAAGCTGTAGTGGACTCATCAATCCAACTACTACAAGAGAACATACAAGTCTAACCGTAATAAGAATTTAAGGAATTATCACCCTCATGACACAAAAAAAGTAAATGAAACCCCTTACAATCCAAACATCTACAAAACATCAAGCAAACAGATCAATCTACACTAAAGCAAACACAATACAACACTAACAATCTTGAATCTTAAGCATATTAAATCAAACCACATAGATAACTATGGGTTGCCTCCCACAAAGTGCTTGGTTTAATGTCGCTAGCCCGAGAAATGATTCCACCTGGATCAAAATTCTAATTAAGTAATCCTTGATAAATCGTCTAATCTTTTCCAGATCCTAGGATTACTATCAAATCTTCAACTTTTAATTTTTCATTCAGCTCTTCCTTTTTGTAATGATTCTTATCATTGTTCCTCATACTTCTTTCTAGATCCAATATTCTTCTATTGATTTTCTCAATTTTCATATTATTATCATCCTTGAAATTAATAAGAAATGGATCTTTATATGATACTTCATGATCTCCCAAATTTTGGATCAGATTCTCTCTAGATAATTCAGATTCTAGATCAATATCTTCTATTTTACTCTTCTGTTTTAAATTATCTTCCAATTCTTCAGGAATTTCTTCCACTGATCTTCAATTTCCTTGTCCTTATCTCTCAACTCAAAGCTCTTTCGAAACAAATCCTTGAATTCTCTTCTAAATATCAGTTCAATAATTTTAAATTGCTCATAATTCATTTCCTTAGGATTTATCTCAGAGTCACTAGGTAAAATCTCTGAGGTGTAACTGTTAATTGCATTATCTGCCCCAGCATCAAAATCTCATTTAGTTTGGTCGTATACCACGGAATATGCCATTCAGTGACTTTGAACAACTCATTCATAGGAGATCTTTTACTGATTTCATCATTCAATTCAAGTTCATCTTGTGATTGACTCGAATATGAAGATATAGAGACTGGTGGTGTATATGAATTCACCAAATAGGTAGGCTTTAAAATTGTATGAGGTCAATTCATTTTAAGGTCATGAGATTTTTCAATAGATGGAATTAAAAGTTTTCTATTTTTGGTAACATCCATCATTTCACACTTCTCTTGAACATTCTTACAGTCTTGTTTAAACATCATTTTAGACTCACCATGAAAGTCCATTTTGATCTCATCTGTTAACTTATTTTCAAAACTCTTTTAGAAACGGTTTTTACTTAGATAATCAATTTCATCCAACCAAAAAACAATCATCATCATTTCTCTCAGCTGGATATTTTATAGCCTTTAAAACATCAAAAGTGGTTTCATGGTCATTAATATTCATAGTTAACTTTCCTTTTTGCAGAATATTCATAGCTAACTATCGCATTATTTTGGGGAAACTTTCTTATGGACTTTCATGATTCTCTATGTTTTTAATCGCAGCATTTTGACTTTGCAACTGGTTTCCCATTTACAATACCATTTCTTTCATAGACATCTTCTTATTATCAAATTGTTGATCATTGTTAGAGTCCAGTGGATATGAAGGTCTATAGTATGTGTTCCCTTGATTATTCCAACTCTCATTAGGATTTGCATGATTTTTTTCCCATTGTTCGTTTCCACCCCAAGTAGTATGACACCAGTTAAAATTAGGATGGTTCTTCAACCTGGGTTGTAAAAGTTAGAATCTGGTTTTTTTATGGTATTTAAAGTCTCATATGGTAAGTTAGAATCAATCATATGCCCTAATGAACTTTCCTCACTTACTGGAGTAAATTGAGTTTGGTTCATTCTAAATTGGTCCAACTTCTTTGATATTGCAGCAACTTAAGATGAAAGAATTGTAATCACATCTGAATCATGAACGCTGGCTACTTTTTTAGGATTTACCCTTGTAGAGGGCCATTGAAATACATTTGTAGTCATTTCTTCAATTAATGCATATGCTTCATCAAATGATTTTGACATTAATGATCCACCAACGACAGCATCAATTATAAACCTAAAGGATTCTACTAACCCATTATAAAAAGTTTAAATGATTAACCAATTAGGCAGTGTGGACACTTTCTTAAGAGATCCTTAAATCTTTCCCAGGCTTCGTATATTGATTCCCCTTCATACTGACAAAATGAGATAATATCTTTTCTAAGTTTAGTAGTCCTTGAAGGTGGAAAATACTTAGTTAGGAATTTCTGAGTTAACTTCTCCCAATTTTTAATAGAGCCAGGTGCTAATGAGTATAACCACATTTTAGCCTTATTCCTTAATGAGAAAGGAAAAAAGCGTTAGTCTAACAACATCGTCCGACATACCGTTATAACGAAATATAGCACAAAGTTCTATAAAATTTGATAAGTGTAAATATGGATCCTCTAAAAGAGTTCCCCAAAACTAATTGTTCTGTAACAGTTGGATAATCTCAGAATTTATTTCAAACGAGTTAGCTTCTACGATGGGGTTTTGTATCCTTGAGGGAATTTCATCTGTCGTAGGATTTACGTAACCCCTCAATGAAGTATGATGATTTTCCAAGTTATTATTTTGAAAGTTTTCCATTTCCATTTCCAGACTTTCAAGTCCTCTTTGTATTTTTATTTTTTTCTTTTTTTCAAACTCGAGATCATAAGACATATGTCCTGTAGATCATTTATTTTGCATATGCAACACAATAAAAAATATATTAACAATTAAACAACTAACAGATGAAATATATTCAATACAACAAAATATTTTTACGAACACCTTATTTTTCATAAAAAATAATTTTTTAACACTTTTTCATATAAAAACACTTTTCACACAAAACAGTTTTTACGATACTATAGTTTTCCAAGTCTAAGCCTAATTATTTCAACTAAAATTCTCCTTAAGCTCTTACAGAAGCTTCCACGACAACAGTACCAAAAACTTGACAGCAACTTCTTATATACCTAAAAATACAAGAATTTTACACTACTACTAGAAGATTTAAACCCTCTGCAATGACGCCAAAAACTTGATACAACTTTTAATATGCAAGAATTTATGAACCCAGATTTATATATTTATAATGATTTTGTAAAGTCACAATTTAAATGCAAGTATACGTATCACTCAAGTAATACAGGGCTTGAGTGGAGTCCCATTTATCGATCTCATAGGGAAGCGACGTAAGAGGTCCTTATTCAAATTCTAATCTTCTACTTTTAGTCCTCAGTTTAGAATGTTAATTAAAATGATATTTTTTCTAGCAACTACTTCTAAATGCAAGTGTTAAATGTAAAGATAATAACTATAACTAAATGCAACTTTTAATTCTAAAGAAACACCTTTCTGGAGGAATTTGTTTGAATAATTTTGAGATAATAAAAACTAGTATTATTATGCAATGAATCAGATAACATAAAGGAATGATATGTATTAAATATTGTATGTGCAAAATAGGAGCAATATTATTCTTTATCCTTTGGTCCAGGTATAAAGAACATTGACTAATTTTATGCTTGTTTACTAAATCTATGGCTAGGCTGGGAGGATACCGGCTCTCACTTCGGAGCTCCCATGTTCCCCTCATCTGAGGACTAACATCTCAACTTCAGTACTCAAACAATAGGACCGAATTGAGGATTTTAGTCTGTCACCCTAAAATCTCCAATTCTACGTCTATCAAAGTATATTTCCCTATTTATTTGCATTCAACTCGCATGAACTTAACCATCCATGGAATCTAAATGTAGTTCCACTTTATTGAGAATTACACAGCCCTCTCGGATCTTAATGCAATTACAATGAATTTTAACACTACAACAGGCTTTTATTGTAATGTAAATAAAGTGCAAGTAAAAACCATCACATTGATAAATAAATCCACTTCTAACATGCATCACAAAATCCTAAACATGAATTCTACTCATTACAAAAAAAAGTAAAATAAAAACAATGACATAATCTTCTCATGCCATTATTTTAAAATAAGAAGAGAGAGTAAGAGAAGACCATCACAAAGCATGAAGAAAACACAACAAAAACTTCATTTAACCAAAGCAAATCCACTGGATAAGTGCTTACAAAAAATCAAAAGATAATAAAGAACATAATACTCAGCATTTTCCCTTTAAAAAAAGCTGAATATCTCTCTCCCACAAAGTCTCCCGCCGAACCATGCAATGCTAGAACATCACCTTACAAATTTTCTCAAAATCTCCTCTCCAATCTCTCCAAAAAGGTAGAAATCTACATTTCCACTCCTATTCTAAAAACCCTAAACTTTCTCCAAACTTTTCGTAACATTCCTCTCACAAAAAACCCCCTTTTTCTAACCTAAATTTGTTCTTTTAAAGTGTAGGGACAAAGTTTGAAGAGTTGCCGCATAAATCCTTTCAAAAAGCATCCAAATACATTGAATTTCGGCCCATAACCGCCAAAAGTCGGTCCATAAGCATCCCGAACGCCGTCAGAGGGCTTAAGAGCATCGTTGGCGAGCTTTTCTGTCTTTTTTTGGTCTTCTTGGGTAAATCTCATCGTTGGTGCTGTTTTGGGCGTCGTCGGCGAGCAGACTGCGTAGCTCCACCGTTTTGCTCTGTTTGGCTCCGTTTCGCCCCGTTTCAGTTACGTTCTCTTCCTAACAGATAGCCCAAATAAGCATAAAAATAGCCTTCCTTTAAAGTATAATCTCATTTAGAAATATGTAATAAGTGTAAAAGAGATTAAGCGTCGAAAGAACTATCGAAAGGTGACAGAGGCAAAATTTCATTTCTTGCTCGTGTTTGCTCCAAATTGCACTGTTTTGTTTGTTTTTCTCCAAAAGTCCATAATTCATCATACCTATAATAAAAAATTAAAAATACCCTTCTTTAAAGAACAATACATCGAAATCAGTGTAAAATATGTATGAAAATATCAATATATTTTTCTTTGGTCAATACTACCATCATCACCACCGATTCTAGTGTTGTTATTATAGGACCTGTAGTTCGTTGACTGGCTTAGTTACATCTGAGTCTGAGAATTCTATCGGTTACCATTCATAGAGACGTCTCTAAAGTTCTGAAGGAAAGGATGAAGAGGTTACTCGGTACTGTATCTGGTCGGCACCACAGGGAGCATACCTCTCTTCGACATGTCAATGTTTTTGTTGAGACTCACCGTCTCAAGACATCACCATCAAAGAAAAAAGTATGGGTACATAAGGCTGCCATACCGACATGGTTCAGTGAGTTCGTAGGGTAGGAACATGGAATGAAGCAAGGGTCCAAAATATTCGACATCATCGTAACTATTGCTACCAAGTTGGATGAAAAAATGAAGGATGTTCAGCAGAGTCCCCCAGATCTCAAGATGATACAAGAATCAATAATAAAAAAAAAGGTTAAGAAGCTCAGTGTCGAGTATTATGAGTTAGCCTGAGAACATGGGATTTTTGTTGATGAAGATTTTGACTTTAACGACTATCTCGATGAAGACTTCATGGATATTCATGTCATTGAAATTAGAGTCGCTGCATCTGCGCTCGACGCCCAACATCTTGGTGATGATAACACCGTAGATGATCTACCTAGGGTTGTTCTACTAAGGGATAAACACATCAGCCAAATAGAGAAAAGGATGGAAGAGATGGCCTCTTTCATGGCTACAGCTCATGGACAGTCACAAGCACAACAGTTAGCTTCTCCATAAGTCAATCAGTCAGAGATTGTATATATCACCGATGAAAGGATGAAAGTCACCTCGACTAACAAAGATGATCAATAAAAAAAGGATTCTCCATCGAGTGTCATACCAGAAAAAGAGTTTAAACAAATGGTTGAACATGTTTGGGAAGCCTTAGCCAAATCTAAGGGTGGTGCATTGATTTTAAAGGATAGACCCTACCTAGAGGAGTTTAATGTTGTAACCTACCCTAAGGGTTTTGTGTCACCAAAATTTAAGATATTTGATGGGACTGGAAATCCTAGACAACACATAACACATTTTTGAGCCGGTTGTGATAATACTTGAGGTAAAGAAGTCTTAATTTTCCATTAGTTTGTCAACAACCTAACAGGGATTACATTTGATTGGTATGTCGAGTTTCCAAATGGATCAGTTAAGACATTTGCTGAGTTAGAATAGCTGTTTGTAAAGAGATTTGTTAGAGCGAAACATCATGTTTCTATTAGAGATCTAGTGATAGAAAGGCAAAAGCCTAATATGAATTTAGTAGATTATATCTTGAGGTGGAGAAACCTTAGCATGAAGTGCGAACCTCAACTACAAGAACATCATGCAATTGAGATTCTACTCAAAATTATTCATGGGCTAATAACTTTCATGCTTAAGGGACTCACCATCAAGTTATTTTGAAAAACAACTCAACAAAACTATCAATCTCTAAGAAGAATTTAAACACATGGATTCTCAGGAGAAATCAGAAAATACCTGGACAACCCAAAAATTCCAGAAGAAGTCCAAGACAGTAACAACATTTGATAAGTGAAATCAACCAATGAAGATAAAAGCAGAACATTCTTGTCAAAGTTCCATGTCATCATCTCAACATGGTTAGCAAGGAAGACAACAATATGGCTAGTCTAGCCAGCAGTCGCATCAATGATGATCATATCAAACAGAAAATAAGAAGGGTTAGACCCTTTCAAAATGAAAGAGCATGGTATATTCCTTCGAAGATGAAGTTGTACCCAAAATGCTCAGTACTCTAATGAAGAAATCTGAGTTTTGATTGCCAGAACCAAGTTAACTTGAAGAAGTTGGCAAGAAAGATCAGCCCATATCATAGAATGCTTGAACATATTATAGAGGAGTGTTTCATCTTCAAGGATTGACTCGAGAAAAATCTTAATAAAGGGAACACAACGATCCCAAAAGAATATTTGAAAAAAAAACTTGAAAAATATTCTGTAAATATGATTTTGGCTGAGCCAATCGCTTTGATAGATCCCTATTCAGAAGAAGATGGATGTGGCACAGTTTGGAGCAAGTCATCAAAGAAAATACTAGATCAAATTCAGACTACTTCAGCTCGGGTAGCCGTTCAGAGTCTACAGCCTGCTCAACCAAAGATGGAGATTTCACTAAAGAAACCATCGTGACCAGCAAAGAAAGAGAGAACAATGTCGCAATGACTAATAGTGTGGGGGATAGGATAGGGGCTGCCTCTATTAGATTGTTTGTCTCGAATTTGGGGAAGAAAATCCTCGAACCCCTGACCATGTATGATTATTTTTTTGCTTCACCAGGGTGTTATGAATATAATGATTATAATTTTGGCTACATTTTAACTATTTATACTGATAACGTAACTGAATTTTCTCAATATAACTCCAATCTTGATTGTCAAACTGATCCTCAAATCATACTTAGCTCCGACGAACCCATTATCAAGAACGAAGAAAATATCAATGATACCGGTTACAATAACACCAGAAATGAGGAGCCAGCCCTCGAGCATCATGGAACATCACTAGTTATCAACTTAGATCACTTTGATGAAGAACGACAATAAAAAATTTACTTACAACATTGCAAGAAGAAGAAGAAATGACAGAGATAAACCTAAGGAGCGGGAAAGTGTTACCCTCGAGGTCAGCTCCTATAGATAAAGGAAAACAAATAGTAACTCAAGAAGAGCTACCTCCATCTCTACCAGTGGAAAAACCAAATAATCAATTAAAGATTGGAGGATTATAAAATGTGTATTATAACGTGCTAGGTCATCTTAGGAGGTCACTTATACACCTAAAAAAGTTTCAGATTTTCATATGCTTTTAATGCCTATATTTAGTGATTTTCAGTTATATTCCACTTTAAAGGAAGTCATTTTCTATATTTTTGGTTTTAGGGATAAGAAATGAAGTTTTGGAGAGAAAGAAGCAAAAATGGTGCAATTTGGAGCAAAAACAAGCAAGAAAGAAAATTTTGTCCTGGCACATTTCGATATATCTTTCTATGCTTAATCTCTTTTACACTCCTCACAAATTTTTGAATTAATTATACTTTTAAAAAAGTCATTTTTATGCTCATTTTGTAGATCTATCTGTTAGGAACGCAAGGCAACTGAAACGAGGTGAAATAGAGCTAAATAGGAGCCAAACAAAGCAAAATGGTGGAGCTGCACAGAGTGGGCGTCAACGACGCCAGAACCGGCGCTGACAACGCCACAGTGCAAAAAAAATGCCAAAAAGATGCCAACAGTGCCCAAAAGAGTGTCGATCGTGGCCTAGATTGTTTGGACGCGATCCTGAGAGAATTTCTAGAAGATTCGTTGGACGCTCTTTGGAAAGTTGTTTGAGGCATCTCTTGGGAAATTAATCCCTACACTAAAATAGAGTGCTTTTAAGTCAGAAAAAGTGGTTTGTGTGAGTTGAAAAATGTGGAGAATGTTTAGAGATCCTAGAATAGGAGTAGAAAAGTAGATTTCTAATGTTTTGAAGAAATTGGTGATGGGATTTTTAAAGAATCTGTAAAGGAATGTTCTAGCATTTCATGGATCAGCAGGAGACTTTGTGGGAGAGATTTTCATCTTTCTTTTAAGGGAAAAAAAGCTACATATTGTGTTCTTCATTATCTTATAATTTTGTAAACACTTATTTACTGAAATTGCTTTAATTTAATGAAGTTCTTTTGTTGTGTTTTCTTCGTGCTTTGTGATGTCTTTCTCTTAATCTTTTTTCTTTTTTGAAAATATGGCATGAGAAGATTATGCTATTATTTTCCTTTTACTTTTCTTTTGCAATGAGTAGTTTTCATGTTTAGGATATTCGTATGCATGCTAGAAGAAGTTTTAATTATAAATTGTGATGGTTTTTCAACTCCGCTTTTAATTTACTTTTTGACCCGACCGATTGAATTGTTAAAATATGCTATGAAACATATGATTCGGAAAATGGAGTATGAGTTCTACAACAGAGGGAGAATCACATTTAAGTTCATGAAAGAGTATGGGATTAAGTGCAAATAAATAGGGAAATATACTTTATTGGGTATAAAATTGGAGATTTCTAGGCTGACAGACTAAAAATCCCCAATTCGATCTTAGTTTTTAAAAACTAAAGCGAGAGTTGTCCTTCAAGAGAAGGGAAGTGGGAGCTCTGGAGTGGGAGCCAGTATCCTCCAAGCCTGCCCCAGATTTAGGGACTAAACCAAAGATTAGCTAATGATTTTCTATAACTCCAAATCATGGTAGAGAATTAAAATTGCTACTATTTGACACATACAATATTTAATGTATCTCATTCATTTACATTATCTAGTTCACTACATAATAATAGTAGTTTTAACATCTTAAAATTCTCTAGACTAACTCATCCAAAAAGGGTTATCTTTAGAATTAATATTTACATTTAGGAATAGTTACTATCCTTACATTTAACTTTTGCATTTAGGAGCAGTCACTAGATAAAATACCATTTTGATCGACATTCCAAACTAAGTACTAATAACAGTAGACTGGAATTTGACTAAGGACATCTTTCCTTGCTTCCTTTTTGGATCAATATTCGAGGCTTAATTAGAAAGTCCTATATTACTTGAAGCGATATTTGCACTTGTGTACAACCCATAGTGTGCGAACTATTTGTTATATTTCATAATATTTCAATTTTGTATATTACCTAATAAATACAAATTAAAAAGTATTGGGTCGTCTTTTGAAAGCTAAATTACTGCATAATTATGGGTAGGGTCAAGTTTTTGGCACCATCCCAGGGGAGTTGAATTGACATAAAACAGCGGAAAAACAACACGCACTAGGGGAGCATCAAGTTTGTGGCGTCGTTACCAGGGAAGCTTTGGTAAGAACTTTAAGAGAATTTTAGTTAAAGAAATTAGGCTTAGACTTAGAAAACTGTAGTGTCGTAAAGACTATTTTTATGTGAAAATTAATTTTTGTATGAAAAGGTGTTATGAAAAAACTATTTGTGTAAAAAACTAGGTGTTGTGAAAATGTTTTATTGTGTTGAATATATCTTTTGTTTTATTTGTTTAATTGTTAATGTATTGTTTGTTATGTTGCGTATGAAAATTAAAGGATCCGCAAGACTTGTGCCTTATGATCCTATTTTGGAAAAAAAAAATAGAAAGAACTTGAAGAACTAGAAATGGAAATAGAAAACATTCAAAATAATAACTTCAAAAATCATCATAATCCCTTGAGGGATTATATAAATCCTACAACAGATGAAATTCACTCAAGTATACAAACCCCTATCGTAGAGGCTGACTCATTTGAAATAAATCCAGACATTATCTAACTAGCGCATAACAACCAGTTTGGGGGAACTCCTTCGGAGGATCCATATTTACACTTATCAAGTTTTATAGAAGTTTGTGCTATATTTTGTTATAATGTCATATCATACGATGTTGTTAGACTAAAACTTTTTCCTTTATCACTAAGGGATAAGGCTAAAATGTGGTTATACTCGCTACCACCTGACTTTATTAAAAATTGGGAGGAGTTAACTCAGAAATTCCTAGCTAAGTATTTTTCACCTTCAAGGACTACTAAGCTTAGAAACGATGTTATCTCATTTTGTCAGTAAAAAGGGGAATCAATATACGAAGCTTGGGAAAGATTTAAGGAACTCCTAACTAAGTGTCCACACCATGCTCTGCCTGATTGGTTAATCATTCAAACCTTTTACAACGGGTTAGTAGAATCTAATAGGTTTATAATTGATGCGGCCACTGGAGGATCATTAATGCCAAAACCATTTAATAAAGCATATGAATTAATTGAAGAAATGACTACAAATGGATTTCCCTTTACAAGGATAAATCCTAGAAATGTAGCCAGTGTTCATGATACAGATGCGATTGCAATTCTTGCATCTCAAGTTATTGTAATATCAAGCAAGTTGGACCAATTTGGAATGAACGAGCCTCAATTTACTCAAGTCAGTGAGGAAAGTTTATTAGGGGATATGATTGATTCTAACTTATCTATGAAACTTTAAATACCATAAACAACTCATATTCTAACTTTTATGACCTAGGTTGGAAGAACCATCCTAATTTTAATTGGAATCACACTACTTGGGGTAGAAACCAACAATGGGAAAATAATCATGAAAATCTTAATGGAAGTTGGAATAGTCAGGGGAACACAAACTATTGACCTTCATATCCACCATACTCTAACAATAATCATCAATTTTAGGATAAGAAGATGTCTATAGAAGAAGTGGTATTGCAAATGAGAAACAAGTTGCAAAGTAAAAATGCTGCAATTAGAAACATAGAGAATCAACTTGGACAAATTGCTAATTCACTTAGCAATAGACCCCAAGGAACAATTTCTAGTAATATTGAGAACAACAATGAACAAATAGAAGCTATCCAATTAAGAAGTGGAAGAGAGATAGAGGATGTGGTTAGAAAAAAGAAAGAAGTTGTGAGAGAAACAAAGGAAACTAAAATACCTAAAGAACATGTTTCTAAGGATCTGGAAATATTAATACCTCCAACTAAAATTAACTTATGAAGACCACCGCCTCTATTTCCTCAAAGACAGATAATATGAGTTTGATAAACAATTTTCAAAGTTCATGGAAGTACTTAAGAGATTAACGATAAATATTCCTTTTGCTATAACTTTGGAACAGATGCCAGGTTATGCAAAGTTTATGAAGGAGATATTAAATAAGAGAAAAAAAATTTGGGGATTACAAGACAGTTGCACTAAATGAGGGATGCAATGCTATATTTTAGAAAAAGCTTCCTAAGAAACTTAAAGGTCCTTATAGCTTAATAATTCCTTATGTATTTAGAGAAAGAATATGTGGAAAAGCTTTATGTAATTTATAAGCGAGCATTAATGTGATGTCTCTATCAATATTTAGAAGGTTAGGTTTAGCTGATATTTCTCCCACTACTGTAACCCTTCAGTTAGCTGATTGAACTATCATTTATCCAAAAGGGGTTAAAGAAGACATGCTTGTTAAAGTGGATAAATATATCTTTCCTATGGACTTTATTGTATTTGATATGGACGAAGATAAAAAAAATCACATTATTTTGGGGAGACCTTTTCTTGTTACTGGACAAGCTATGATTGATGTGCAAAAAGGAGAGTTAACTCTGAATATTAATGACCAGGAAGTAAATTTTGATGTGGTAAAGACAATGAAATATCCAGCTGAGAGAAAAGATGATGATTTTTGTATGGATGAAATTGATTATCTAAGTAAAAACCATTTGCAAAAATGTTTTGAGAGTAAGTGACCGAATTTTTTATAAACCAACAAATACAAGAATTTGACAGCGCTACTAGAAGATTGAAATCCCCAGCAACAGTGCCAAAAACTTGACCGGCGACTTTATATAAACCAACAAATACAACAATTTGACAGTGGTACTAGAAGATTTAAATCCCCGAAAATGGTGCCAAAAACTTGACCTACTTTTTATATGCTTAAATATTCAATAATTGTAAAGTCACACTTTTCAATGCAAGTATACGTATCGTTCAAGTAATATAGGACTCTAATGGAGTTCTAGATATCGATCCCACAGGGAGTGGTTTAGAATTACGAACTAAGATTTTAGAAAAACAATACTTTAATCACAACAACGAAGTTCAATTTGCTTATCTGTCACTAATAAACAATTAAAATAAATAAATAATTTTAATAACTATCAATTAACTAATGATACTTAGGTGGGTTTAACTGTTATATTTAATATATAAGAAAACATCCTTCTCCTTTTCAAGAAATTATAGTGAATGGATAAAGTGAATTAGTTTAATTTATATTGTACCAAATAGGAGCTACATCAATGAAATAGCAAAAGCTCTCCCAATGTCGAGCCACAATCACATTCTTGATGGCTCCACCGAGTTTATAAAAACTTTTTTCTGTAATGAACTTCCTCAACATGATAAATTCATTAATGTGAATTTGTGCTTTAAAAGTTACAAATTTTGCATTGTCGTAAGTTTGTTTTCCTATTCCCCACTTTGTCTTAGGAGCCATTTAAAAAAAATTAAGAAAACTTATGATAAATTGCTTCCTACAAGCTTTTTCTAGAAAAGGAGGTTTGATTCAGGGATTTTTCGCCACCAAATCCAAAAAATTTACTATTTTGAGCCTCCACTTGATGTATGGAAAATCCAAGGTGAAATCACAAAATAACTATGCAAAAATATAGATCCAACCTCAAGAAGATGAAATCTGGTGCTTTTGAGCCTAAAAACTTGAGGATTAGAGCTCTAAAATGAACCTTAAAGTTGGTTTTCATGAAAATAATGAAGAAGAAGAAGCTTAGGCATAAAAAAGGCATGGGTTTGATTTACATCAAAAAAATCAGGAGTTTCAGTTGGTTCAGTTGAAGCATTGCCTAGGCACTGGTTTTGACGCCTAAACACCATGCTGTACTGAAGACTGGCCCGTAGGCGCCAGTCCTGATGCCTAGAAGCCAAACCTATAAATTTTTATTTTTTTTTGGTTTTAAGTGTAACACAACATGTCTTTGAGCTTTGAACCAAATTTTCTTGTTAAACTAATATCAAACCTCATGTTTATGATCTCCCCAACATCTTCTAACTTTCAATTGTTCAATTATAATTTTTAATCCAAGATTAATTCCACCAAACTAAAACATGATTTTCATAAACATATCTTCATTAATAACCATCAAACGATAGTACCATGAACATAATAAGCCATGCAACAAACATACATAAGCAAACCAACTCCAACTACTAAATAAAGTAGCACACAACCCAACTACTACTAAAGTAAACAAACATGAAAAATCAAACACACTTAATTCTTTCTAAACTTCAAAGATGTGAAAGAAAGGGGTGCGAGGGAAATCTATAGCCATCTTGCATCTATCCATTTGTTGTTACAATACATTGATACATGAAAATTCTGATAACACACCACGTGTGATTGAATTGAAGCTTTATTTGCCACTTCAAATGCTTAGATTGATGATATACCTCATGTAATTTGTTGTGTAGCAATGAAAGCTCCTTTTCAACTCTTCCTAATTTGTTAATCATCTTCTGTAAACTCAATGCTAGAAACTCATTGAAAAAAGTTATAGCATCATTGTGCATAAACTTATCTCCATTTCTCATACCATTGTTTGTACTCTCCATGGAAGAAAGATCCCAAAATCCCTCTAAATTCCTTATCTCCGGCCAAATTTTCAAAGTTCTAGTGATTGGGGACGAAGATAGGATAATTTAAATAAAAATAAGTGGTAAAAACTGCCCGGGGGCAGTTTTTTCCATGACCAGTAACTATGGTGCCTGTACATCAGATTCTAGAGCTTAGGCGCTGGGTTTTGGTGCGTAAGCATTGGATTCAATATGCTCTGATGCTTAAGCATCATTTTTGGCGCTTAGGTTTCGGTGCCCTAATGAACAGATTTTTGCCTATCGTCTAATCTTTAAAGTTCCAATCATATTTAAATTCTTAAATAGTGTTTTAAAGTTATTCTTTAGTAGTAGAAGGTAAGGCTACTACATCTGTAACAAACATAAATCAAGCCACTCAAATAATTGTGAATTATCTCCCACCCAACGATTGGTTTAACGTTTTCAGTACGACGTATCAAAATGTTTTATTCGGATTGACCCAACATCAAAGTTCATTTATAAAAGGGATTTCTTTCACCAATAAAAGGTTTAAACCTATGTTCATTTACTTTAATTACACATTCATGATGTCACTAAAAATTTGGATGGGAGATTGAAATTTTTGGTCGCTGGATTGAGTATCCCAACGCTCGATTTAATTTAATTTATAAACATATAATTTGGGAAAAGTACTATTTTAAACATTGAAAATTCACGATCGAACTGATATATCCTCAGTAGTTTAAATAAATATACCAAATACCGCAAGCAATGCATCTATCTCAAAGGGTAGATACACTCCTTACTCGTGAGACTCGATTAAATAAACTAAAGAATTTATGACATTCATTTGAGCCTACCAATAAACTATTTTTTATGTTGACCGACAAGTTCCCCTATTTAATACAAAAAATTAAATAGGGTTTATATTAAGTTGGGTTCTCGAAAGTTTCCTATAAAGGCAATTCCTTATAGTTAATTACCTCTTAGATAATTGGAGTCACCTAAGAACACTCTTGATAAAAATTAAGGGATATTGTGTTCAATAATTTCAAAAGATAAAACTTTTTAAAGAGATCAGACAAAGTGGTGTGAAAGGCAAATTACTCAAATTTGGAACATTTTATTTTTAGAATCTAAAGGAAGAAGAACTAGAGGATGTCACAGATCTTGAGGAGAACCTGGTGACTTCCCAAAACTACCTTATGGTTTGACATCAACATTAAGACAAAATTATGTGTGTAATTCTATAAATTTTATTTATTTAGGGCTTACATTTGTGTGAAAAAATCACACAAATAACCTAAAAAATCTGATGATTTAGGTTATGAAGAATGACAACCTCGAAATCCTAAAATGAGTTGGGGCTTATACTGTATAACAGGGTTATAAAAATGCCTAAAAGAAGTTGAGGATTTATCTCGCACTAGGCAGACAACCTCAAAATCCTATGGCTTGTTGGTTAGTTCTAAGGAAAGACGTGTTGTTGTAGATCCTCTTGTTGTTTTAGAAGGTCGTCCAGAGAGCTACCTCCAAACTCCCTCATCGTACCGAGTTTAAGTTTTCTAATGTGTCAAGTTCAGATGCTAATTCAATTGTTTCCTAAGGTTATGGTTATTTAAATATCATGGGGGATGTTAAAGTTGATTAAAATGACACCAGTTAGGATCCCACAGTTCCCTCGTTCCGGTACCACTATTTTCTTCAAATTTGCTTAGTTAAAATGTATTTATTAAACTCAGTTCAATGAGTTTCATACTTTTATTTAGATCATGGGAAAGCTTGTTAGGAACCATAGGTTACCTCCCCTGAGGGATTCCAGATCATCTGATAAAGACGTTTTAATTTAGTTACAATTTTTATTTTTTTGTTTAGTTTGTGATTAAATTTTGAGTTGTCTTATATTTTAACTGTTATGGAGGTGAATTTTATCTTGTTTTGATTTCTTAATTTTGGTTTTCGGTTCAGTTTTGTGGCTATCCTTAAAGTTTCAGTTTTGAAATGTAGGGTGACCTTACTGTTTAACATGCAAATTTACAAGTATAAAATGAGAGGCATGAAAAGGTAAATAATAGTAAATTGCAAAGTAATAACTTAAAAGCGTACCCATCGATTCTTCCCGTTCCTCCACCTGAAAGGTCAGTACTTGCAAAGCATACACATAATTTTGCAGGAATTAAAGCATGCTTGTAAGGAAAGCCAAGAGTACAGATTTAAGGTGTGTCTACCCGATCCTATGTCATACCATGGTAGGTCCAATTTATTCATTTGTGGGGATGATCCCATCATGAAAAGCATAATATCTCCAAGTGTCCTCTGAGATTCCCAAATGATCATGAAAAGTCCTGCATAATACCCTAGACATTTTATAGTCCCTCATATCATCTCGAGTTCATTTCAGTCTTATTTTGTTTGTTGTATGGTACACCCAATTCATACCCTTATGATCAATGAACCTTGATGTTTTGACTTTTTTTAAGTGGGGTAATTATCACTTGATCTTTCACTTACGGATTATACGGGTAAAGGCCCTTAGGTGCAATTTGGCTTAATTAAGAAACTTGGAGATGTGCTTGTAGTTGTAGGACATTTTCTAAACCTCAGTAGAAAAAGTTTTGATTAATCCTAGTTAACTACTCAGCCCGTAAAAGATTTCTAATTTTTAAGAAAATTTGAATATTTATATTTCCAATCATTATCAAGAATCATAAATAATTTTAAAACTATTAATTGAGGTTTCAAATTAGTAGGTTATGATCTTCCAAAATTAAACACCCAACCTCAATATCTTCTGATTTAATTGCTCTTCCAAATTTCTCTAATTTAAGAAATTACAAATTTATCCTTAATGAGGCCAAAGTGAGATTGGTTGCTACCATTTATCCCTTTCTTGTTTCAATCATCAATAAATGTTAAGGAAGGTCATTTCTTGCCCATTTACCCCATGGTTAAGCTAAACTATTAATTAAGACTTAAATTCTGAAATTATCATTTTGTCCTTAGGGCCTTAACTCCCCATAATTCATTAAAACCCAAATAACTTTAAAATTTTTATGCTACCCCACAAATGCGATAGTTAAAACATCAGAGGAGAAAATGTGATTTTCTGAATTTATGTAATTCTATAATTATCTAAATGCAAAAAAAGTAATTTTTAATGAAAATTCAAATACTCAACCAAAATAAAATCTCTGTACTTAATAAAATTAATGGAAGTTCACCAAGATCAAAGTACCACTTCGACCAATCTCCATAATTTTTAAAGGTTTGATTTAATTATTAGAGTTATTTATTTATTTTGAGTATTAATTAAATATAAAATATGATTTTAGTGAAAATTAAATTTTCTATTTTTTTAAATCTCTATGGGCTCAAGAAACCTTGAGAAAAAAATTTCATATTTTTATGCTTTATATTTTAATTATTGGAATTATTTTAGTAGAAATTAAAGAAAATTCAATTTAAGCTTTTAAAAATTAATATCTCAAATTAGAAACTTTAAAAAATTATTTTAATTCGTCACAAGTGACCAGGAAGCCAAATGTGATATTTTAGTCTATTTTTTACAATTTTGCAAAATTTATGATTTTTACAATTAATTTTTATTTTTTAAAATATTAAAAAAATGGCTTAAAAATGAGTATTTATTTTAATTCTACATTTACTTTTTTGAGGTTCCTTTGATGAGAAGGATCTCCCAAATCCAATTTAGTGATTTTTTAATTATATTTTAATCAAAAATATAATTTCACTTAATTAATCCATTTTAGTGGTCAAATTAATTTCAATTGGCTTTAAATTTCCATGGGGAGCTCTTATAATATTAGATTACAGTGGAGAGTAGTTTTTGTGCCATTTACATTTATAATTATTCTATTTTAATTTTCTTTCATTTTTAGGGGTTGGTAACAATTTGGGTTATTTTTAATGAGTTAAACCAAGTTTGTATTTTTCCGCAATGAAGCTACCAAAACAAGTTTTCTAGTTTTTTTAATGAATATTTTAATTTTAATATTTATTTTCCAAAACAAACATGATATTCTTGAAAAAAAGAGATATCTTTTTAGAGACCTCCCCTGACCTTGAAAAAATGAGGGAAGATCCCTCATGACAATGAAAACCAAAGCCCCAAAAATCAAGTCATGGTGAAATGTCCTTGTAAATGGAGAATCCAAATAAGAAATACACTATTTAATTAATTAAAAAACATACTTGCATCAAAGAGACATGAAAAATTTTTGACTTTGTTCTCCTCTGTTCACTGAGGATGAGGGTTATTTTATTTTATTTTTGTAATTTTTCTACAGCAAGATATGAATTTTTGAAAGTTATAGTATTTAAATAAATCAAATAAATCCCTATTTTTCTAATTAAACCAGTTTGTACCACCTCAACTTTTGACGCATTGAACTTTACATGCAACACTCTGCCATTTGACGTCGTCAGCCTCGTAGCCGCCTTGTCAGCCCGTTGTACCGTTCCATCTTCACGCCCGACTCCATCACGACCCTCCATTGTATAAACAAAAAAATGTACAATATCCGTTCATCATCCCAACTGGTTCAATCCGAGAGCCGTCCACCTTTTAACCTTAACATCTCGCTCGATACTCAACCAAATCTCTTCGGGTTTGTTCTTATAGACTCGTCAAGATTAGGGGAACTCATCCATACAGTTAATCAACCAAATCTCTTCGGGTTTGTTCTTAGTTCAGGAAGAAAATTGAATACCTTTGCACAAGAGGTGTGGCCTTGATTGGATGCTTCCAAAAGCTTGAGTTGAGTCCAAAGAGATCCTAGATGAAGCATTGGGCCGTGGTGAAGTTTTGAGGTACGATTTTGACCAAGTTTAATTTTGGGTGTTGATCAAAGTCTAAGCTAGGGTGGTATGGTGATGGGGCTTTTATGGGGGATCTTCTTCTTTCACTCGGGGGATGGCATGGGTGCAATTAATTTAACTTTGGTGCACTGTGAAGCTGTAAGAAATTATGTCCTGGTTTCAACTGATTTTTTAGCTCAAAAATTAAGCTCAGGCAGTGGGTTTGAGTGGCTAGAAACAGAGGGCTTGCACTCAGCGAAGCTAGGAGAAGCGCTGGAAACAATTTTCCAAGGTCTCTCTAAGGAATTTCAACAAGTCCTCTCTTGGCCGTGATGGGGGCATTTAATCAGATGGGGTCATGGTGTCTCTCAAGAAAAATTGAGGTAGCTGGGATGTTGCCAAGGTGGAGGGAAAAAAGGCTCCAATGGTCAATTAGATTGGTGCCTCCTATATGGGTTTAATTATGGGTTTTGGCCTTGGTGAGGCTCTTCGATTTGGGTTTTCCGGCAGCTAAGGGGGCTGGCCGGCCATACTCAAGTCACCATCCAACTGAGAATGATTAGTGATGGGCTAATCTGTATCAAATTGGGTTTATGCATGGGTAAGGGTGATTAATTGAAGTGGAAAGGGCTATTGACCATGGGTCTAGCCCCATTGGAATGGACTTGATTGGCTCACCATAGCTGACTAAGATCAGGTGAGTCAGTTGAAATGGTATGGAGAATTACCCACCCATTGTATTTGGTTAAACATGTATTAGAGTGTAGAATTAAGTGGATTAAAACCTTTCTAAGGGAGCTTGAAAGTGGCTCCTCCTTTTTCCATTAATAGCTTGGTGAGGTAGCAGAGACTCATATGGCTCACCTATGGCTTGGGAATGGCTTCATGGCTTGTCCTTGGCTCAGTCAATTTGCATGAGAAAGGATTTTTGGATTTATGGGGTATTTTGATGGTGTTTTTCATGAGGATTAATTTGGAATGACATGACCATGAATTTAAAACTTATGGAATGATTTTGATTAAATGGATGATGGGAAGAAATTTTATGTTATGTGGGATTTGGATTTGGGCTTTTGGAATTAAATGTGGTGGGCTTGGGCTTTTAAAATTGGGGTGAATTTGGGCTAAAGTTTTGGTCAAATAATTTTTTAATTTGGTGTAGGGAGATGTCATGAAGAGTTTTGAAAGGATTTCAAGTGATTTTGAATTGAATTGGAAGGCCAATTTGGGCATAGAGTCAATTTGGGGATTTTAGGTTAGACTTGGGTTTGAGTGAAATTGAGCTTGCAATTGAGTCAAATTGGAATTGTATTTGGTTTTAATTGGTATTAAGGATGTTGAATTTTGGTTTAGAATTGAAATTGGCCAAGATTGGGGTTAATTGGCTTGACATTGTGGCTAACTTGGGGAGATTGGGCCTTTTTTGGCAATTCAAGGGTTTTGGTCGGTCAAATTGGGTCAATGTTATGTTTCAAAATTAAAATTAGAAATATTTGGGAGTTGTTGGAATTTTTTGAATATCTGAGTCATGAGGGGTATTTTGGTAATTTTTGACAATTTTAGGGTATTTTGGGAATTTGGTTATTTTGGTCAATTTGGGTTGTGGGTAATGGTTTGAAATGATATTTGGAAAACTTTGTGTTTTGGGCAATTTTGGGAATTTGCGCAAAAATTAAGGTTCCAAGGGGTATTTTGGTAAATTTGATGAAAGTTTGGGTTATGATGGGCAAGTAAGCCATGAAGTCATGTCAAACTAGTAGGAGCCATATGAAGATTCATTTTGGATGTTCAATATGTTGGTCCTAAACCTCTTAACTAAAGGCTAGGGGTTCGGGTCCATGTATATGTGCTTTCCAAAAGGAGCGAGGAGACCAAATGAAGTGTCAGTGGTCTTAAGGTTTGGGGAGTGTGAAAAAGTGTAGTTTGTGCAAGCTAGCCTAACCAAGGCCAGACCACCCAGGGTTAGTCTTAAAGCTTAACCATCTTATGGAGAACTCCTCTAGAACTCACCATATTGACCCCACCTACAAAGATTTAGAGGTTAGGACAAAAATGTGGAATTTCAAGTTGAGCAAAGATGAGTTTAGAATTTCTATTGGTGAGGATTCGTTTTCTAGTCCTCTAAGAATAGTTAATAGGAAACTCCTTTGGCTAGACACTAGGCTACTAAGGAGCAAACTAGACCTCAACTAAAAGTGAGGTCAACAAATGGACCCCCAATAGGTGGGCGATGCTGGGCAAGCACACCGCGCGTATTGGTGTTGACTGAAGAGATTAATAGTACCAACATAAACTTCTAAGCCAACTTACTTAGAACAAAAATTAGAATTAGGTGACAGTTGTTTATCCTGTAGAATTATAAAGTTAATATCCGAGCAAAACCAAGGATTCAGAACTCTCGTGGGGATTAGAAGGAAAGGAATTCTGAAAATGACTGCGACAGTCAAGATGAAGATTCAATTTCAATTTGATTGAAAGAAAAATTTGATTTTGATTGAAATAGTATTGGAGGATGAGAATTAGAATTTAGGTGCTGACCCGGAAAAGAGAATCAAAATTTATGTACCGACTTTGAAAGGAGGGAATCAGAATCTAGGTACTGACCCTGAGATGGGAATTGAAATTTCGGTATTAACCCATAAAGAGAATCAGATGCCCTACTCCATTTAACGTGGTCTTAGAACAATTTTGAAAGATCAGAATAGGATGCCTTACTCGGGAATCAGAATTTAGGTACTGACCCTGAGATGGGAATTGAAATTTCGGTATTAACCCATAAAGAGAATCAGATGCCCTACTCCATTTAACGTGGTCTTAGAACAATTTTGAAAGATCAGAATAGGATGCCTTACTCCATTTATGGTGGTCTCATACTTATCTACAAAGATTTGGGTAGAGAATCAGATGTCTTACTCCATTTAAGGTGGTCTTTAACCTATCTTAATGATTTGTGTAGAGATTTAGATAATTTAAGGTGGCCTTAAACTGATCTCAAAGAATGAGAATAGGATGCGTTACTCCGTTAAAGGTGGTCTTAAGCCTATCTCAAATATTTGGGTAGAGAGTCGGATGCCTTACTCCTCTTAAGGTGGTCTCATACCAATCTCGAAGAATGAGAATAGGATGCCTTACTCCAATTCAGGTGGTCTTAAACCTATCTCGAAGATTTGTGTAGGAATCAAATGCCTTAATCTATTTAAGATGGTCTTAAATTGATCTTGAAGAATGACAATAAAAGGTCTTAAACAGATTTTGAAGAGTGAGAATAGGATGCCTTACTCCATTTAAGGTAGTCTTAAACCTATCTTGAAGATTTATGTAGAGAATCATATGCCTTACTCCACTAAAAGTGGTCTTAAACTGATCTCAAAGAATGATAATAGGATGCCTTAATCCATCTATGGTGGTCTTGAACCTATCTCAAAGATTTGGGTAGGGAATTGGATGTCTTACTCCACTTAAGGTGTTCTCATACCGATATCAAAGAATGAGATTAGTGTGCTACACAAGCAACGAGTAAGAAACCTCAAACTCGAGAGAAACAAACTAAAAAAATTATCATTTCTTTTCTTGTTGTCTTTGTCACATTTAACTATCAAAGTAGATTTTCAAAATTTAACTTTCATTGGTTGGTTGAGTTTAAAAAATATTTCAAAATTTAATATCAAAATTTCATTGTATTGTTCTTTGTTCATTGTAATTCATAACAAACATTTGGTTCCACGGCTCTTTATCAATCGCAAAAAAAGGGCAATTTGACAAACATGTTGAATTCTGAAAGAAATTTCATTAATATGCTTCAAACATGTGTTACAGACTAAATACATGCTAAAACATCAAAAGAAACAAAATCTTGAATACATCTGAAACATCATATGAGGGGTACATATCTTATATGCTGCTCTGAAGTAGTACCAAAGGTGACAAAAACTGTTTATCTATCCTTTGTGAGGTGAGCTCCTATTCAAGCTGACCAACTAAGCCACACTCCAGGATAAGAATTCCTTTACGTGTACTTAGAGGTGCAACCATCTCATGGCTCATACGGGCGCAGCTCCTCCAACTCTAGATCTGGTTGGAACCCATATGGTATTTTACTGCATCCATTCTTCTGAATGTCACAGACACTCTGCGGTGTTGTACCCCCAAAATGTAGTGCTTGGCTAAGTCTGCTCCATTTCCCTTCAGAATTAGTACTGAACCCATTGGTAAAGGAATCTCGATGAATCCTATGAACTCCCCAAGGCTAATGACATTGATCTTTTTTTGAATTGTATATTGATCTTGAATGATACCATGCAGAAGTGTTTTACAAAATCATGGTGGTCTATATGTGGAGGAATATAATCTTCTTCATAATAGATATTGATTATACAACTATTTGGAATGCAATCTACTAGTAGTATGCTCCATCTGAACATCCTCTTGATCATTCTTTTTATCTCAGAAGGTAGAGGATCCACCTCGCATATCTGAGGATGTCCGGATGGTTCCCTTTCCTATCTTTGACACAGTTTTAGCAACAACCACACTGGATGGTTTTACTGCGTTTCCCATGCATATATTTTTGTGACTTTGAGTAAGTGTTCTTCATTAGCAAACTAGCTTAACATATGTCTTTCAGGTCAAATACACAGTAAAGAATTCTTTTTTCATCATTTTCAGAGAAGACCCCTGTATAACGTTCTAGGCCTTCCAGAATGTTGACAAACCTTCCTTGGATTTCCTCATAGAGTTCAAATTCTCACTTCTTAACTTTGTTCATTCTCTCCAGATCTATTGTAGGAATCCTTTGAGATCTTTGGGGTGGCTCTCTCATCTCAACAACTGAAAGTTACCATGTATGACTTGGCTATGTTGATAATGGAATATGCGACTCAGTGTCCGGGTAAGCTGTCACTTGGCGTCCTGTGTTAGTGGCTGTGAACTCTTCAAAAGAACTGTAGTGATCTAAATGTATATCATTGCATGTTTGGCATTCCACGAATGCTCCTCCTATCATTCCTAGTATGGGAACCTCAACGTTGCACACCGAGCAACCCCTGTAAAGTTTATCTGGTACTGCTGGTAGTATCTGCTTTGCAAGAAACTCAGACTCATCCTCCACAGCAGACATACTAGTAGAAGTCTCTCTGATGCAAGGATCATAAATTTTCCCCTCAGGAATTAGGGTGAGTGTATTTTTTGCCTCCTTCATGTGTCTCTTTTGATCATGTCGAAAAGCTCTGTGCGTGTGGCCATTGGCATTTTGGCACTGTGTTCTTCTTAGTGGTGTATCCAACACCCTTTCTTCATCAGCACCGATTAAATTTGTTGTTGATGTGGTTATCATAGACTACAAAGGGCTAGTTTCTTCCATCGAAATTTTTTGTAACATCACTTTCTTCCTCTTTGTGATTTTAATATCGCGAATAATAATAAAACGTATCATTTCTACCGTCGCATTAGCAAAAAAGAAGTTGATGAGGCTTTAAAGAAAACCAAGGGTGGAAAGTTTGTAGGACCTGATGATATTCCAACTGAAGTGTGGAAATATTTGGGAGATTTGGGAGTTTCTTGGCTTACTAAACTCTTTAATATTATTTTAAAAACTAAAAAGATGCCTGATGAGTTGAGGAAGAGTATTTTGATCCACATTTTTAAGAATAAAGGGGATGCACAAGAGTGTGCAAATTATAGAGGAATTAAGTTGATGTGTCATACTTTAAAATTATGGGAGAGGGTAATTGAACATA
>NEWO01000640.1:116275-133464 GCA_003013225.1 Phalaenopsis aphrodite
TCAAATTCAACATTCAATTAGCCCAAAAAGTTTAGCCCAAGTTCAATTTCTTTTTAAAAAGCTCAAATTCTTAAGTCATTCCAAAAGGCCCAAATCCAAAAGCCCACATGAAAAATTTTATCCATATCATTCATTTAATCCAATCATCCCCTAAGTCTGAAATTCATGATCAAATTGTTCTAATTTAAGAATCATGCCGAAATTATCCAAAAATACCAAATAAATCCAAAATCCCACCTCATGAAAGTTAACCAAGCCAAAGGGAAGCCATGAAGCCACTCTCAAGCCATAGGTGAGCCATGAGAGCCATGCCACATCACCATACTATTAGTGGCAAGAGGCCAAGCTACTTTCAAATATCCATAAGATTCTTTTAACCCCTCCCATGAATCACCTAAACATCATACTTAACCCAAATCACTTGGAGAGGGACCTTACCAATGATTAAGCTGAACCATCTGATTTTCCTCTGCATGCAAGCTAGCCTTGGTGGTTGAACCCAATCCAAATCCATTACTTGACCCAATTTGACCCACAATATCCCTTCCCACATCCTATTTTAATTCAACACCTTTACGCATGGCCAACCCCAATTAACTTCACCAAATCTAGCCCAGACCTCCCTGAGTTGAATGGTGACCTCTCTCTGGTCAGCTGACCACCTTGGCTGCCAGAAAAGTTACCAAAAAGTGCTCACCCTATGGCTAAAACTCAAAATTAAACCCATCCAAGGTGTCTCATCCCAATTGGATTCTTCCACCTTGATGGCATATACATAAGAAACCTAAAGAACCCACCAATTTCCCCTAGTGGCCTCTCCTTTTTGCTCAATTTAAGCCCACCTTCCATGACCAAAGGAGAGCTTGAATTTTCTTGGGGAGAATCTATCAAATTTCTTCCAGAGCTTCCTTAATACCTCTTGAGCTTAACCCCAACTAACCTTGGCCATTATAGTCCACTGCTCAAGCCAAATTTTAGAGCTCAAATTCAAGGCCGAAATGGACACTCCCAAAACCTCCATCAAATCCAAATTAATTGCACCCACACCATCCCCACAGCAAGAGAAGAAGATCCCCCATAAAAGCCCCATAACCAGACCACCCTAGGGTGGACTTTGATCAACACCCCATATTGGCCTTGGTCGAAATAGGGTCTAGGCAATTCACCACTGCTTGAGGATCAATCCCTATGCTCTTTAGAAACCATTGAAGCTTCCACATGCATCCAATTTAGGCTTCCCCTCTTGGACCAAGGTATTGAATCTAAACCCTAAAACGAGCTTCATTTAATTCTCCATGAGCATAGAGTTGATTTAGGGTTTGATTAACCATGCGGTTGTGTGTGCCTAATCAAGAAGAGTTGATAAGAACAAACTACACTTAGTTTGGTTAAGTATTGAGAGATATTAGGGTTTGAATGTGGATGGCTCTTTGGCTAGGGGCTTTTGGGACGATGACCTGTAGTCGTTGGATCGTGCGTTTATTAAATAGATGGCTCTGATGCGGTTGGACGGTGCTCTGGTTTGTGATTAGGGGGGTTGACTCAGACAATGATGCCTAATCCTATGACGACACGTGTCCGTTTGACGCGTACGAGGCTGAGTAGGATAAGTAGGAAATTAGGTGCCTTTTCTTTTTTATTTAAACCCTAAAACTTAAAAAATTCATAACTTTTTCTAGAAAAATCATAAAAATAAAATAAAAATACCCACTTGCTCAGTAATCAAAGGAGAACAATGTAAAAATATTTTCATCTACACTTGATGCATGTATTTTTTAATTAATTAAATGGTGTTTTCCTTATTTTGCTTCTCAATGTGCATAGACATTTCACCATGGCATGGGACCATGGGGGTTTTGATGTCTCTATATTTAGATATCTCTCTTGATTTTTCCAAGTCCAGTGGGCATTTCTAACTAGAGATATATAATTTTCAAATTAATGGCCCCTATTTTTGTATAAAAATCATAATAATCAAAATATTCATTAAAAATACAAAACTTGTTTTGGTAGGTTCATTGTGGTCACAGAATCCGAGGAAAAATATGAACCTGATTTAAAACATTAAAAATAATTCTAATTGTCACCAACCTTAAAAAATGAAATAAAATTATTCTGTAGTAATTAAAGATGTAAATGAAATAAAAATGTTTTCACACTGTAATTTAATGTTAGAGGAGCTCTCCATAAAAATTTCAAGTAAATTGAAGTTAATTTTATCACTCAAATGGATTAATTAAGCGAAATCCCATTTTTATCATTAAAATAATTCTAATAATTAAAATACAACTAAAAAAAATTACCAATTTGGTTTTGGGAGCTCCTTATGACCCGGGGAACCTAAGAAAAATAAAATTAGAATTAAAATAAACACTTCATTTTTAGCTACTTTTTAGCATTTAAATTACTAAAAAGTAATTAAAAAACATAATAATTTCCAAATGGTAAGAACACACTAAAATGTCACATTTTGGCTTCTTGATCACTTAGGACTAATTAAAATAATTTTCCTAATTTTCTAAGTCAAGATATTAATTTTAATGGCTTAAAAATGTTTTTTTTTCCAATTTTTCACTAAAATAAATCTAATAATTAAATGTAATTCAAAAAAATATGATATTTATTTCTTTGGGTTTCCTAGACTTAGAAATATTTAATAAAAATATAAAACTTAATTTTCCACTTAAATATCATTTTATATTTAATTAATGCTCAAAACTAGAAAATAATTTTAATAATTAAATTAAATCTCTAAAAATCATAAAAATTGGTCCAAGTGGTCTTTTGACCTAGATGAACCCCCAAAAATTTTCTTAAGGTTAGAAGTTTTACTGTCATTGAGTTATTAAATTTTCATTGAAAATCTCCTTTTTTGCATTAAAAATAATTTTTAAAATTAAATAAATTCAAAAAATTACATTTTCTCCTCCAATGTTTTAATTAACCAATAAGTGAGGTAACATAAAATTTTTAAGTCATTTGAGTCTAATTTAATGAATTATAGGGTGTTAAGGCCTTATGGGCAAAAATGTAATTTTGGAATTTAAGGCTTAAATAATATTATGCCTAAATGGGCAATAAATAATCTTAATTGATATTTTTTGATGATTGGAATATAGAAGCGATAAATGGTAGTAACCAATCTCACTTTGATCTTATAAAGGATAAATGTGACATTTTTCAAAATTAATGAAATTTAAAGAATATTTAAACAGGGAGATATTACATGAGGGGTTTGATTTTATAAGATCATAACTCACCAATTTTAATACCCGAACTAATTGTTTTGAGATGAATATAAATATTGCAAAACATCCTTTTTCTTGAAATTATAAATATGCCCATTAAATCTAAAGGGCTTAGTAGTGATATAGGCATAATCAAAATGTCGTCTAATGAGGTTCAAAAAAAACTTATAATAAATTTAAAATTTTTGAAAAAACTGCAAGTCCATTCATTAAAATTAAATTAATTAAATTTCTTAATTAAGTTGAGTTGCCCTCAACGGTGTTTACCTATATAACTCATAAGTGAGTTATCAAGCGATAATTAACCTAATTAAGTGATAATCAAAACATCATAATTCACTGATCGCAAGGGTATTAACTGGATGAACAATATTGCAAACATAATAAGACCAAAACAAACTCAAGATAATTCCAGGGACTATGAGATCACTAAGGTATTACCGGAGTCTTCTTCATGATCCCTTGGAAATCTTGAAGGATATATGGACTTATTACGATTTGCTAAATGGAATCATCCTCAAAATTTGGAACCACCAAGATATGACATAGGATCTGGTAGACACACCTCAAACTGTACTCTCTACTTTTAATACAAGCATGCTTTAATTCCTGCATATATATATATATATATATATATATATTATATGCCTTGCAAGCACTAAACTATGAGGTGGAAGAACGAGAGGACATGACATGTATGCTTTTACAGTTTACAGTACTTTCCTTTCATGTATTTTTCTTTGCTGCACTATTTACTTATAAATTTGCATGTTAAATAATAATATCACTCTACATGCCAAAACTGAAACCTTTATCATAGTCACAAAACCAAAATCAAAACTAAAGTCAATTAAGATAAAATTCACCCCCACAATATTTAAAATATAAGACAACGCAAAATTTAATCATAAACATCACAAAACAACAATTGCAAGTAAATTAAGAGGTCTCTATTGGATGATCGAGAATCCCTCGAAGAAGGTAACCTATGGTTGCTAACGAGATTTCTCACGTTTTAAATGAAATTATGGAATTCATTAAGTTAAGTTTAGTAAATTCCTTTAAACTAAGTGAATCTGAAAGAAAATAGTGGTACAAGAACGAGGTAACCATATGATCCTAACCGGTGTCGCTCTAATAAAATTTAATATGCCTCATAATATTTAATGAACCATAACCATTAGGACATTTGATTTGACATCATAACTTGACACATTAGAAAATGTAAACTCGCCACAATGAGGAGTTTGGACTTAGCATCGTGGGCAACATGACTATCTTCAACAACAAAACATATTTACACCAGCTAAACCACTCCATATAATTAAACAACAATCCATAGGATTTTTGAGATTTTTTGCTTATGCAAACATAAATCCTTAACTTCTCTTCAGGCCTTTGTATAGTTGTGATATAAAATTTAAGCCCTAACCTGCTTTAAGATTCCAAGGTTGTCGTCTGTCATGACCTAAATCTTCACATCTTCCAGGCTATTTGTGTGATCGTTTCACACTAATATAAGCCCTAATTAATAAACTTGGCAAGATGAAACATTCAATAAATTCTAATCTAAAAAATTGAAGCCAAACCATAGAATATCTTGGGAAGTCACTGAGGTTCTCCTTCTGATTTATTACATCCCCTAGTCCTTCCTCCTTTGGATTCCAAAATAAAATGTTCCAAACTTGAGTCATTCCCATTTCACAAATTTTAGTCAAATCTCATTGAAAATTCCTAACCCTTTGACCTCTTTGAAGATAATATCCGCCTGATTCTATCGAGAGTTTTCTTAGGTGACTTCGGTTATCAAGGATGTAATTAACTATTGGGGCTTGCCCCTATAGGAAACTTTTTCAAACCCAACTTAATATAAAACCTGTTTAATTCTTTGTATTAAATAGAGGAATTTTTCGGTCAACATAAAATGGTTTTGCAGACTTAAACAGTTGTCATACATTCCTTAGTTTATTTAATCGAGCCTTCACCTGTAAGTAATGTATTTATCCCTCAGAATATGTGCACTTCTTGAAGTACTAGGCTTGTTTGTTTAAACTACTAGGGATATGAGATTGATTTGGTCTTGTATTTTAAAAAAATGAAAATGATATTTCTTCTAAATTATATATATATTAAATTCAATTAAAACAGGTGTTAGTATATCCCTCATAGCAGTCGACAACTTAACAACTCCACCTTTTAGTGTCGACAACTTGTAGTGACTCCGCTGGGGAGGAGCTTCTCTCTCCATATTAATCAGGGAATATTTTCTTCATACATAGGTAATCTGTTCATGTCCCGCATGAACTAAATTACCCTTCTTCCATTACCATGCTTCACCCATTTCTTTCTTGGGTAAGTACAGTCAATTCTTTTGGACTTGAGGATCATCTGTTCAATCACCTTTGAACAGACAGGTTCAAAAGCTCATTAAGATTTTTATCTTTGTGTGAGGTCGGACCCCCAATAGGTGTGTTGGTAGGTTATCTCCACCCGAGAATTATGAATTGTAAAGTTTATCCTGCACTGGGTCCTAAACTTCACTTTCTCCTTCTAGCACGATTTGTTATTTTGCAAATTAAATCGAATTGTATCGTATTGCGCTTGCTCTTTAATCTTTCTTATTAAATTAAGTAAATTTTTCTACTTTCAAACTATTTCTACTAAACTTAAAACCTTCACAAACTAAAAATAAAATAAAGAATTGCCGGTTTGCGGATTGACCTTTGTTATTCTTTTAGTGTTCGCACTAGAATTACAAGGTGCTGGCCAAGTAACTAACCCCAGAGCTTTCTTTTTAAAGCTTCTGCAATTGCATTCCCCCACACTCACCTTTTCCTGCAATTTGCCAACTAGCCGCGACACTCGTAGTGTCTCTCCTACCATCAAGTTTTGGACTGGATTTGACGAAATTGACATCATTCCTGGAAAGGCCCTATTTGTTGTAATAAAAGTCACCACTATGAAGGTTCAGGAGCCCTCTACTAAATTTTAACCTAAACTATCCCTAGGAATTCCTTTCTTACAAGAAGGTGGAAAATGCTACTCCCCTAGCACTTGCCAATTATGTTGTTCACTTTTCTGCCAAAGAAAATGAGATTATGGTCATAGAAGACAAAACTGAAGAGTTTTTCATCTCTCCGTCGGTGTTTGAGATCGGTTCAAGTTCAAAGTCTGCACCATTGACTCTATCACAAAGAAAGAACTATAACCAGAAATTTTGGAGGGCAGCCAAGGCCAAAACCTCAAAAAAAGTACCGAATGATGAGTTTCCTCATCAGGAGGAACTTGGATTACAGATGACTCCACCATTTATGCAAGGGAGTAGGTTCCACCCACTGATGAACACTAATGGATATAAAATTATTCGAGTAATTGTAGCTTTTTTACCAACATTTCATGGTCAAGGTGAGGAGAAGGAGAAGCCCACTCCTATTAGTAATGTCCACACAGTGTTCTAGAGATTGGCCACTAAGGAAGGATGTTCAATAGTCAAACTGCTTAAAAGAGTGGGATGTGCAGTATCCCTGTAAATGTAGAAAGAAATTCTAAAGGACGTTAGGATTGCCCGACAATCCCACAAGTCAGCTGAATCTTTACCAACACATGTTCCCATCAGATTCTGTCTAGGAAGCGGAGTTGATACTACTGTTACTACAATAGATTCTATTACCTCTGCCGCTCTAAGGTCTGCAGGACGTCGACCAGTTAAGTCACGTCTGGGTCCGAGGATTCAATCAATTGCTACCCATAAGAATGCCCTGAAAAGGGAAAAGATAAAAAGGTTACCCGATATTGTGTTTGGTTCACACCACTGGGAGCATACTTCTCTTCGACATGTTGTTGCCTCTGTTTAGACACCACGTCTCAAGTCATCATCGTCAAGAAAGAAAGTGTGGATACCTAAAGTTGCCATATCAATACGGTACAGAGAGCCCATAGGGTAGAATATTGGAATGAAGCAAAAGTCTGAAGTATCTAATATCATCGCTGCTATTGCTACAGAATTTGATAATCAAGTGAATGATGTTCAGCAAAATCCTCCAAATCTTTAGGAAATTCTGGAGGCGATAATTGAAGGAAATGTCGAAAAGCTCAAGGCTAAGATTTCTAGGCTAGTTAGAGAACATGGTATAGCAATTAATGATGATGATGAGGATTTTGATTTCAATGATAATCTAGATGAAGACTTCATGGATATTCATGTCATCGAGACTAAAGCTTTCTTATCTGCGTGCGATGCCTAACCTCTCCTCGAAGGGAATGTCACAGATGATTTGTGTAGGGCTATTTTTATAGGGGATGAACAGATCAACCAAATGGAAAAGAGAATGGATGAAATGGCTAGCACCATGGCCTCCATGGCTACAGTTAATAGGTAATCCCAGTCACAACAAGTAGCTTCTCCAGTAGTTAACCACTCAAAAATAATCCATAAACAGATGAACAAAGAGAAGTTGCTTCCACTAATGGAGAATAGCAGCAAAAGAAACATTCCTCACTGAATACCATGCCTGAGAAGGATATTAAACAATTGCTCAAACAATAAGTTCGAGAGGCCTTAGCCAAATCCATGGGTGGTGCATTGATTTCAAGGGGTAGACCTCACTTGAGGGAGTTTGATACCGTGCCCTACCCTAAGGTATTTGTGTCACTGAACTTTAAGATATTCAATGGGACTGGGAATCCCAGGCAACATATAGTACATTTTTTAGCCAGTTGTGGCAACAAAAAAGGAAATGAAGCCTTACTCTACCAACAAATTGTCAGCTGCTTATCAGAGATTGCTTTTGATTAGTATGTTGAGTTACCAAACAGATCAGCAAAGATGTTTTCTGAGTTTGAACAGATGTTTGTAAAAGGATTTGCTAGAGCACAACATCGTGTTTCTATTGAAAATCTCGTAGTGGAGAAGAAAACACCCAACAAGACTCTAGTGGATTATATCTTGAGGTGGAGAAACCTTAGCATGAAATGTGAACGTCAACTACAGGAACAACACGTTATTAAGATTTTACTCAAAAGGTTACATGGGCCAGTAGCTTTCATGCTCAAGGGACTCACCATCTTATTCTACAGAAAATCACTAAGCAAAGCCAAAAGTTTACAGGAGGAAGTTAAACATATGAATTCTCAAGAGAAAATAGAGAAATCCAGGACAACCAAATCATTTGAGAAGAGGTCTGGTATAGTGGC
Organism: Phalaenopsis aphrodite; assembly: GCA_003013225.1. NCBI lineage: Eukaryota > Viridiplantae > Streptophyta > Magnoliopsida > Asparagales > Orchidaceae > Phalaenopsis > Phalaenopsis aphrodite. Next base: position 124,717 of record NEWO01000640.1, read on the forward strand.
AACAATTGATAAGAGAAAACAGCTAATAAAGATACAAGCAGAGCATCCTCACCAAAGTTCTCATCAATTGTTACAACATGTTAAACAACAAATGCAACAGTATGGACAGTCCATTCAAAAGTCATACCAGAGAAGACTGTACCGAGTAGAAGGTAGAACGGGTCAGACTCTTTCAGAATGAAGGAAAAAAGTGTATTCTTTCAAAGAAGAGGCAGTGCCGAAGAAGTTTAGAAACTTAATGAAAAAGCCAGAGTTCAGATTGCTAGAATTGAAGAAGCCAGAAGAAGTTAATAAGAAAGAATACCCCAATTTTTTCCCCTACCACTGGATGTTGGGGCATACGATAGAAGGATGTTTTATTTTCAAGGATTGGCTTGAGAGAGACTATAAAGAAGAAAATATAACAATCTCAAAGGAATATTTGTAAGAGCCTGAAAAAAGTTATGTGAATATGATTTCGGCCAAGCCAATCATCCTGATAGATCCATATGTATAAAAATATGGATGGAGTACAGTTTGGAGCAGGTAATCTAAGGAGATATTGAATCAGTTTTAGACCGCTTCAGCTGAGGCAGCCATTCAGAGTCTAGAACCTATTCAGCCCAAGTTTGAGATTTTGTCAGAGAAGTCACCACAATCGGAAAAGAAAGAAAAGAGCGACGTCATAAAAACTGTTAGCGTGGGGGGTAGGATAGGGGTTGCCTCTGTTAGATTGGTTGTCTCGGATTCGGGAAAAAAATTCCTCGAGCCTCTGACCATGTATGATTATTTTTTTGTCCCACTGTGGTATTATAAATATAATGATATGATTTCAGCAATATTTTGACTATTTCTAATGATAACATAACTGAATTTTTTCAATTTAACTCCAATCTTGATTCCCAAACTGATCCTCAAATCATACTTGAGTCCGAGAAAACCATTAATGAGAATGAGGATGATATCGAGAATACTGGCTACAATAGCACTAGGAGTGAAGAGCCAGTCCTCGAGTGCCATGGTGCACCGCTTGCTATCAACTTGGATCTCTCCGATGAAAAAGGAATACCAAAAATTTTTCCTACAACTTCTCAGGAAGAGGAAATTACAGAAGTTAATCTAAGGAACGGGAAATTATTACCCTTGAGAATAGCTCTGGTAGATAAAAGAAAGGAAATAGTCACTCAAGAAGAGCTACCTCCACCTCTGCTAGAGGAAGAGCCATGTAGCCAACTGAAAATTGGAGGATTATATAAAATTTTTTATAACGTGCTAGCTCATCTTAGGAGGTTACTGGCCAAACATAGCGTTTAAGATGCTCTAATCCTGTCAAAGGAGATGAGAGAATCTTTGGTTATAACCCTGCTCGATCCAAAGATTTGCTTAGCTCAATTGGCCAGTACATCCTTGAATGAAGTTTATTTGTTAAATGAATAACCTGGGATAACATTCACAGATGAATACTTTTTGTTCGGTACCGCTGACCATAACCGACTGCTTCACATCTCTGTCAACATCAGTAGAATTGTGTTGCCCAAAGTCCTGGAAGACCCGAGAGCATCACTAAACTTAATGAGTCTACAAATATTAGCATATTTGGACATTTAGGCTCAAGAGATTACATCTGATAAAATGATGTTGAGAGCATTCAATCAAAAGGGAGAAAGAGCTTTTGGATCAATTACACTATTAATGAAAGATTGAGAACTAGTTACAACTGCAAAATTCCATATCATCAATGCAAAGACTTCTTTCATTGCCTTAATTGGAAGACTATGGATTTACGAGCATAATATAGTTCCGTCATCCTTACATTAATGCATCAAGTACTTCAAAGAGGGACAAGAACATTGTATTAAAGGGGATTTACAACCGTTCTCAGTTCATGAAGAAGACATTCATGAATACGCCGCCTACTACGCCCTCTAAAGAAAACAGTCTTTTCTTATGAAGTTGTGATGGATGAAGTAGAAGACTCAGAAGAATCACAAAAAAGAGGCCATCCAAATCCACTTTGACACTATTATCGTCTCTTCGCAACGAGGTGGTAGAGGTTCAATTAGACCATACACTCGAGATCGAGGCTCGGGACGTGGACATGGAAGAACCAAGATAAATATTGAATGGACTAGGCCAACCATCAACATCTACATGGAAGAAAGTTATGATGAAGAAAGTTTTGAAGAAGAAATGATAATAATAAAATAGAAGAAGCCTCAATACGAGATCTCCTTGGAGGACGTGGAAAAAGATGAATATGAGGTTATGTATGATCGGATCAACCACTATGTCAATGCTATGACCCTTACTCCAATATACCCTTAGAAGGATGAGAGTTAGAGTTTAAGTAAGTTCATAGTATTGGTTTGAAGCTGATCAAGTTTTACAGTGCTTCCCCTTGTACCATTCTTGAAAATCATGTAAATTTAGAAGATGATTCTAATGAACTAATGGAGTTACCTTTTAGTTACTTTTTCCTTGTGTAGAAAAATTAATTCAATAGAAATATTTGACAAAAAAGGCCGAAAGATAAGTTAAAACTTTTTGAGAAATTGTGGAAAGTTAAAAGTCAAACTCCTAATTTAAGGGAAGGTCTTAGATTTGGTACTGTAGGACAAGTTGATGATTCAGAATTTTACATGGTTGTTACTAGCAAACTGGAAAGGGATTGCCTCGATGTGGATGATGAATCTCAATGTCAATTAATGGATGATTCCCCGCCAGAATTTGAAGAAGAAATTAAGTTAACAGTTGATGAGTTAAAAGAAATCAATTTCGGGACTAAGGAGCAGCCCTGAATAACCTTCATAAGTTCCTTACTTGGTGAAGAAGAATCCATAGAGCTGATAAGGTTATTATCAAAATTTAAAGAGTGTTCGCCGGGAGTTATGATGGAATGTCAGGGCTGTTAGCAAAAGTTGCAGTACATAAGCTTTGGGTGGATAAAGATATGACCCCAGTAAAATAATCTCCAAGAAGAATGCACCTCAAAATAGAGTCGCAAGTCATTGCCGAGGTAAAGAAATTAATAGATGCTAACTTTGTATGGGAAGAGCAATTCCCCACATGGCTAGCCAATATTGTTCCAGTTAAGAAGAAAATAGGATAAATTTGTGTATTTGTCGATTTTAGGGATCTAAAGAAAGCATGTCCAAAATATGAATTTCCACTACCAATACTAGAATTAATGGTGTACATCGCTTCGAAACATGAGATTTTCTCCTTTATGGGTGGATCTTCAAGTTACAACCAAATAAACATTTCTCCAAAAGATGCAGCACTTATAATATTTAGAACACTGATCGACATTTTCTGGTACACTGTGATGTCGTTTAGATTAAAGAATGCTTGAGCAGCATATCAATGAGCAATGATGAAGATTTTGACTATCTCATTTACAATCAAGTGGATTGCTATGTGGATGATTTGTTCATCAAAAGAAAATTGAAATTTAACCATTTTTCTAATTTAAGGATCATTTTTGAATGATTACGATAATATAATCTCAAGATGAATCTCTTAAAGTGCGCCTTCGACGTTACCTCTGGGAAATTTCTAGTAATCATTGTCCGTCATCGGATAATCGAGATCGACCCAGATAAGATTAAAGCTATCTTGTGAAGGCCTCCACCTAAAACCTTGAAACAACTATGTTCATTTCAAGGAAATTTTGCTTATTTGAGACATTTTATTTCTAATTTCTCAGGTAGGTGTCAGCCCCTCTCGACATTAATTTAAAATGACGCCAAAATTTGTTTGGGAAGAGAAATGCCAGCAGGCCTTCAAGGATGTTAAACGATACTTAATGACACCTTTTATTTTGGCAGCCCCTATCCCGGGAAAACTGTTGATACTTTATACCGTGACCTTAAATGATTCTCTCGGAGCCATACTAGCTCAAGTCAATAACAAGGGTAAGGAAAATGCACTATACTACTTGAGTCGTCGTCTAATACCGACAAAGATAAAATATTCGTCTATCAAGACGCATTATCTAGCTTTAATTTTAGTCACCCAAAAGCTCATGCACTACGTGCTTTCTCATAAAATTACTCTCATTTCGAAAGTTAATCCCTTACAATATTTAATGATCCGATCAAAACTTTCCGAACGTTTAGCAAGATTGTCGATGATTTTATTGCAATTTGATATAACATTTGTTCCCCTCCGTGCTATCAAGGGGCATATTTTAGCAATTTTTTTCATTACACACCCACTTTCGGCTAGGTCCCCTCTCAATGATGAACTAATAGATGAGCAAATACTGCAAATAGAACCCTCTAATGCTAGGTTTTAGGAAATTTATTTCGTTGGAGCTTTTTCAGCTAGGAAAGATAGAGGATTAGAAATGATTATACTATGAAAGGAAGGGATTTGTTTGATTTTCATCACACTCGACAAAGGTATGTTGAGATACTCTTATTACCTAATAGAGTCGTGTACAAATAACGAAACAGAAAATGAAGTGCTAATCACTGGGCTAGAGTCGGCAATCTTAACTGATATAATAGATATTTCCATCTATGGTGACTCTCAACTTGTCATTCAACAAGTTTCTGGACATTACAAGATTTTAAAACCAAGGGTAGTAGAATAATATCAGTATATGATGAAGCTGTTACAGCAGATTCCCAATGTAACTCTATACCGTATTCCTCGGGGAGATAACACCCATGTTTATGCTCTAGCAAAGCTTGCTAAGGAATTAACATGTCCGCTGGAGGGTTCCATTCATATTACAGTACAAGGAAGATGGGTTTTGTCTCGAATCGACCTCAACAATCTACATAAGCTCGAAAAAAGAGAAGGAATGATGATTGGAGTCACTAAAATCAATGAAGACTGACATAAGCACTTGATAGAGTATTTGCAAACTGGAAAGTTGTTAGAAGATAAATCTTAGGCATATCACATCATAAGAAAGGCTATGTCGTACGCTCTAGTGGGAGATGTTCTTTACAAGAGATCATTCGATTGAATGTGGTTGCAATGATTAAGTAGAGTAGAAGCAGAAAATATTGTCAAAGAAGTACATGCCAGATTGTGCAGAGCTCACCAATTAGGAAAATGATGAAAATGAAGATCAAGAGACTCGAATATTATTGGCCAGGGATGATATTCAACTGTATGGATACAACTAGAATGTGTCACCTTTGTCAGGTACTTGGGGTGGTCTTACACCAACATCCGAATGCGCTATACCCAGCTGTTGCCTTGTGGCCAATTGAGTGTTGGGGCACAAACATAATAGGTCCAATAGATCCTCCATCTGCTAAGGGACATAGATTCATCCTTGCCACTACAGATTACTTTTCCAAGTAGATAGAGGAAGTTTCATTAGGAGAAGTCACAACACAACATGTTTTGTAATTTTTTAAGACCAATATAGTCTACCATTTCAGTGTTCCACACGGAGTAATTTCTAACAATGGTACAACCTTCAGAAGCACAAAGATCACAGAGCAAATGGCTTAGCTGAAGCTTTCAACAAATCACTGGTGCAGATCTTGAAAAAGACACTAGATGAAAATAGAAGAGATTGGAATAAAAGGCTATTAGAAGCTTTGTGGGCCTATTAGACGATGTTCAGGACTCCCACTCAATGTACACATTACGCACTTGTGTACAGGTCTAAGGCCGTACTAGCACTAAAAGTTCATACACTGTCTCTCAGAGTTGTCATCGCCAATAAACACACAATAAAAGAAAGTGCAAAACTCACACTTAGATAATTGTAAAGTCTCAAAGGAAAATGATTAGAAGCATGACAACACTTAGAGCTCTACCAAGTAAGGATGGAGCAGGCTCACAACAAATTGGTCCACCCAAGGACATTTAAAGTTGGTTATCTTGTCCTTATTCTCAAAAGAACTATTCTCACACATCATAAAATAAGTGAAAATTTTGAACCAAGTTGGGAGGGACCATTTTTCAAAGAAGAAGTTTACTTAGGAGGATCTTACCAGCTCGTAGATTTTCGTAGGGAAAGACTTATGTTACCGGTCAATGGCCACTACTCAAAATCCAAATTTACTTTTGAAATTTTGATTATTTTGGGGTTATTTATTTGGTCAAGTGTCTATGCTAGGTTTAAAAACATTTTGTAATAAATTAAACTTAATGAAATAAAAAATTTTGGGTTTGCCCATCTTTATTTCCCTTTTTTTGTTTCTAATTTCAAAATCTAACTAAATTAAATAATAAATTGAACGAATAAAGTTTGCTGAATGTCAGCGCACTGATGTTTTTATGTTTTCTACAGAAGAAATGTCGGGATGCAAGCTAATTTTCCCCTTTCGAGATGACCTCAATATTGTACTAAATGAAGAAATGGCTGCTTAGGGAGGTATTATAGACTTGCAATTAGACTTCAGTCAAGTCAATGTGCAATATGGAAATCCCCTGATGGACGTTGAAAGTCACCGAGAAAATAAAGGGTTACCATCTCTGCTAAAGATGGGCACCAGAGAAGACTCCTCATAGAAGAGGAAGAAGATGATCACTCAACAACAATATCCAGTTGAAGGAACCAGTGGCCTACAGTCCCTGATAACTACTCTAATAAGGAATTTAGTAGGTGTCAATGATGAGAGAGTGCTTGATGCACTACTCAGAAGAACGCAACGTCGCAATGCCAACTGACACTAATATAGAGCCTTCAAGCAGGAAGAAAGAAGATGATAGAAAGAAACACCTTATTTACTCACCCCTATTCCTGAAGGGATGATTTATGATCCATGTATGAGGAAGACCTCTTCTAGCCCACCTGATACAGAGGATGAGTTAGATCCGATCATAAAACGGACGTAGACAGAGGTACCCCATGATTCTGACAAGGGTTGCCACTATGCAATGTTGAAATCCACATAAGGGCATCTACTAGAGGAGCATTTGTTGAATGTCCAAGATGCAACATTCTATATTTGGATTTTAATAGTTCTTTTCAAGATTTTAAAGTCGCCAGTATGAGAGGCCAGGAGATAGCGCATTTGGATGTGGATTCGTACATCCCATTGCCCACAGAACCAGAGCAGACATGGGTCTTGAAAAATTTGAGATAAGGAGACAACGCATACTGTTTGATTATATTTTCATAGCAGAGTTAGAGAGAATGTGCATAGTTAAAAGAAAAGAATTCAAGTTCTATGAGAAATTTGAGTTGAAGTGGTCAACATATTGGAAGTTTTGGCTCTGTACATTGGAGTTTTCTCCAAAAATGATGAGAAGAGAATCTTAGACTATGTATTCAACCTAAGGGACAGAGGTCGAGCTGGTCAGCTGAGGTCAAGAACTTACTCAGTGTTGCACAAATGGATGCGTGGAAAAGGAAGCAAAACCATTCAATATAGCTGATGTTACAACTTTACTGAAAGTAAGCAAGGGAACCACCCTGGAATCTTAAGATATGATGTGGTAGATCCAATGACTTATTCAATAAAAAGAATGGCGAAGAGGAATATTCGATGGAGTGTACTGCCATTTGACTGCATCCCGAACAACTGCATAATCAATATCTACGAGAAGGGAGATTGCATTCCTCCTCGTATTGACTATCATGGCTTCGTTAGACCTTTTTTCACAGTGTCTTAAATGAGTCGGAGCAACATACTTTTTGGAAAAGAAATTAACATCATTGACCCCAGAGAATTCAGAGGGTCCATAGAGATTCCATTGTCAATGGGCTCAGTACTAGTTTTGAAAGGAAATGGAGCTGACTTGGCCAAACACTGTATCCCGAGAGTGCGATATCCCTGAGTTTCCAAAACTTTTAGATGAATGAGAGATGATAAGATACCGCGAGGGTTCCATCTAGACCCAAAATTGGAAGAACTACAGCCTTATAAGCTATGAGAAGGTTGCACCTCTAGTACGAGCAAGGGGATTTATTGTCTTGGAGCTTGGCTTAGTTGGTCACCTTGATCAGGAGCTCACCCCATCGAAGATGGACAGTCAGCTGGCACCTTTTTGTCTTATGATATGTATTCAGTATATGGTTTTTCAGATGTGTTCACCTTGTTGCCTTTTGATGCTTCAACATGTACTTAGTCTGTAACTCATATTTGAAGCAGATTAATGAAATTTCTTTCAAGTTTCAACTTGCTTTTCAACTTGCCCTCTTCGTGCGATTGATAAAGTGCCACGGGACCATACAACGGTTCTAAATTATAATGAACAAAGAATGATACAACAAATGCCTGATATTAAAATTTAAAAAATTTTTTAAAATCAACCAACAAAAATTAAAATTTTGAAAAAAATATTTTGATAATTAAATATGATAAAAACAACAAGAAAATAAAATGATAAGTTTGTTCAGTTTGCTTCTCTTGAGTTTGAGATTACTAATCTTTGCTTGTGTAATGCGACTATCCTAATCTGCACCAATTTTTTTCACATCTTCACAGAATTTTGCATTATGCATAAAATCTCCCAAAATTTCACAAGTTTTCCTCACTAATGTCAATCTTTTTAAGCCACATATCTATAAGGTTAACACCATGAATTCCCTACACTATGTTCATATTATTCTCGAGTCAGTATTGAGATTCTAATTCCCTCTGCTACCTCTTTGGTTGGATCTAAGTCCTTAAGAATTTCTTCCCAATGTAGTAATATATTTCCAATCAGATCTTGAGTTGGATCTAAGCCCTTATTCTTTCTTTCTCAATCTTATATTTTCTACTACATCTTGGGTTGGATCTGAGACCTTGAGTATTCCTTCCTAATGTAGTGATATATTTTTGATCAGCTCTTGAGTTGGATCAGAGT
>NEWO01000640.1:139124-152870 GCA_003013225.1 Phalaenopsis aphrodite
ACCATCTACATGAGTATCCCAAAAGATCAAGGGATCTAGGCTAGAAATTTGAGTTCAGGTTTGTGAGTGATTGTGAGTGCAGATAAGTGTAGTGAGTGTAGTGAGTGCCTTAGCTCCAGACCAACACCCAGGGTCAACCCTAAGGTCCAACAATCCTAAGGGTGACTCATCTTAAGTTTCTCCCACTGTGACCCCACCTACTAAGTATTTAGAGGTTGAGAGCAATATGTGGAACTTCAAGTTGAGTGGAGAAGAGTGTAGAATTTCTAATGGTGATGGTTTTAGATCTAGTTTTCTAGGAATAGTCAACAGGAAAAGTCCTATGTATAGACTCTAGGCTACTAAATGGGATAAATTAAACCTCAACCAAAAATAAGGTCAACAGGGGTCCATTTGTTGACATTATTTTTGTTTGAGGTCTAGTTTTTCCTCTTTAGCAGCCTAGGGTCTAGCCATAGGACTTTTAGGTTGATTATTGTTAGAGCACTAGAAAAGGAACCCTCACCATGAGAAATTCTAAACTCTTCTTTACTCAACTTGAAGTTCCACATGTCGGTCCTAACCTCTAACACTTAGTAGGTGTGGTCAGTATGGAGGAGCTCATGGAGAGTCCCCCATAGGATTGTCATAAATTAGGATTAACTCTGGGTGATTTGGTTTTTGTGGGGCTAACTTGCACACACTACACTTTTTCACTTACCTCGGGCCCTATGACCCCTTAAGTTGGTCTCTTGACTCCTTTTGAAGAACTCATATGAATGAACCTGTACCCCTAGTCTTTGACTAAGAGGGTTAGGAACAACATATTGAGCATCCAAAATGAGTCCTCACATGGCTTCAATTAGTTTGGCATGGCTTCATGGCTTACTTGCCCATTCTCGCCTAAAATCTCCAAATTACCAAAATACTCATACAACCCTAATTTTTGCAAAAAATCCCAAGGCCACCCAAAATACCCAAATTTGCCCAAAAATCATCTCAAATCACTCAAAAACACCTAAATTAGCCGAAATCTACCAAAATCATCAAATTCCCAAAATACCCTCAAAATTGCCCAAAATTACCAAAATGCCCCTCATGACCCAGAAATTCCAAAAAACTCAAAAAATTCCCCAAAATTCCAAAATCAACCAAAATTTTCCCAATTACAATTTTTGAACATCAATTTGACCCAATTTGACCAAATTAGTCTATTTATACCCACCCTCCATTGACAAAGGAGGAGAGCTTGAATTTCTTTGGGGAGATGATCCCGAAACTGCTTAGATGTAACAGTATAACAATAATTCTAATTATACTTATCACTTATATTTCCTTATTTTGCACAAAACCAAAAACTTGATCTTGAAGAAAAATTAGAATTTAATTTTTAGTGTATATATATATATATATATATATATATATATATATATATATATATATATATATATATATATATATATATATATATATATATATATATAGATAGATATATTGGGATACTACGCAAGTATACGTATCGTTATCAAGTAATACATGACTTTTTGATTAAGATCTGAATATCAAACTCATAGGGTAGGTTTGCAATATGCACTTTTTGGAAAACTTTCTAGTTATAAAAAGACAATTATTTAAAGTAAAGACAATTTTGCAGTATAGAAAGTTTAAATAATTTTTGGAGTTTTAATATTTTGACAAAAAATAGAACAAACTTAAAAAGATAACTTGAGTTTTTGTAGAAGAAAAACACTAAATACGAAAATATCTTTCTCCTTATCATGAATTAATAATAAGTATAGGAATTATTTTGTGGAAGTATGCATATTGTGTTGTGCCAAATAGGAGCAACAATATTCTTTACCCTTACTAAAGATGCTATAAGGAACATTGGCTAATTTAAAGTTTGAATAGATCTGAAGACCGGCTAGGCAAGGAAGATACTAGCTCTCACACTAGCATTCCCTCATCTACCTCCACCTAGGGGCTAACATCTCGTATTAAAACCTAAAACAATAAACCATGTTGGGGGCTTTAACCTATCACATTATATTCCTCTAACTCTACACCCTTCAATGAATTATTCCTTATTTATTTGCACTCAATCGTATGAACTACATTCTCATTCATAAAACCTCATGTGATTCTTTCCAATTGTTGATTAAGACAAAACTAGCCCGGTTCTTACATGTTCTCAAAACAAATTTTAACATCTTGATTGGCCAAATCAAGAAGTAAATAAAGTCTATAGATTTAAACCATCACAACTTCTTCCAATATTAAAGATCAATACTCTCCATAACTTCCATCCAACACTTAATTACTTGTCATTTTATGAAGAAAGATAAAGAAAACTACTCAGAATTCATAGAGAAAACAAAACCACACTTTAGTTTAAAAATAGAAATCATTTTCAAACCAAACATAAGTCTCAATTAAAACCAAAAGCATTCAAAAAGAAAAGATAAAAACTTATCCCAAATCATTGACCAAACTCTTAAAGTTCCTCTGAATCTCTTCTCTTTTACAACACTCTCAATATATAACTAAAATAAAAAGGATAACTATGTGGTGCCCGAAAATCTCTCCACCTATCTCCCCAATTTTAGATTATTCAAAACTTACCCATTACTTTCAGGACCCCTTTCAAAGTCTTAGTCCTCCTTCTTTTATAATTATTCAAAATGTGTCTTGGTATCTCTTCAAAATGTATCTTCATTCGATGTATTCCCCAAGAGGTGCATCATTTCACGATAATTTTCATCCATGGTGGTTGTAACTACCATTTAAGCCAATAGGTACCTCAAAAATCTCTTCAAAATTTTCAAAAACCAAATTTATGCATCCAATAAATGCCACTTATAAAAATAATAATAGCTTTGAAAATTATTTTTAATATAATAAATTTAAGTATTAAAAATAAAAGTATAAATTTTTAAAAATTTCAAAAATACAATATTTCTTGCTAAAGATAGTTAGTTATATTAATCATTTTCTTCACTAAAAACATTTAACTTAAAATTTTTCTTCATTACTCAAAATTTCAACTAAATTCTCTTACTCATTTCTAAAATAAAAATTTACTTCCCTAATACAACTTCATATACATGATGAATTTTTTTTTTCAAATCAAATTCACTTGTATTTCATTTGAGAACTAATAAAATTAAAGTTTTGAAAATATTTTTCATCCCCCCAAAACTTAAATTTTTAATAGATAAAACAGTTTAGCATTAAATATATATAAGTAGGAATGAAAATTAAAATAACTACTAACAGGAATTTTTATACCCTGATAATACAAGTATAAAACTAAAATAGTAGTAAAATTAATTTTGATCAAAATTTCTAATATTTCGTTTCAATTCAACATGTAGAGATTCAATAGACTTATAAACAATTGTTATAAACATAAAAGCAAACTAACACCCTAACTTGACTTCACAATCTCAACATAAGAAAAAAACTCACAAGCTTGATAAATAAAAACACAGGGTAGCAGTTTAAAAAATTTAATATTTAAGACCTAAGTTAGCAAGATTTTCATCTTTTCAAAAGTCATAGAATTAAGTTAAGTTCTAAACTAACTAAATCACAAAACTCACATCACTTACTACCCTAGAGTTTTAAAACAAATTACTAACTAACACAAACATCAAAATAACAATAAAATACAAAAGTCCAAAACACAATATATGGTACATATCATCAGAAAGACGCAAATGCAGCAGTACCACACCACATAGTCAACAACATAAAAATAAACAAGACATCACAAATCTCAAGTCCAAAGCACATAGTCTAACACATATTACAAACATAAAAATCTCTCAATTCTACTCCTCATCTTCTGAATCACAACTATACCACTTTTCTGCAGACTTATAATCCAGATATCGAGGATATGGAGTAAATTACACTCCTAGGTCACCCCTAATCAGATTATCCAGAGATGAGTGAAATTTCTCTTCATAATGATTCTTTATCCTACTATACTTATCAGTATGATCTACAAAACGCTCCAAATTCTAAAATTTATCAGCGCTAAGTTAATCTGATCCATCATACTCTGCAAATAATTGATCTTGGGTCTCAGTAGACTAACCTCTAGATGTAGAAGCACGTGAGGTAGATGGTCTAGATGTAGAAGCAGCAAAGGTAGAAGCAGCAGAAGTCTCTATTCCATAACTCCTACAAAATCCTTCTCTCCAGCCAAAAATAGAATGCTCAGAATAAACCTTCACATTCACCATAGTGATGGGCTTTAGAGGTAATGACACTTCCTCCTAGCTATCCATATTGGGTTTAATCTTCTTTAAGGATCAAGTTTAGGTTCATATTATTCATCTAATAAAACTCTGTGCATACAAATTAAAGGACTAATTCCTTTAACATCTGCTAAAGTCATTCCAAAAGCCTTTTTATACTTTTTCAACAATTCTATTCACTTTTGTTCCTAAATTTCAGTTAACTCAGAAGATATAATAGCCAGCAATGTAGATGACTCTACTAAAAATACATACTTTAAATGGGCAGGTAATATCTTTACTTCAAGTTCAGGTGGTTTAATACTTATTGGAATAAAATTTTTACTATCATTTTCCAACAATTCTAACGTTTCAAATTTGCCCTGAATATAATCCAAATCTTCTCCTTTTATTTCATCTTCATTCTCAAAAATTTCATCTTTCTTTAATTTATCTTCATACTCATTCTTAAATTGTTCATTACTCAGATAATCAGCTACTTCCATCCTGAAACATTCATTATCTTTTTCTATTATAGGATATTTAGTATCTTTTGCTATATTAAATTTTAATTCTTAATCATTAACTCTCATTATTAATTCTCCTTTTTGCACATCTATTACGACTCTTCTTGTTACACGAAATGGTCTCCCTAAAATAATAGGAATCCCTTTATCTTCCTCCATATCCTATACTATAAAGTCTACAAGGAAAATAAATTTATCCACTTTTACTAGTACATCCTCTATAACTCCTTTTGGATAAGTTATTGATCGGTCAGTTAACTGAAGAGTTACAGTAGTAGGGGAAATTTCTCCTAAATCTAAACATTTAAAAATTGATAAAGACATAAAATTGATACTCGCTCCTAAATCACATAAAACTTTTCCATAAAACTTTTCACCAATTACACAAGATATAGTAAAACTACCAAGATCTTTTAGTTTTTTAGGAAGCTTTTTCTGAATAATAGCACTACACTCTTTTCTGAGTGCAACAATCTCATGATCTGTAAACTTCCTTTTCTTATTTAGTACATCCTTCATAAATTTTGCATAACTTGCATTTGTTTCAAAGCTTCAACAAAGGAATATTTATTGTTAATTTCTTAAGGATTTCCAAAAATTTTGTAAATTTTTTTATCTTTATTCTTCTACTTCAGTTTTTGAGGAAACTAAGGTAATGGTTTTTTCTAAAGGAACCTGTGTTTGTTCATTTTTCTGCTGATCATTTTCCATTTATTTTTTTATCTTCATCAACTTCAGTATCTCTTTTGATTCTTATTTCAATTTCTTTTACACTTCGTAATTGAATAACTTTAATTTGCTCTTTATTTTAATCTTTTTTATTAACTTCCACAGTACTTGAAAGAATTCCAGAAGTCTATTACTAAGTGCAGTAGCAATATGTCTTATTTATTTTCAATATCTCTAATAACAGCCCCTTGATTTTGTATTTGATTTCCTATATTCAACGTCACTTCTTCCATCGTCAACTTCTTTTCCTTAATTTGTGGGTTAGGATTAGAGTTAAATCCTGGAGTATAGTAAAGTTGAAAATTAGAATTTCCTTGATTGTTCATATTTACAGATGGATTCTCCAAATTATTATAATTATTCCATCTAAAATTAGGGTGATTTTTCCATCCAAGGTTAAAATAGTTAGAATAGGGATTGTTATTTTGATTATTTATATCGTTTAAGGTTTCATAAGATGGTTGAGTATCAACAATCTGTCCTAGTGAATTTTCCTTTAACACTAGCGGTATTTGAAAATAGTTCGCTCCTATTTGATCAATCGTTTTAGAAATAGCACTAATTTGGGATGCCAAAATAGATATTGCATCAAAATCATGAATACTAGCTACTCTCTTAAGAGTTACCCTTTCAGAGAGCCATTGAAAATTGTTAGTTGTCATTTCTTCAATTAAATAATATGCTTCATCAAAAGGTTTTGAAATTAATGATCCGTCCGCAGCAACATCTATAATAAATCTTAATGATCCTACTAATCCAACGTAAAATGTTTCAATTATTAACCAAGTTTGCAAAGCATAGTGCAGACATTTTCTAAGAAGATCCTTAAATCTTTCCTAGGCTTCATATATCGATTCCCCTTCAAACTGACAAAAAGATGTAATATCATTTCTAGGCTTAGTTGTTTTCTAGGGTGGAAAATATTTAGCCAAGAATTTTTGTGATAGTTCTCCCTAAATTTTAATACATCCAGGTGCTAATAAATTTAACCAAGCCTTGACTTTACCCCTTTTTGAAAAAGGAAAAAGCCTAAGCCTAACAACATCATTAGACACTCCTTCATATTTAAATGTAGCACAAATTTCAAGAAAACAAGCAAGATGTAAGTTAGGATCTTCAGTAGGTGATCCTCCAAATTGATTATTTTGTACCATTAGGATAATAGCAGGTTTAAGCTCAAATGAATTTGCAGCAACATCGGGATTTTGAATAGTTAAATGAAGTTCATCTGTTGTCGGATTCACATAATCTTTTAAAGGTCTTTATTGATTCTCAGTTATTGGATTTTCTATATCATTTGCTATTTCTTTCAAATTCTTAGTTTCTTTTTGTTATTTTCAAATATTTCTAATAGTACGTTCTAATTCTGAATCGTACGATACTAAACCTTCAGGTCCAATATTTCACATAAATAAATAAAGTAATCAAAGTAAAATTCTTTAAAAATAAACTCTTAAATAAATTTCTTTTTTTTTATTTTTGATTATATATATATATATAATATAAATTTTCTAATTTATCAAAACTATTTATTTTTAATTAAATTTAATTAAATTTAATTATATATATATGCAATTAATAATGAAATTCTACGCAAGTATACGTAACGTTATCAAGCAATAATGAACATTCTATTTAAGCCCCAAATATCGATCCCACAGGGAAGGTGTTAGTTAGCAATGATAAATTTTATGAGGAAATTTACAGAAAATTGAACAAAATCACTTTTACTAATTTCAAATGTTAAGATATTAACCAAACTAAATTATTTAACTATTAGCAAAAACAAAAATGCAAATTTTGAATAATAGCTACTAATCTACTTACAATGTTTATGTAATGAAAATTTCTTATGTGAAAAACCATCCTTCCCACTACAATAAAATTCTGGTGAAATGAGATGGGATAAATATTTATAATATGTATTGTGCCAAATAAGAACAATTTTAATTTTCTACCTTGAAATAATACATAGAAAATTATTGGTTAATCTTAGGTTTAGTCCCTAAATTCGTGGTTAGGCTAGGAGGATACCGGCTCCCACTCTAGAGCTCCCACTTCCCTTCACCTGAAGGCTAACTCTCGCTTTAGTTTTTAAACAATAAGACCAAACTGGGAATTTTAGTCTATCACCCTAAAGATTCTCCAATTCTATACCCAATAAAGAATATTTCCCTATTTATTTGCACTTAATTTCTTGAACGAATTTCTCCTTCATGAAATCAAACGTGACCCTCACTCTGTTGTGAAACTCATACTCCATATCGCGGATCATATGTTTCTCAACAAATTTTAACAAATCATTTGGCCAGATTGAAACGTAAATTAAGCTCGATGTTGAAAAATCATTACACTTTATTTTATATTTTAACTATGTCACATTCAATTTATCTCTTCATTTCACCATATCTCATCGTAGGGGAGAAGATAGAGGGAACTACTCAAACTTCATGAGAAAGATATGACAAAACACAAATTTCATATATTAAAGAAATTCCCTCAAAACATCCCTCTATCTTTCCCTTTTATATATGAAATTTTTGTTTTGACTCCGAATGACAAAAGGGAACTGCCATTTTGAGGAAACACAAGATTCGGCAGTCTAGTGTCGGCGCTGAGTATTTCCTCAAAAATGCCATTTTGACTCTGAATTTCATTCTTTTTACTTCCTTTTTGCTTTAAGCCCTAAAAATCAATAACGTGGAAGAAAAAGATAAAATACCTTCCATTAAAGTGAAAAATCAGAAAAAATAAGTATAAAATATGGGTCTAAAAATGCATATATTTTTAGTGTATCAACCAACATCTTTTAAATTAAATTGAATTCTTTAATCACCCAATATGCTTTATGCTCAAGTTCAACTTGTAAGTGACAAACTTTCTCAAATATTAGCCTACATGGGGATATTCTTATAGGAGTTTTGTATGCAGTCCTATAAGCCCAAAAAGCATAGTCGAGTTTGACTGTCCAATCTATTTTTGTTGGATTCACAAATTTTTCCATAATTTATTTTTAATTTTGTGACTGAATAATTTAGCAAACCACTTGTCTGAGGTTGTTAAGCAGTAGCAATCCTATGATTTATATGATATTTCTTTAATAACTTCTCCATTATGACATTTCTGAAAATACTTCCCCCATCAGTAATGATAACTCTCGGCATCCCAAATCTACCAAATATGTTCATTTTCAAAAATTTTGTAACACTTTGAGCATCAGATCGATGTAAAGCAACAACTTCAATCCATTTGGATACATAGTCCACTACCAACAGAATATATAAATTTCCTAAAGATGTTATAAATGGTCCCATGAAATCTTATCTTCAAATATCAAATATTTCAACCTCTAGCATATAATCGAGGGGCGTCTCATTTCTTCTAGAAATATTGCCTACTCTTTGACATTTATCACAAGTTTTGATATAAGCATTAACATCTCTAAAAACTGTAGGCCAATAGAATTGAGATTGTAAAATTATCTATGTTGTTTTATTAACACCAAAATGTCCTCCAAAATTAGAATTATGAAATTTTTGGATAATTTCATAAGTTTCTTCTAATGGTACACATCTTTGCATAATTAGATCATTTCCTTGTTTATATAAAAATGGGTCATCCCAAAAATAAGTCTTAGCTTCATAAATAAATTTCCTCTTTTGTCGGTATGTCATTCCATAAGGTATAATATCACTAACAATAAGTTTACAATGTCGGCATACCACAGAACACAACACTCATTAATAGTGAACAATTTTTCATCTGGAAAATTTTCATTAATTTTTTTTCAAAATAGAGTGGTTTTTCTAACTCAAGCCTGGACAAATGATCAATAATTTGATTTTTAGTCCCCTTTTGATCTATTATTTCAAAATCAAATTCTTGCAAAAGAAGAATTCATCTTATCAGTCTAGGTTTAGCATCCTTCGTTTTCATTAAGTACTTAATAGCAGAATGATCTGTATGCACTACACAATTAGTTTCAATTAAATATGATCTAAATTTATCAAAAGCATATACTATTTCTAATAACTCTTTTTTAATTTTTATATTATTGATTTGAGTTTCATTAAGAGTTTTAGTAGAATAGTAAATTACTTTGAAAATTTTATCATATCTTTGTCCTAAAACAACTCCTATAGAATAATCACTAGCATCACACATTAACTCAATAGGTTTTCTCCAGTTTGGTGAAACTATAACTAGTGCAGTGATTAATTGTTCTTTCAATAAATTAAAGTCTTTTAGTCATTCTGTATCAAAATTGAAAATTGCATCTTTCTCTAGTAAGTGGCATAAAGGCTTAACAATCTTTGAAAAGTTTTTAATTTATCACTTGTAGAATCTCGCTTTTCCTAAAAAACTCCTAATTTCTCTTACATTTATTGGATAAGGTAAATTAGCGATCATTGGAATTTTAGCATGATCTACTTCCACACCATTTTCTGACATTTGATGACCTAATATAATTCCTCCTGCTACCATAAATTGACATTTTTTTCCAATTTAGGACTAAATTTGTTTCTTCACTGTGCTTAAGAACTTTAGATAAATGTTCTAAACATGAATCAAGTGAAGTTTCAAACACTAAAAAATCATCCATGATTACTTCAATCCCTTTTTCAATTAAATCAAAAAAAGTTGCCATCATACATCTTTGAAATGTAGCAAAGGTATTACATAAACTAAAGGGCATCCTTCTAAAAGCAAAAGTACCATAAGGATTGGGAAAAGTTGTTTTCTCTTGATCCTCAGAAGATATTTGTATTTGGTGATAACCAGTGTATCCATCTAGAAAATAAAAGTATTTATGCCCAACTTCTTTCATAACAAGATTTAGTCTCCTTTGAGGATCAGCCCTGGGTTTGAAGTTATTGTCCATATGAATTCTATGCATAGAAATTGAAGGACTGATTCTTTTAATATAAGCAATTGTCCATCCAAAGGCTTTCTTAAAATTTTTCAAAATTTTCATCAACCTTTCTTCTTCTTCCATCGTTAATTTTAAGGAAATTATAACTGGTAAAGTAGAGGATTCTCCTAAAAAGACATATTTTAAATGTTCAGGAAGTAACTTTAACTCAAGTTCTAGAGGTTTTTCAATTGCTGGACAAAATGATTTATCTTTGTTTATCGTGTCCAAAATTTCAAAACTTTCTCGAACATAGTTTGAATCTTTCTTAAAATGTTCTTCACATCGATCTAATTCCTCTTCTTGCTCTTGTTCCAAATCTTTTTCTTTTGATTTTCCTACATAAGTTGTTTTGAAATGACATTCCCTTAGATATCTTATAACATCCATCCTATAACTTTCATCATCTTTACCTTTTACAGAATATTTCATCGATCTAGAAATAATGAAAGTAATAGTTTGATCATTGATGCGCATTGTTAATTCTCCTTTCTGCACATCTATCATTGCTCTTTCTATGACTAGGAAAGGTCTCCTCAAAATGATAGGTATCTCTTTATTTTCCTCCATATCTAGTACAATGAAATCAACAAGAAAGATAAATTGATCCACTTTCACTAGGACATCTTCTACAACTCCTTTAGGGTATGTTATTGAACGACCTGCTAATAGCAGAGTTACAATAGTAGGGCTTTATTTCTCCTAATCCCAATCTTTTGAATATTGATAATGGCATAAGGTTAATGCTTGCACCTAAATCACATAAAGGTTTCCCATAAAATATGTCTCCTATTCCACATAGAATTGTAAAGCTACCAGGATCTTTATGCTTTTTAGGAAGCTTTTTCTGACTTATAGCACTACACTCCTCACTAAGTGAAATAGTTTCAATATCTTCAAACTTCCTTTTCTTGTTGAGAATATCTTTCATAAACTTTACATAGCCTGACAATTGTTCTAATGCTTCAGCAAATGGAATATTAATTGTAAGCTTCTTAAATATTTCCATAAATTTTGAAAATTGCTTATCCAACTTCTACAATGAAATTTCTAAAGAAATGGAGGTGGTTGTTTTTCTAAATCAATTTTCAGCGGAGAAATATGTCTCTCAAAATCTTTTGGAGCCTCCTCTTATGATTCTTCAATTTCTTCTCTCTCTACTTCAATTTCTTTTTGAACCCTACATTCCAACTTTCTTTTGCTTCTAAGTTGAATGGCTTTTACTTGCTCTTTATTCTGGTCTTTTAGATTTGATTCAATATTACTAGAAAGTGTTTCTTGGGATCTATTACTGAATGATTTTGCTATTTGCACAAGTTCATTCTCAATATTTCTAATTGTAGCTCCTTGACTTTGTAATTGATTTCCCATTTGTAACACCACTTCTTCTATAGACAACTTCTTCTTCTTAAATTAAGTATTACTGTTGAAACGTATAGGATAAGTAGATCTATAGTTATTATTCCCTTGATTGTTCTAGTTTCCCAATATGTTTACTTGGTTTTTCCCCCATTGCTGATTATTACCACCCAAATTGTTATTCCAGTTAAAGTCAGGATGGTTTTTCCAACCTTAGTTATAATAATTTGAATATGGGTTATTCTGTTTATTATTTATGGCATTCAAAGTTTCTAATGATGCTTAAGAATCTACCATTTGGTCTAATAAAGTCAGGAAATTAGATGAGAAAAATTCATTCAAAATTGGTCTAACTTCCTTGAAATTGCATCACCTTGATTTGCTAACATAGTAAATGCATTAAATTCATGAATATTGACTACTTTCTTAGGATTCATCCTCTGAGAAGGCCATTGAAAATTATTGTTAGCCATTTCTTCAATTAAAGTATAAGCGTCATGAAATGGTTTTGACATCAATGAACCACTAGCAGCAGCATCTATAATTGATTTAAGAGATCTAACTAATCCGTTATAAAGAGTTTAAATTATTAACTAATGTAGTATAACATGGTGTGGACACTTTCTTAAGTGTTCTTTAAATCTTTCTCATGCTTCATAAGTAGATTCCCCTTCAAACTGATTAAAAGATGCAATATCATTTCTAAGCTTCGTAGTTTTTTATGGTGGAAAATATTTAACAAGGAACTTTTGTGCTAAATCACCCCAAGTTCTGATAGATCTATGTGCTAACGAATTCAACCACATCTTAGCTTTTTCCCTCAGTGAAAAAGGAAATAACCAAAGTCTTATGGCATCATCTGATACACCAACGTATTTAAATGTTGCGCACAATTCTAAAAAATTGGCAAGATGTAAATTTGGATCATCACTTGGTGATCCTCAAGTTAATTGTTTGATACCATTTGGATAATAGCAAGTTTAAGCTCAAATGAATTGGCCACTACAGTAGGTTTTTCAATACTACAATGAAGCTCATCTACAATAGGGTTGGCATAATCTCTTAAAGGTCTAAACTCTTGATGAATTTCAGTTTTTTGATCATTTTGATTTTCCATTTCTATAGTTTTTCTTAGATTTTTCATGATTTTTAATTTTTTTGGTTTTTTTATTTTTCTAACAGTTCTCTCTAATTCAGAATCTTAGGGCACTAGTCCTTTTGAAACTAAACTACGCATACATTAACATAAAATAAAATGAAATACAATAACTTAAAGTTTAAATAAGACTTTCTAAAAATAGAAATTTTTGTTTAAATTAATATATTTTTTACAATTTTCACTTCACTTTCTTGGTAACGGTGCAAAAAATTTGATCCCGAAACTGCTTATATGCAATAGTAAAACAATAACTCTGATTATATTTTTCACTTATATTTTCTTATTTTGCAAGAAAACCAAAAACTTGATCTCAAAGAAAAATAAAAATTTAACTTTTAATTTATATATATTGGGATATTACACAAGTATGTGTATCGTTATCAAGTAATATAGGACTTTTTAATTAAGACCTGAATATCGAATCAACGGGGAAGATATGCAATATGCACTTTTTGAAAAACTTTATATTTTTAAAAAGATAATTATTTAAACTAAAGATGTTTTTACAGTAAAGAAAGTTTAAATATTTTTGGTAATTTTAATATTTTGACAAAAATAGAACAAACTTAAGAAGATAACTTTAGTTTTTGTAGAAGAAAAAACACTAAATATGAAAATATCTTTCTCCTTATCATGAATCAGTAATAAGCATAGGAATTCTTTTGTGGAAGTATGCATATTGTGTTGTGAAAAATAGGAGCAATAAAGAACATGCTATAAAGAACATTGGCTAATATAAAGTTTGAATAGTTCTGAAGACCGACTAGGCAGGGAAGATACTAGCTCTCACTGTAGAGTTCCCTCGATTCCCTCCACCTGAGGGCTAACATCTCGTAT
>NEWO01000640.1:153502-175839 GCA_003013225.1 Phalaenopsis aphrodite
TGGTATCTCTTCAAAATGTGTCTTGATTTGATGTATTTCCCCAAGAGATGCATTCTTTCACAATAATTTTCATCCAAGGTGGTTGTAACCACCTTTTAAGCCAATAGGTGCCGTAAAAAACTTTGTCTAACTGACACTTAAGCGTCGGATCTAGCACTTAGGTGCCACAACAATTTTGCACATTTTCTACTTATTTGCTGCAAATTCGATTTTTTTTCACTCCTTTAAGCATTTTTCACCTTTTTACCTGTACCTGAACGAAAAACACAAAAAATATCTTCCTTTAAAGCGTAATATCTCAAAAATAGGTATAAAAATGTGTCTAAAAACACTATATAGGTGCAAAAATACTTTTGCACATTTTTCACCTATTTGCTCCAAATTTTATCCTTTTTCACTCCTTTAAGAATTTTTGTCCTTTTTACATGTACCTGAAAGAAAACACAAAAATACCTTCCATTAAAGCGCAATATCTAAAAAATAGGTATAAAAATGTGTCTAAAAACACTATATATTTTTGACGTATCAGGAGACTCTGTCAAATTGCTTCTAGAACTTCCTGAAGACCACTTGAGCTTAGCCTAACCATCCTTTGACACTCTAGCCCACTGCTTGAGCTCAATTTTGGAGCCCAAATTCAAGGTCGAAATAGGACACCCCCTAAACCGCCACAAAATCCATATTTATTGCACCTACACCATCCTCACGGCAAGAGAAGAAGATCCCCTACAAAAGCCCCATCACCAGACAACCCTAGGATGGACTTTGATCAACACCCCAAATCGGCCTTGGTCATAGTCTAGGCAATTCACCACTGCTCGAGGCTCCATCCCTAGGCTCTTTGGACTCCCACAAAGCTTCCACAAGCATGCAATCGAGGCTTCCTCTCTTGGACAAAGGTATTGAATCTAAACCCAAAATTGAGCTTCATTTAATTCTCCATGAGCATAGATTTGATTTAGGGTTTGATTAACTGTACTGATGTGTGTGTCTCATCAAGACAAGTTGATAAGAACAAACCACACTTAATTTAGTTAAGTATCGAGAGAGCGATATTACGGTTTGAATGTGGATGGTTCTTGGGCTAGGGGCTTTGGGGACGATGACCCGTATCCATTCGATCGTGTGTTTATTAAATGGAGGGCTCTAATGTTGTCAAGCGGAGCTCTGGTTTGTGAATATGGGGTTGACTCAGACAGTGGCACCCAATCCCGCGGCTACTCGGACCCATTCGATGCGTACGGGGTTGAGTAGGATAAGCAAGAAATTAAGCACCTTTTTTTATTTATTTAAACCCCAAAACTTTAAAAATTCATAACTTTATGTAGAAAAATCACAAAAATAACATAAAAATACTCTCTTGCTCAATGAACATAAGAGAACAATGTGGAAATATTTTCATTTCTATTTGATGCATGTATTTTTTAATCAATTAAATGGTAAATTCCTTATATTATTTCTTCATGTGTATAGACATTTCACCATGTCATGGGACCATGATGCTTTTGATGTCTCTGTTGTTAGGCATCTCACCTGATTTTTCCAAGGTCAAGGGGCATTTCTAACTAGAGATATCTAATTTTCAGGTTAATGGTCCTTGTTTTGGTATAAAACTCAACATAATCAAAATAAACATCAAAAAAATACAAAACTTATTTTGGTAGGTTTACTGTGGTTAGGGGATCCTAAGAAAAATATGAACCAGATTTAACTCATTAAAAATAATCCAAATTGTCAGCAACCCTAAAAAATAAAATAAAATTAATTTGGAGTAATTATAAACCTAAATGACATAAAAACTACTCCACATTTTAATTTAATGTTAGAGGAGCTCCCCGTAAAAAAACAAGTCAATTGGAGTTAATTTGATCACTCAAATGAATTATTAAGTGAAATCATATGTTTGTCATTAAAATAATTCAAAAAATTAAAATACAACTCAAAACAATTACCGAACTGGTTTTGGGAGCTCGTTATGACCTAAGGAACCCATGAAAAAAAGAAAATTAGAATTAAAATAAACACTTCATTTTTGAACTATTTTTTAGTATTTAGATAATTAAAAATTAATTAAAAATCATAAATATTGCAAAATGGTAAAAACACACTAAAATGTCACCTTTGACTTCTTGATCTCTTATGACCAATTAAAATAATTTTTCTAATTTTCTATGTCAAGATATTAATTTTAAAGGCTTAATAATGAATTTTCTCAAATTTTTCACTAAAATAATTCTAATAATTAAAATATAAGTCACAAAAATATGAAATTTACTTCCTTAGGTTCCCTGGACTTAGAGAGATTTAATAAAAATATAAAATTTGATTTTCCACTTAAATATCATTTTATATTTAATTAATGCTCAAAACTAACAAATAATTTTAATAATTAAATTAAATCTCTAACCTAGGCAAACCCTTAATAACTTTATTAAAGAAAAAGTTTTATTTTAGTTGAGCTATTAAATTTTCATTGAAAATTCCTATTTTTGTATTAAAAATAATTATAAAATTTTAATAAATTCAGAAAAATCACATTTTCTCCTCTCATATTTTAATTAACTCATAAGTGAGGTAACATAAAATTTTCAAGTTATTTGGCTCGAATTTAATGAATTATCGGGTGTTAAGGCATTTGGGAAAAAAATGTAATTTTTGAATTTAAGGTTTAATTAATATTTAGGCTTAACTAAAAGACTAAATGGGTAATAAATAATCTTAATTGATATGTTTTGATGATTAGAATATAAAAGGGATATGTGGAAGTAACTAGACTAACTGTGATCTTATAAAAGATAAATGTGTAATTTTTCAAAGTTAATGAAATTTAAAAGAATATTTAAATAGATAGATATTGCAATAAGAGGTTTGATTGTAGAAGTTGATAACTCACCAATTTTAAACCCATAACTAATGATTTTGAGATGATTTATAATTCATAATAATGATTAAGAATATAAATATAAATATTGAAAAAAAAATCCTTTTTTCTTGGAATTATAAATCTACCCATTAAATCTCAAGGGCCTGGTAGTGAACTAAGTTTAATCAAAATATTGTCTAATGAGGTTAAGAAAAATAAATTATAATTAATTTAAAAGTTTTCAAAACTCTAAGAGCCCAATCTTTAAAATCAAATTAATTAAATTCCTTAATTAAGTCGAGTTGCCCCTAAGGGTCTTTAACTATATAACTCATAAGCGTGATATCAAGTAATAATTACCTTACTTAAGGGTTAATCTAAAAATCATAATCACTGAGCTTAAGGGTATTAACTGGATGAACTATATAGTAAACATAATAAGACCAAAATAAACTCAAGATAATTCTAGGGACTGAAATGTTTGCAAGGGTATTACCTGAGACTTCCTCAGGATCCTTTGGAAAATTTGAAGTAAATATAGAATTATTATGATTTGCATAATGGAATCATCCTTAAAATTTGGAACAACCAAGATATAACATAGGATCTGGTAGACACACCTCAAACTGTACTCTCTACTTTTACTACATGCATGTTTTATTTCCTGCAAAATTATATATATATATATATATATATATATATATATATATATATATATATATATATATATATATATATATATATATATATATATATATATGCCTTGCAAGTACTAAACTTTCAGGTGAAGATACGAGAAGTCTCAATAGGCGCATTTTTACAGTTTACAGTACTTTCCTTTCCTGTATTTTTCCTTACTGCACTTTTTACTTATAAATTTGCATGCTAAATAAAGATATCACCCTGCATGTCAAAACTGAAACCTTAACGATAGTCACAAAAAAAAAATTGAAACTAAATTTAATCAAGATAAAATTGACCCACACAATATTCAAAATATAACACAATTCAAAATTTAATCACAAACATCACAAAACAACAATTGGAACTAAATTAAGAGGTCTCTGTCGGATGACAGAGAATAACTCGGAGGAGGTAACCTACGGTTGCTAATGAGATTTCCCATAGTTTAAATGAAAGTACGAAATTCATTAAGTGAGTTAGTAAATTCATTTAAACTGGGTGAATTCGAAAGAAAATAGTGGTAACAAAATTAGGGAACCGTAGGATCCTAACCGGTGTCGCTCTAATCAACTTTAGTAAGCCCGATAATATTTAAAGAACCATAACCATAGGGACATTTGATTTGAGACCATAACTTGACACATTAGAAAACTTAAACTTTCCACAACGAAGAGCTTGGAGCTAGTATCGTAGGCAGCACGACCATTTTCAACAGCAAAACATGTATACACCAGCTAAACCACTCCTTGAAATGAACAACAATCCATAATATTTTGAGGTTATTTGCTTATGCAAACATAAATCCTCAAATTTTTTAGGCTTTTGTATAGTTCTGCTACACAATTTAAGCCCTTACCTGCTTTAGGATCCCGAGGTTGTCATCTGTCACGACCGAAAGCCTCACATCTTTCCGGCTATTTGTGTGATCGTTTCACACAAATATAAGTACTAATTAATAAAATTGGCAGGATGAAACATTCAATAAATTCTAATCTCCAAATTTTATGCCAAACCATATGATAGCTTCTGAAGTCACCAAGGTTCTCCTTCGGATCTATGATATCCCCTAACCCTTCCTCATTTAGATTCCAAAATAAAAATTTCCAAACTTGAGCCATTCACCTTTCACACTTCTTTGTTTGATCTCGTTGAAAATTCCTAAGCCTTTGAACTTTTTAAAGATAATATCCGGCTGATTTTTATCGAGAGTTCTCTTAGGTGACTTCGGTTATCGAAGATATAATTAACTATAGGGGCTTGCCTATATAGGAAGCTTTTCCAAACCCAGCTTAATATAAACCCTATTTAATTCTTCATATTAAATAGTGGAATTTTTCAGTCAACGTAAAATGATTTCACAGACTTAAACAAATGTTATACAATCTTTAGTTTATTTAATCGAGTTTTCACCATTAATTAATGTATCTATCCCTCGGGATAGGTGCACTACTTGAGGTATTAGGCTCATTTATTTAAACTACTGAGGATATTAGATCGGTTAAGTCTTGTATTTTAAAAAATTTAAAATATTATTTCTTCTAAATTACATATGTATTAAATTAAATTTAAACAAGTGCTAAGATATCCATCTTTGGAGCTGACAACTTAACAACTACTCAACTTTTTAGTGCCAACAACCAGATACATTACTGAGTGCCCTCTTCCTCTTTCCCTTTGGAACTTTAAGAACTTCCTTGCGACCAGTAATCGGTAGATTTCTTGGACCCAGATGCAACTTAACTTGTCGACATCTTGTGAGTTTAGTGATGGTAGAATCAACATTAATAATGGTCGTATCAACTCGACTTCCAAAGAGGAACCAGACAGGAATGAGAGCAAACAAAGCTTCAATTGATTTCTGAGATTGTTTGGCAGATTTGACATCCCTTAGAATTTCTTTCTTCATACGAGGGGATACTGC
Source organism: Phalaenopsis aphrodite (assembly GCA_003013225.1). Classification (NCBI taxonomy): domain Eukaryota; kingdom Viridiplantae; phylum Streptophyta; class Magnoliopsida; order Asparagales; family Orchidaceae; genus Phalaenopsis; species Phalaenopsis aphrodite. The sequence goes on from NEWO01000640.1 coordinate 158,971, forward strand.
ACACCCCACTCGTTTGAGTAACTTGCCAACTGAACAACCTTCTTTGTCAGCTAGTCTCTAGAAAATTGAACTGTCTCAGGTGATAAGAGCAGGCTTCTTCTGCCCACCATGTCCATGAGGTAACAGTAAAGTAGTGGCAATCTTCTGAATACTTTTGTACCGATTAGTATCCATTATCAGATGGAACCTACTCCCTTACAGAAATAGGTAATTCTCCAGCAATCTTGACTCCTCTTGGAGAGGAAGTTCATCAACAGGTACTTCCTTAGAAATTTGAGCTTCAGTAGCCCTCCGAACATTTTGCTACAGTTTCTACTTTGGGTTTGGATCAATGGTGTGGTACTTAAACTCAATCTAATTTCAAATACTGACGGCAGGACAACCAATCCTTTAGTGGGGTCTTCAACGATCTTAACTTCTTTTTCCTAGCAGAAAAGAGAACAACAAGCTTAGTAGGTGTCGTGGTGGCAGTAGTATTGACCTTCTTATAACAAGATAAGTCTTGAGAGCAGTTTAGGTTAAACTCAGTTGATGGCTCCAAGACTTCCAGAGCAGTGACTTTCATTACGACAAATAGGGATTTTTCGAGAACGGCCTCGAGATCTTCAAATCCTTCTCCGAACTTGATGATAGGGGTGACATTGCGGGCATTGTGGCTCGTCGGCAGATTGTACAAGAAAGTGAGTTTTGGAAACACCATTGCAGCAGCTTCAAAATGAGAAAGCTCTGGGTTAGCTATTTCTTCAATACCTCGTAATCTCAGTGCGAGCACTAAAATTTAATAGAAGTCAATATGTAGACAGCGGTAGGTCGTTCTTTAATTTGTGGAGATTTTAAGATTTTAGTAAGAGTTTAAAAGTAGAAAGATTTAATTAATATAAGAAAAATTAAAGAGCATAAGCAACACGACACAATCTGATTTAATTTGCATAATATCAAATCAAAATCAAAAGGGAAATGTAAAGTTTAGGACCCAGTCTGAGAGCAACTTTACAACGCACAATGCCTTGGTGGAACAGTCCACCAAAACACCTATTGGGAGTCCGACCCCACAAAAAAAATTAAAAAGTCCTTAATGGCCTCCTGAACGTCATTGTTCAATGGTGATTCAATAAAAGGTCCTGAAGTCCAAAAGATTCAAGCATACTTACCCAAGAAAGAAATAGGTGAAGCATGCCAATGGAAAAAGAATAATTTGGTTCATGAGGGACATGAACACATTACCGGTGTATGAGGATAATATTTCCTGATTATGATGAAGAGAGAAGCTAATTTCCCAGTGGAGTCACCAGAAGCTGGTCAGCACAATTTTTGGGTTGTGGAGTTGCCCGTTGGAAGCTTTTGGCCTCAAAAATTAAAATCTCGTTGCTCGCTTCGGAAAGACATTAACTTAAATATATATATAATTTTAGAAAAATATGAAATCAAACTGATCCCATATTTTTTATAGTTTAAATGAAAGAGCACTGTACCTCAAACCCAGTATCTATCCCAAAAGATAAACAAAGGAGTTGAGGGTGAGACTCAATCAAATAAACTAAGAAATATATGCATGTGTTTGGCCTGTGAAAACCATTTTTTATTTGCCAACAAGTTCTCTTATTTAATACGAAAAATTAAATAAGATTTATATTAAGCTGTTTTCAGAAAAGCTTCCTATAAGGGCAAGCCTCTATAGTTAATTACATCTTAAATGACCAAAGTCACTCAAAAAAACTCTCGATAAAAATCTGGGAATATTATCTTCAAGGAGTTTAAAAGGATAGGAATTTTCAATAAAATCGAACAAGTAGGAGTGAAAGAGGGAATGACACAAATTTGGAATATTTTGTTGTAGAGTCCAAAGGAGGAAGAACTAGGGGATATCACAGATCCTGAGGAGAACCTTAGTGACTTCACAAACTATCCTAATGTTTGGTTTTAGTTTTAGAGAGAAATATTTAAATGTTTCATCGTGATAATTTTATTTATTTAGGACTTACATTCATGTGAAACGATCACACAAATGGCGTGGAAGATGTGAGGATTTAGATCGTGACGAATGATAACCTTGAAATCCTAAGACGAGTTAGGGCTTATATTATATAGTAGAGCTATAAAAAAGCCTAATGATAAGTTGAGGATTTAAACTGCATAAGTAAACCACCTCGAAGTCTTATAGCTCGGTTATTCAACTCTAAAGAAAGATATGTTGTTGTAGATCCTCTTGCTGATGAAGATGGCCATGCTGCCCACAGGAAAGCCCCGAGCTCCACGCCATGATGAGTTTAAGTTTTCTAATGTGTCAGGTTACAATGTCAAATCAGATATTCCTATGATTATAGCTCTTTAAATATTATGGGGCATATTAAAGTTGATTAGAGCGACACTGATTAGGATCCTACGATTCCCTCATTCCAATTCCACTATTTTCTACCAGATTCACTTAGTCCAAATGAATTTACTAAACTCAACTCAATGAGTTCCATACTTTTTTTTAGACTGTGGGAAATCTTGTTAGCAATCATAGGTTACCTCCTCTGAGGGATTCCCCTTCTTCTAATAGAGACGACTAAATTTAGTTGCAATTGTTGTTGTTTTATGTTTGTGATCAAATTTTTGAGTTGTCTTATATTTTTAATGTTGTGGCGGTGAATTTTGACATAAAAATATGAAATTTGTGTCCTTACATTTCTTGAACCCATAGAGATTTAATAAAAATATAAATTTACTTTTCCACTTATATAATATTTATATTTAATTAATAATCAAAATAAACAAATAATAATTAAATAAAACATCTACAAATCATGGAGATTGGACCAAGTGGTACTCTGATATAGGTGAACCTCCATTAATTTATTTAGTACAGAGGTTTTGTTTTGGTTGAGTTATTGAAATTTCATTAAAAATCACTCTTTTTCATTTAAATAATTATAAAATTAAATAAATTATAAAAAATCACATTTTCTCCTATGATGTTTTGGTTACGCATTTGTCAGGGAGCATAAAAATTTTAAAATCATTTTGGTTAAATTTAATGAATTATGGGGCGTTAAGGCCTTGAGGGCAAAATGGTAATTTCATAAATTAAATCTTAATTACTAATTTTGTCTAACAATGAGGTAATGGGCAATAAATGGACTTAATTAACATTTCTTGATGATTTAAACAAGAAAGAGATAAATCCAATGTCACTTTGGCCTCATTAAGGATAAATTTATAATTTCTCAAATTCAAGAAATTTGGAAGAGCAATTAAATCAGAAGATATTGAGGTTGGGGGTTTGATTTTGAAAGATCATAACCCACTAATTTGAAACCTCAATTAATAGTTTTGAAATGATTTATGATTCTTGATAATGATTCGAAATAAAAACCTTCAAATTTTCCTTAAAATTACAAATCTACCCATTAAGTTTTATGAGCTTAGTAGTGAACTAGGCTTAATCAAAATTTTGTCTAATGAGGTTTAGAAAATGATCTATAATTAATTTGAAAGTTTTTTTAAAAAACACTACAAGCCTTCTTTGAAAATCAAACCGACCAAGTTCCTTAATTAAGACAAATTTCCCTTAAGGGCCTTTTCCCGTATAATCCCTAAGTGAAACATCAAGTTATAATTACCCCACTTAAAGGGAAAGTCAAAACATTAAGGTTCATTGAGCATAAGGGTATGAATTGGGTGAACCATATAGCAAACATAATAAGACCGAAATGAATTCGAGACGATTCGAGAGACTGTGAAATGTTTAGGGTATTACGCAAGTTCTTTTCATGATCCCTTAGAAATCTCGGAGGACACTTGGACATTATATTATTTGCTTCATGGGATCATCCGCACAGATGAATAAATTTGACCTACCAAGGAATAAAATAGGATCTAGTAGACCCACCTTAAACCAGTACTCTAGGCTTTCCCTACAAGCATGTTTTGATTTCTACAAAATTATATATATGCTTCGCAAGTACTGACCTTTAAGATGAAAGAACGGGAAGAATCGGCAGGTATGATTTTAGGTTATTGCATTATAATTTGCTTTTATTTACCTTTTTGTACCTCTCAATTCATACTTATAAAATTTCATTGTAAACAACCAAGTCACCCTGCATGTCAAAATGAAGCTTTTAGGATAGCCACAAAATTGAAATCAAAACCAAAATTAAGAAATCAAAGCACGATAAAATCCACCACCACAACAGTAAAAATAAAAGAAAACTCAAAATTTAATCACAAACAAAATTACAAAATAAAAATTGCAACTAAATTGAAATGTCTCTATCGGATGATAGGAAATCCCTCATAGGAGGTAACCTATGGTTGCTAACGAGATTTCCCACGGTCTAAATGAAATTATGGAACTCATTGAGTTAAGTTTCAAAAATTCATTTAGACTAAATGAATCTAAAGAAAATAATGGTGTTGGAATTAGAGAACTGTGGGATCCTAACTAGTGTTGCTCTAATCAACTTTAACATCCCCCATGATATTTAAATAACCATAACCTTAGGAAAAATTTGATTTGACATCAGAACTTGACACATTAGAAAAATTAAACTAGCTACGATGAGGAAGCTTGGAGCTAACTCTGCGGACGACCATCCACAACAGCAAGAGGATCTACAACAACACATCTTTCCTTTGAACTAAGCAAAAAGCCATAGGATTTTAAGTTTGTCCGTCTAGCGCGACCTAAATCCTCAACTTCTTTTAGGCCTTTGTATAGCCCTGTTATACAATATAAGCCCTAAGTCATTTTAGGATTTTGAAGTTATCATTCATGACGACCTAAATCCTCACATTTTCCAAGCTATTTGTGTGATTGTTTCACTAACTAAAAATCAAATAAAGTCAGCCCAGTCTACAGATTGGTCTTTGTTAATTTTAACTGTTCGCACTAGAATTACAATGTGTAGCCCAAATAACTAATCTAAGATTTACAATTACATTCACGACGCTCACATTCTTATGCAGCTTGCCAACTAGCTGCAATGCTTGCAATGTTGCTCTCACCACCAAGTTTGGAACTAGGTTTGATGAGCTTGAAGTCATTCTTGGAAAAGCCCAGTTTGTCATAATGATGGTCGCCGCTACGGAAGTTCAGGAACCCACTTAAATTTAACCAAAACTGTCCCTAGAATTTCTCGTCATGCAATAAGGTTAAAGCTGTTGCTCCCCCAGCACCTATCAAGTTTGTTGTTCCATTTTTTGCCAATGGAAAAGAGGTTATGATTGCGGAAGATAAAACTGGAGAATTTACCGTCTCTTGAGCTCAATTTGGGCTGAGGTTTAGTTTTTTCTCTTTAGTAGCCTAAGTTACAACCATAAGACTTTCCTGATAACTATTCTTATAAAAATAAAAAAGGAACTCTCACCATTAGAAACTCTAAATTAATCTTTGCTCAACTTTAAGTTCCACATATTGGTCCTAACCTCTAGAATATAGTAGGTGGGGTCAATATGAAGGATCTCAAGGAGAGTCCCAATAGGATTGCTTGACCTTATAGTTGAGTCTGGGTGTTGTTCTAGAGCTAGTTCACTCACATACACTCACTATCACCTAAATTCACTTGCAACCCAAAACCCAAAGATGTTGACTTTGACCTCTTGATCATTTGGGAGACTCATGTAGATTGTTGACAACGACTTTTTATATACCTAAAAATGCAAGAATTTGACATCACTACTAGAAGATTTAAACCCTCGGAAATGACGCCAAAAACTTGATGCAACTTTTAATATACAAGAATTTATGAACCCAGATTTATATATTTATAAGGATTTTGTAAAGTCATAATTTCAAACGCAAGTATATGTATCGCTTAAGTAATACAAGGCTCTAGTGGAGTTCTTTTTATCGATCCCACAGGGAAGCGAGGTAAGAGGTCTTTAGTCAAATCCTAGTCTACTACAATTAGTCCTTAGTTTGAAATGTCAATAAAAATGATGTTTTATCTAGCAACTACTCCTAAATGCATGTTTTAAATGTAAAGATAGTAACTATAACTAAATGCAAATATTAATTCTAAAGATAAACCTTTTTTGATGAATTGGTTTGGAGAATTTTGAGATATTAAAAACTATTATTCTTATGTAATGAATTAGATAATGTAAAAGGAATGAGATGCATTAAATATTGTATGTGCCAAATAGGAGCAATCCTATTCTTTACCCTTTGGTCTAGGCATAAAGAACCTTGACTAATCTTATGCTTGTTTACTGAATCTGTGGTTAGGCTAGGAGGATACCGGCTCTCACTTCGGAGCTCCCACGTTCCCTTCACCTGAGGGCTAACATCCCCGCTTCAGTACTCAAATAATAGGACCAAATTGAGGATTTTAGTCTGCCACCCTAAAATCTCCAATTCTACGCCCATCAAAATATATTTCCCTATTTATTTGCACTAAAGTCCCGTGAACTTAGTCATATATGGAATCTGAATGTGGTTCTACTTTGTTAAGAATTACATAGCTTTCTCGGGTCTTAATGCAATTACAAGGAATTTTAACACTACAACAGGCCTTTATTGTAATGTAAATAAAGTGCAAGTAAAAACCATCACATTGATAATTAAATCTGCTTCTGACATGCATCACAAAATCCTAAACATGAATTATACTCATTACAAAAGAAAAATAAATGAAAACAACGACATATTCTTCTTGTACCATTATTTCCAAATAAGAAGAGAGAGTAAGAAAAACTCATCACAAAGCACGAAGAAAACACAACAGAAACTTCATTTAACCAAAGAAAATCCACTAGATAAGTGTTTACAAAAATCAAAAGATAATGAAGAACACAATACTTAGATTTTTCCCTTTGAAAAAAGATGAAAATCTCTCCCACAAAGTCTTTCGCAGATCCATGCAATGCTAGAACATTTCCTTACAAATTCTCTCAAAATCTCCTCTCCAATCTCTCCAAACGCGTAGAAATCTACATTTCTGCTCCTATTCTAAAAACCCTTAACTTTCTCCACACTTTTCCTAACATTCCTCTCACCCAAATCCTCTTTTTCTAACCTAAATTTGTTCTTTTAAAGTGTAGGGACGAAGTTAGAAAAGTTGCCACAAGAATCCTTTCAAAAAGTGTCTAAATACGTTGAATTTCGGCCCATAACCGCCAAAATTCTGTCCATAGTCATCCCGGGCGCCGTCGGCGGCTCGAGGGCACTGTCGGCAAGCTTTTCTGTCATTTTTCGGTCTTCTCAGGTAAATCTCGCCTTCGGCACCGTTTTGGCGCCGTCGGCGGGCAGACTGCGTAGCTCCACCGTTTCGCTCCGTTTGGCTTCGTTTTATCTCTATTTCGCCCCATTTTAGTTGTGTTTTGTTCCTAACCGATAGCCCTACAAAATAAGCATAATAACAAACTTTCTTTAAATTTTAATCTCATTCAAAAATATGTAAGAAGTGTAAAAGAGATTAAGCATCAAAAGAATTATCGAAAGGTGACAGGGAAAAATTTCCTTTCGTGCTCGTTTTTGCTCCAAATTGCACCGTTTTTGTTTTTTTTTTCTCCAATGACCATAATTCATCATACCTACAATAAAACATCAAAAATACCCTTCGTTAAAGTGTAATATCATCAAAATTAGTGTAAAATAGGCATGAAAATCTCAACATATTTTCCTTTGGTCAATGGTCCCTTAGACCCACTAGCCCTAGGGTAGGGTTTAGCGAAGACCAGTATGTGGAGGAGCCAAATGGGGATTTAAATGGTCTATAGCTCACACATGGTCGTTTACACCCCAATTGTACCAAAAATATCCAACTCAACTTTTTGCCCATAAATCCACCATTATTACCTAAACACCCCCAAACCCCAAATTTAACAAAAATTCTCAATTTCTCCCAAAAAAACCAAAAATTGATCAAAGACCATTTCAAACCATTTGAAATTACCAAAATTGCCTAAGAACACAAAAAATTGCCAAAATTACCAAAATACCCTAAAATTTGCCAGAATTATAGAAATACCCTTGGTGGCCCAAACTTTCCCAAAACATCCAAAATCACTTCAAATGTCTCTAAAACCAATTTGGACCTTTCAATTGAACCCAATTTTTTCAATTTGACCATTTTGAACAAAACTCCCAAATTGTCTTCAAAGGCCCAATTTCCCAAAATTCACCACAAATGTCCATCATTTTAGCCCCAATCGTTCCCAATTTATATTCTAACATCAAATTCATATTTTATATGATCAATCTAAACCTAATTCAAACCTAATTCACCCATGCAGTGAGCTCAATTTTGATCCAAGTCAAACCCCCAATTTTTACCATATGACTTAACCCCACTAAATTGAACCCCATAGCCTACTCAATTTGCTCCAATTTGAATCCTAAATTCTTCCTAACAACCCTACACATTAAATTGCACCTTCAATTGGCCTTAGGGAAGCCTCAATTTCATTTATTTTTAACTCAAGTCCAAAACCCCCAAATTTTCCCCAAATTTCCTATGTCCCCAAACGTCATCTAATTGAATGTTTAAACCCATAAATTTACACTCAATTTATGTTGAAAACTATTTATGACATTCCTATAAACCATTTTAAACCATGAACTTGAACCTAACCCAACATTAGCCCAATCTAAACCCAAGTCTAACCCTACACCTCCAATTTGACCAAATGCCCAAAATTCCTCAAATTTGAACCCCCTAATCAACTCCAAATCACTCCAAATCTCTTCCAAATATCGTGTGACAATCATCTGAACAATATTGATTAGTCAATTGAGTTCAATGTCATGGCTAGCTTAACCCAAACCCAACATCTAGTCATTTTAACCCAAATTGAACCCATGCACCAAAATTGACTTAGCCATGCTAAAGTCACCAAATTAAGGTCTCAACAGCCACTATACACACTCTATTGACCAGGCTAAATCTACTTAAACCACTCAAGAGAGCTATGGACCAAGGTTCCCCTAATTTAAGGGATCTTATCCCACTTTTTGGCCTCAACCAAAATATCTCCTCCATCATCACTTGCCATTAAGGGTTAACCATAATTAACCCTCCCTTTGGCACGCCTAACCACCTCGCCACCACCTTTAGCCTTATCGGCCAGCCTAGTGGCTGGAAAATGCCAAAGCTGAGAGCCACCACCCCTAAATCAAACCTAATTTCAACTCTAATGGCCAACTCATCCTAATGGCTCCTTAGAGCTCCTCAAACCACAAGCTAAGCACCATTTTGCACCCATTAATTGGTCTTGGTAGACTACCCAAGCTCTTCTATTTAATCAACCCCACCATGGCCAAAGAGAAAAGAGTTTCAAATCCTTGAGGCAAATCTTTTAAATTCTCACCAGAGACTCTCCAAGCATCCATAAGCTCAAGCCAACCATTTTCCCCATTTGGTTCCCTCTGTGAGAGGTTACTTTTGAGCTAAAAAGATAGGCCAAAACTAGGACATATTCTTCCATAGCTCCACAATGAACCAAACTCCAATTAATTGTGCACACACCATCACCACAGTGAAAGGAGTTAATTCCCCACAAAAGCCCCATCTGAAACATCCTCTAACCAAGCTCTAGAACAACACCTGAAATCCACCTTGATCAAAATTATACCTAAACAATTCACCAGGGCTTTAGACTTCATATTGAGCTAATCAAAGTTACCACAACCATCTGATTGAGGCCTCCCCTCTCAGACAAAGGTATTGAGCTCTAACCCTAGCAAGAGCTTATTTTAATTCTCCATTTTTAATGACATGATTTCATACTTGATTAACCATATAGATGTGTTCATCTTGAGTAGATGAAATTTTAGAAACAAATCCCATGCGATTTGGTTAAGTCTAGACTAAGATCTCGTGGTTTTAGTGTGAACGGCTTATGGCTTAGGTCACTTAGGGATGATAACCGAGAGCTATCTGATCTCATGTCTTTTCCATCAATGGAGGAGATCAAGCCGGATCAACTCTTGGTGCTAAAAGGCAGGCTGCGTGGCAGCTGAGGTGGATGGCGGCGATGAATGGGAGCGCGTTGCGTGTGAGTTCGAAGCAGTCGTAAGTTGAGTTGGCACCGCGTAGGATAGGTAGAAAAGTAAGAATTTTTTAATTACTTTAAATGCCTAAACATAAAAAATCCATAACTTTCTCTAGAAAAATCATAAAAATAAAATAAAATACGAATAGAGGAGTATAATGTGGACTAAAAACTAAATAAAATTCAGTGGACTAAAACCAAAGGAGTATAATACCCTCTAAAGTATTTTAATTCATTATGATCAAAGATTGCTCAGCATGGCTTAAAATTTTTAGGGTTTATTCCTCATGACAGAGATTATGTCCTCTGATTTTTCTAAGGTCAGAGAGCATCTCTATTCTTCTAGCCCTAATTCTCAAGCTAGGGAGAATATGTTGGATTATTTTATTATATAAATGAAAATATCATATGGAAAATTTTGGTAACAATCTTATTTAGTTTCTTATGGGCAGATAAGTCTGGGAGAAATATCATGATGTCTTGAATTATCTTGTAAATTTCTATATTTAAATGAATGTAAATATCTTGTGTTAATTTTTGTAAATTATATAATTATTAAAAATAGATAAAATCAATCCCACGTTTTTCACAAAAATCATGTTTATCCACTGTAAAAAATTGAAAATTATTCAATTAGATTTAAGTATTAAAGTTGATATTCTAAGGAACTTTGTATTTTTGTACAAAAATAATTAAATTAAATTAAATACACTTGGGAAAATTATGAAAAGTGATTTTTCGAGTTCCTTGTGATTATAGGCACTTAGAAAAAATAAAAATTATTTTTTAGAAAATACTTATTTTTTAAGCTTTATTTTGAAATTTAATTAATTAAAAATAATTAAAAAAATCAAAAAATATTAAAATATTCGAAAAATGTGCCTAATTCTTCTTTGATCACTAGAGACTCATTAAAATATTTTTTCTAATTTTTTCCTAAGTTAAAAATAAATTTTAAAGGCTTTGAAGTTGATTTTCTTCATTTTCCCATTAAAATAATTATAATAAATTAATTAAAAAAATCGTGAAATTTTGTCTAAGCATTTCTCTGACCTAGGGAAACCTTTAATAATTTTATCATAAATAAAAACTTTACTTTGGAAAAAATCAATAAAATCAATTTCTAAGGGATCCTATTTTCTTAGTTTAAATAAACTTTTAATTTAAATTAAATTTTGAGAAGTCAACATATTTTCCTCTAATATTATAATTACCTCATAGATATGACACTCTAAACCTTCAAAGCCATTTGGGTTATATTTAATGAGTTATGAAGTGAGGTGCACCAAGGGCAAAGTGGTAATTTTATACTTGGTGCCTTAATCAAAATTTAGGATTGACCAAGGGAAAATGGGTAATTTTGATCTTAATAAATATATTTAGATGATTGAAATACAATAGGATTAAAAGATAGAAACTCACTCACCACCCTTGCACTAAATCATGATTCCCCTAATCATCATGACTTAGAAGTCAATTAAGATCAAACTATTCTTAAGTGATGGGCTTAAGCTCGAGAGATGATAATTTCTTTTTCTTAAGCCCAAAGTTGAGGATGATTTGACTATTTGATAAGAATGCATATAACTTAAATAAAAATTTTGTTAATTATCATTTCACATATTATGATTATTATAGGCTTAGTAGTGACTTAGGCTCAAAGTCTAAACTCAATTAATCAGATTTAGAAGATAATTTGATTGGTGGTTAACATCTTTAAATACTACAAGCCTGACTTTAATTGCGAGCACCACAATCTTAAAAAACCTAGACTTGCCTTAGAGCCACCCACTCACATAACTTTTAAATGAAACATTAATGGATTAATTTGGTATCCTATCCATGAGATAATTAAATTATCAAGTTTCACTAAGCAACGGGGTAGTTACTCTTTGACCTCGGATGATTAATGGAACAATATGATAAGTCTAAAAATGGACATGGTATATTTCAAGAGATATTCAAAATGACCCGGGGGCATGCCTCGAGCATTTTGAAATCAATTAGACATTCTTAAGGTTAAATTGGACTTGTCATATTTTGTTCTAAAATCATCCACTAGGATCCTCTAAGATTCAATAAAGTCATAACTTGGGGTTTTGTAGCTAAACATTCATCTACTACAGTAATTTAAATTCCTTGCAAAATTATATACCTATCTTGCAACTACGGACCTTTCAGGTGGTGGAACGAGAAGAATCTACATGTATGATTTTAAATTAATGCGTTTACCTTTCTGTACTTCTTATCTCGAGCTTGCTGTTAAAAAATGATGTCACCCTGCATTAAAACCAAAACTGCTAGGATAGCCGTAAAACCAAAACCAAACTAAAATTAACCAAGTCAAAATTCACCTCCAAAACATTCAAAATATAAGACAACTCAAAAATTTAATCACAAACATCACAAAAAAAAAATTGCAACTAAATATAGTCAGCTCTATAAGATGACCGGAAATCCCTTGGAGGAGGTAACCTACGATTGCTAAGGAGATTTCCCATGGTCTAAACAAAAGTATGAAACTCATTGAGTTGAGTTTAGTAAATTCATTCGGACTAAGTGAATCTGATAAAAAATAGTGGTAATGGAACGAGGGAACCGTAGGATCCTAATCAGTGCTGCTCTAATCAAATTTAATATACCCCATAATATTTAAAGAACCATAACCATACGGACATCTGATTTGACATTATAACCTGATACATTAGAAAACTTAAACTCGTCATGGAGATGAGCTTGGGGCTTTCCTATGGGCAGCATGGTCGTCTTTATCAGCAAGAGGATCTACAACCGCATAGCCTTCCTTAGAGTTAAATAACCAAGCTATAAGACTTCGAGGTGGTTACTTAAGCAACATAAATCCTCAATTTATCTTTAGGCTTTTGTATAGCTATGTTGTACAATATAAGCCCTAACTTGACTTAGGATTCTGAGGTTGTCGTTCGTCATGATCAAAATCCTCTCATCTTCTAGGACATTTGTGTGATCGTTTAACATGAATCTAAGTCCTAAATAAATAAAATTGATAGGATGAAATAAATGTTTCTCTCCAAAACTAAAACCAAACATTAGGATAGCTTGTGAAGTAACTGAGGTTCTCCTCAGGATCTCTGATTTTCTCTAGTTCTTCCTCCTTCTAATTGTACAACAAAATGTTCCAAATTTGAGCCATTCCTCTTTCATTTCTCTTTGTTCAATTTCATTGAAAAGTCATATCCTTTTGAACTCCTTGAAGATAATATTTCCTGATTTTTCTCGAGAGTTTTCTTGAGTAACTTCAAACATTTAAGATGTAATTACTTATAGGGGCTTGCCCTTATAAGAAGCTTTTCTGAACCCAGCTTAATATAAACCCTATTTAATTCTTCATATTAAATAGGGGAACTTGTTGGAAAATAAAAAATAGTTTTTGCACACCAAACGGAGGTCATATATTTCTTAGTTTATTTGATTGAGCCTCACCCTCAATTTTTTTGTTTATCTTTTAGGATAGATAATGGTTTGAGGTATAGTACTCTTTCATTAAAACTATGCAAAATATGAGATCAGTTTGATTTCATATTTTTCTAAATTTTTATATATATGAATTTAAATGCCTTTCCGAAGCGGGCAATGAGATTTCTATTCTGGCAGCCGAAATCTTCCAACGGGCAACTCCGCAACCCAAAATTTGTGTCGACCATCTTCTGGTGACTCCACTAGGAATTTAGTTTCTCTCTCCATTTAATCAGGAAACATTATCTTCATACACCAGTAATGTGTTTGTGTCCCTCATGAACAAGTTTATTCTTTTTCCAATTGCATGCTTCACCCTTTCTTTCTTGGGTAAGTACGATAGACTCTTTTGGACTTCAGGACCGTTTGTTGAATCTCCTTTGGAAAGGGAGGCTTAGGAGGCCATTAGGGACTTTGTAATCTTTGTGTGGGGTCGGACCCCCAATAGGTGTGTTGGTGGACTAGTTCCATCTGGGTATTGTGTGTTGCAAAGTCCCTCTTGTACTGGGTCCTAAAATTCACTTTTCCCTTTCAAGTTTGATTTGCTATTATGCAAATTAAATCAAATTGTGTCGTGCTGTGTGAACTCTTTCATTTTCTTTATATTAACTAAATCTTTCTCCTTTTAAATTACTTTTATTAAAATCTTAAAATCTCTACAAATTAAATAAAGACTTACCCGGTCTACAGATCGACCTCTGTTAATTTTTAGTGCTAGGTATTGATCAAATAGCTAACCTTAAAGCTTTCTCATTTTGAAGCTGCTATAATGGTGTTCTCAACACTCACTTTCTCGTGTAACCTACCGACGAGCCGCAATTCCCGCAATGTTGCGCCTATCATCAAGTTTGGAGTAGTATTTAAAGATATTGAGGCCGTTCTCAAAAACCACATTCATCGTAATGAAAGTCACCGCTCCAAAAGTTTAGAAGTCATCGGCTGAGTTTAATCTGAACTTCCTTCAAGACTTTCCTTCTTACAAGAAGGTGAAGACTATTTCCACCACAACACTTACCAAGCCTGTTGTTCTCGTTTCTGCTAAGGGACAAGAAGTTATGATCGTTGAAGAGCCAACTGAAGGATTGGTTGCCTTGCCATCAGTATTTGAAATCAAATTGAGTTTGAGGAGCACATCGTTAACCCAAACCTAAAGGAGAAACTGTAGTGGAATGTTTGGAGGTCTACTAAAGCCCGAATTTTTAAGGAAGTACCTGTTGATGAAGTTCCTCACCAGGACGAGTCTGGATTGCTGGAGAATTAATTATTTCTGCAAGGGAGTAGGTTCCATCCGTTAATGGATACTAATGGGTATGAAATTATCCAGAAGATCACTGTTATTTTACCATCACCTCAAGGACATGGTGGGGAGAGGAAGAAGCCTGCTCTTATCACCCAAGTCAGTTCAATTTTCCAAAGACTACTTGCCAAAGAAGGTTGTTCAGTTGGAAAGTTACTCAAATTTGTGGAGTGTGCAATATCCCCTCGCATGAAGAAAGAAATTCTAAGGGATGTAAAATCTGTCAGACAATCTTAGAAATCAACTAAAGCTTTGCCTGCTCTCATTCCTGGCTGGTTCCGCTTGGGAAGAAGAGTTGATATGACCATTATTGATACTGATTCTACCATCACTAAACTTTCAGGATGTCAACCAGTTAAGTCGCGTATGGGTCCAAGACTTCTACCAATTACATGTCACAAGGAAGTTCTTAAAGTTCCAAAGGGAAAGATGAAAAGGTTACTCAGTATTATATCTGGTTTTCGACACTAAAAAGTTGATGAGTTGCTAAGTTGTCAGCTCCTAGGATGGATATCCTAACACCTGTTTTAATTTAATT
The DNA here is from genome assembly GCA_003013225.1 of Phalaenopsis aphrodite. Taxonomy (NCBI): domain Eukaryota; kingdom Viridiplantae; phylum Streptophyta; class Magnoliopsida; order Asparagales; family Orchidaceae; genus Phalaenopsis; species Phalaenopsis aphrodite. The sequence goes on from NEWO01000640.1 coordinate 174,282, forward strand.
TAATACATATATAATTTTGAAGAAAGAGTATTTTAAATTTTTGAAAATACAAGACTTAACTGAAATAGTATCCCCAATTATTTAAATAAATGAGCCTAACACCTCAAGTAGTGAACCTATGCCGAATGATAGATACTTTACTTACTGGCGAAGGCTCGATTAAATAAACTAAAGATCGTATGACATTCATTTAACTCTGTGAAACTATTTTATGTTGACTGAAAGATTCCCCTATTTAAAACAAATAATTAAATAGGGTTTATATTAAACTGGGTTTGGAAATGCTTCCTATAAGGCCAAGCCTTTATAGTTAATTACATCCTAGATAACCAAGGTTACCTAAGTAAACTCTCAATAAAAATCAGGGGGATATTATCTTCAAAAAGGTCAAAGGGTTAGGACTTTTCAAAGAGATCAGACAAATAAGTGTTAGAGGGGAATGTCTTAAGTTTGGAATTTTTTTTTGGAATCCAAATAAGGAAGGGTTAGAGGATGTCATAGATTTGGAGGAGAACCTCGGTGACTTCACATGCTATCCTATTATTTGGCTTCAATTTTGGATATTAGAATTTATTGAATGTTTCATCTTGTCAATTTTATTAATTAGGGCTTATATTCATGTGAAACGATCACACAAATAGCCTGGAAGATGTGAGGTTTTAGGACGTGACAGGCGACAACCTTGGGATCCTAAAGCAGGTTAGGGCTTAAATTGTATAATAGATCTATACAAAGGCCTATAGAAAAGTTGAGGATTTATGTTTTCATAAGAAAATAACCTCAAAATCGTATGGTTTGTTGTTTAATTCTAAGGAGTGGTTTAGCTCGTGTAAACATGTTTTGCTGTTGAAGATGGTCATACTGCCTATGATGCTAGCTTCAAGCTCTTCGTTGTGGCAAGTTTAAGTTTTCTAATGTGTCAAGTTATGATGTCAAATCAAATGTCCCTATGGTTATGGTTCTTTTAATATTATGGGGCATATTAAAGTTGATTTGAACGACACTGGTTAGGATCCTACGTTTCCCTCTTTTTGTTACCACTATTTTCTTTTAATTTCACCTAGTCTAAAAAAATTTACTAAACTCACTTAATGAATTCTGTACTTTCATTTAAATTGTGGGAAATCTCATTATCAACCGTAGGTTACTTCCTCTGTTGGATTCTCGATCCTCCGATAAAGACGTCTTAATTTAGTTTCAATTGTTGTTTTGTGATGTTTGTGAATAAATTTAGTTTCAATTGATAATCAAAGGGTTCTACTTCACTATTATTCCCCATTCCTCTTTGCCTTGTTCGGTGAGCTAAAGGCTAATTGTAATATGGGGTTAAATTTTATCTCGATTGATTTTAGTTTTGATTTTAGTTTTGTGACTATCATAAAGGTTTCAGTTTTGACATGCAGGGTGACATCTTTAATTACCATACAAATTTATAAGTAAGAAGTGCGGTAATGAAAAATACAGGAAAGGAAAGTACTGTAAATTGTAAAAGCGCACCTGTCGAGTCTTCTCATTCCTCCACCTAAAAGTTTAGTACTTGTAAGGCATACATATATAT
>NEWO01000640.1:210009-240635 GCA_003013225.1 Phalaenopsis aphrodite
TATTTTTCATTTGTGTTTTATTTATTGTTGAAGATTTGTTGTTTCGTTCTTTGTTCATTGAAATTCTGAACCATCGCATGGTTCGTGGGTTTCATCCATCGCACAAAAAGGTAACTGGAAAAAAGACACAATTTGAGAGAATTTTCCATTAATTTGGCCCAAAAAGGGATGCCATAAATCAGACATAGGTTAATGCCTCAAAAGGTACATCATGTAATCCATGTTGAAATACATTAAGAATCATCTCATGATATGAATACACTGTAGACTGCATACATCAGACACATGTCATGCTATTAAAAGAAAGTAAGTGAACCCTCTGTACCAAGTATGTTGAGCTCCTGATCGAGCAGACCTTCTATGTCATGCTCCAGGATAAGAGTTCCCTTTGCATGTACTTAGAGGTACAACATTCTCATAGCTCATATAGAAACAACTCCTCCAATTCTAGGTCCTGCTGGAATCTAGACGATATTTTACTGTCGTCCATTCTGCGGTAGGTTATAGACACCCTATGGTGTCGCACTCCTGAAATGCAGTGCTTGACAACGTCTGCACCGTTGCCCTTCAAGACAAGTATTGAACCAACTGGAAGAGGAATCTCCACAGCTCCTCTGAATTCACCAGGGCCTACTATATCAATTTCTTTTCCAAATAAAATATTGCTTTTACTCATGAACAAGATTGTGCAGAAAGGCCTCACAAAATCATGGTGGTCGATGTGTGGGGGAATGCTGTCACCTTCTTCATAAATGTTAATGATGCAACTGTTGGGAATGCAAGTAGCGGGTAGATTATTCCACTCGACCATTCTCTTAATCATCAATTTTATCATCGGTGGCAACGGATCCACTTGGTCGTATCTGAGGATCCCAAGCGGATTCCCCTATCTGTCGTTTGTAAAATTGTAGCAACAGCCGCATTGGAAGGTGATTCTTCCCTTTCCCCTCATCCATTTCTTCAGCTCGGAATATGTCCTCTCCATGATAAGGCCCGTTCAACCTCTCTCTTAAATCAAAGATGTAGTCCAGAATGCTTCTTTCATCAGTTTCAGAGAAAACCCTAGTATATAGCTTCAGGCATTCCAACATGTTGACGAACTTTCCCTGAACTTCTTCAAGGAATTCGAATTCTCTTTTATTTACTCTGCTTATCTTGTAGTATTCTACCATACCAGGAGTTGGCAGCTGCCGTGGGCGTTCCTTCCATCAAACCTTGGCGGGAACCAAAACTGGTGTCGGTCGATCCTGAATATGAGATTCAGCCTCTAGTGGGATGTATGATCCTGAGCTCTATGGCTCGCGTTGATCCATCCCTAGTGGGACATATGGTTCATTTGTTATGAAGTATGGAGTCTGAGACTTATTGGTGCTTGAAGTGTGTTCTTCTAATGTACTGAAACACTGTAGATGTCGAATGTTGCAGTCTGGGCATTCTACAAAAGTGCCCGTGATGAATGTCCCTACCGGTACCTCAACATTGCATGTTAGGCAACCCTTGCATAAGATATCGGGAACTTGGAGCACATCTGATTCTGTCACAAATCCTAACTCTTCATCTGTAGATCTGGGTCGTAAATATGTCCCTCAGGAATGGGGGTAAGAAAACTGCTCACGTCTTATTGGTGTTTGTGTTCCTGTCATAAAAAGGCTCTCTGTTTCTTTTGGCTGGCATTTCTGCGCTGCGTCCTGCAGAGCGGAGTATTGGGTAATCGTACATTACGGGCGGCTATCAGGTCCCTTGCTGGAGTAGCTACCATGGAAGGTAGATGGCTAGGCCCCTCCATCGGATCTTGTTCCGCTATCACGTTTTTACCTTTGCGTGGCACATTATCTTGAGTGGTCACCCTCAACAGTGAAGGCAGTCCCTCCTTTTCTTTACTGCTGACTACGTCCATTAGAGGAACGTCGTAGTCCATATCAATTTGGTTGAAATCCACGTTGAAATCTATGACACCTCTTTGCGGAGCCATCTCTTCATTCAGTGTGATAAGCTCCATATCAAGCTTGGCATGAAAAAGAATAAAACAAAGTATTTATTAAAGTAAATTTTAGCTTATTTTGGTGAAGAGCATTATTCATTTTATGTGTCAGTTTCGTTTGATTTAGTAGGGTATTCAAATTCAAAAGTAGAAAAGAGAACGTGTGAAGTTTAAAATTTCTTTCTCAAAATTTTCATTATATTGAGGTTAATTACAAAATTTGGACCCAGTCATAGACATTTGGCCACATAGATAACCTTAAAACAATCAAAGTTTCAAAGTTTTCAAAGCCAGCAGGGGCAAGCGGCATTAAGCAGCATCAGGTTGTGTAATAGGTTTTCAGGTATCGTCTATTTATCGATAACATGGGTCTTTCACCCCGGAAGTCCACTAACTTGTAGGCTACTCCTGTTTAGACCTTCTCAACGATGAATGGTCCCTCCCAAGTTGGCTCGAACTTCTCACCTATTTTGCGGCGAGCAAAAATAGGCCTTTTGAGCACAAGTACGAGGTCACCAATTTTGAATGTCCTTGGGCGGACCAATTTGTCATAGGGTTGTACCATCTTTGCCTGGTAGAGCTCCAAATATTGTTGTGCTTCCAACTATTTTCCCTCAAGACTCTCCAGTTCTTCAAGTCAGAGTTTTGCACATTCTCCCATTGTGAGTTGGTTGGCAACGGCGACTCTGAGAGATGGTGTTTGGATTTCTAGCGGTAGCACGACCTCGGTCTCGTACATGAGCATATAAGGTGTACACTGAGTGGGAGTCCTGAAAGTCATCCGGTAAGCCCACAAGGCTTCTAACAGTTTGTTATGTCAATCCCTCTTGTTTCCATCCAGTGTTTTCTTCAAAATTTGTACCAGTGTCTTATTGAAAGCTTTAGCCAGACCATTTGCTCTAGGATAGTAAATTGTAGAGTATCTCCAATCTATCTCATGTCTTCTTACAAAATTTTTTATCTTTGTATTTTTTAAAGCTATCCCATTGTCAAAAATTATTTTTCGTGGTACTCCGAAACGGTATATAATTTGGCTTTTGAGAAATTGAAGGACATGTTGTATCGTAACCTCACGTAACAGTACTGCCTCTGCACATTTGGAGAAGTAATCTGTAGTGGCAAGTATAAACATGTATACTTTGGAAGATAGAGGGTCTATTAGACCTATTATGTCTGTGCCCCAACACTCAAATGGCCACGAGGCAACAATTGGGTGTAGCACATTCGGAGGCTGGTGTAACACCACCCCATGCACTTGTCATTGGTGACATCTTTTGGTTGTATCCATGCAATTGGATGTCATTGCTGGCCAATAATATCCGAGTCTTTTGATCTTCATCTTCATTTTTGGTCCTGAATGGTGAGCGCCACACAATCTGACATGTACTTCTTTGACAATATTTTGTGCTTCGGCTCTGTTCAAACACCGTAGCCACATTTGGTCGAATGATCTTCTATAGGGAACATTTCCCACCATAGCATAAGACATGGCCCTTCTTGTGATGTGGTGCGCCTCAGACCTGTCTTCTGGCAGCCTTCCAGTATGCAAATATTCTATTAATGGCTTACGCTAATCTTTATTGATGTGTGCAACTGTATTTATTATTTCTTCTTTTCCAAACTTGTGTAGAGTTTTGAAGTCATTTCGAGACAAGACTTGTCTTCCTTGCACCGTGACTTTGATGGAATTTTCTAGGGGACACGTCATTTCCTTAGTGAGTTTTGCTACAGCGTTGGCATAAGCATTGTCTCCACGAGGAATCCGATAAAAATTCACCTTAGAAATCTGCTCCAGGAGCTTCATTGTGTACTGATGGTACTCTACTAGTTTTGGCTTCAGAATTCTGTATTGTCCGACGACTTGCTAGATGACAAGTTGAGAGTCACCATAAAATGTTTGTTATATCCATTGAAATTGCCAATTCCAATCCGATGATTAAGGCTTCATTTTCTGCTTCATTGTTAGTGCACGGCTCTGTCAGGTGGTATGAGAACCTCATCATACCCTTATCTGGCGTAATAAAGATCAAAATGATCCCTACCTTGCCTGGTATAACTATGTCTGATGCCTTGTCTTTCCTGGCTTACAAAGCACCATCGAAGTACATTTCCCAGCATTGCACACTAGAAAATTCCATCTGTAGTATTTGCTCATCTGGTAATTGGTCGTTGAGAGAGGACCCAGCTTGCAGTGGGTGTGCAACGAGAAAATCAGCTAAAATTTGTCCCTTGATAGCACAGAGGGGAAAAAGAGTTATATCAAATTGCAATAAAATCGTTAACCACCTTGCTAAACTTCTGGAAAGTATTGGTCGGGTCATCAAAAATTACAATGGATTGACTTTCAAAATTAGAGTAATCTTATGAGAAAGCATGTAATGTCCAAGCTTTTGAGCGTCAAAAATTAATGTCAGACAATGCTTCTCAATAGGTGGATACCTTATCTCCGTCCGTATTAGACGACGACTCAAGTAGTAGAGTGCATTTTCTTTGCCCTCATCATTGACTTGGGCTAAGAGTGCTCCAAGAGAGTCATCCAAAGCCGCAGTATAAAGTATTAACAGTTTCCCTGGGATAGGGGCTGCTAAGACAGGAGGTGTCATCAAATATTGTTTAACATCCTCAAAGGTACGCTAGCATTTCTCTTCCCAAATAAATTTTGGCGTCCTTTTTAACCAATGTTGAGAAAGGCTGACACCTACCTGAGAGATGAGAAATAAAGAATCTTAGATATGCCAACTTCCCCTGGAAGAATTTAGCTACTTCAAGGTTTTAGGGGGATTTCAAAGATAACTTTAATCTTATCTGCATCGATCTCGACTCCCCGATGACGGACAATGAACCCTAGAAATTTCCCAAAGCTAACACCAAAGGTGCACTTTATGTGATTCATTTTAAGGTCATATCGTCGTAACCGTTCAAACACGATCCTCAAATCGTATAAATATTCTATTTTCCATTTATTTTTCATAACCATATCATCCACGTAGCATTCTAATTGATTGTGAATGAGGTCGTAAAAAATCTTCGTCATTGCACGCTGATATTTTGCTCCGGCGTTCTTTAGGTCGAACGACATCACTGTGTAGCAGAAAATTCCAATCTGTGTTTTGAAGGTTGTAAGCACTGCATCCTCGAGAGCCATCTTGATTTGGTTATATCACGATGATCCGTCCATGAAGGAGAAAATTTCATGTGTCGAAGCGATGTCCACTATCATTTCTAGTATAAGTAGTGGAAACTCGTCTTTTGGACATGTCTTGTTCAAATCTCTAAAGTCGACCCAAACGCAAATCTATCCATTTTTCTTCTTAACAGGTACGATGTTAGCCAACCACGTGGGGTATTGCTCCTCTTTAATAAAGTTGGCATCTATCCACTTCTTCACTTCGGCGATGACTTGTTATTCTATTTTAAGGTGCATTCTCCTTCGAGCTTGTTTTACTGTTATATTCTTGTCCACCCAAAGTTTAGGGACTGCAACCTCAGCTGACAACCCTAGCATTTCATTGTAGCTCCATGAAAAGCAATCTTTGAATTCTGTTAATTGTTTGACAAGTTCTGCAGATTCTTCGTCATCAAGTAGAGAACTTATAAATGTAGGTTGGGGTCATTCTTCAGTCCCGAGGTTAATCTCTTCAGTTCCTCCACGGTGGATTTAATTTCTTACTCAAATTCTGGTGGCGCATCTTCTATTGGTTGATCAGTAGAGTCATCCTTCACATCGAGGCAATCCTCTTCTGACCTACTAGTAATAACCATGCAAAATTCAAAATCATCGACTGGTCTAACTGTACCAAATCCGAGACCTTCTTTTGAAATGGGAGTTCGACTTCTAGCATTCCATAATTTTTCAAAAAGCTGAAATTTATCTTTTGACATTCGCTTCGGTAAGTGTCTCTATTGAATTAACTTTTGAACACAAGGCGAGAAGTAACCAAAAGGTAATTCCATTAATTCATTAGAATTCTTATCAAAATTTACATGATTTTTGAGATTGGTAGAAGTAGAAGTACGGTAAAATTTGATCAGTTTTGAACCAGCATTACGGACTTCATTGACCTCTAAACTCTCGACTTTTTGAGGGAGAATCAGAGTAAGGGTCATAGTATTCACATAGTGGTTTATCCGATCATACATTGTTTCATATTCATTCTTCTCTGTATCTTCTAGGGATATCTCGTACTGAGGTTTCTTCTTCTTCCTCATCATTACTTTATCTTCAGAACTGCCTTCATCACCAATGTTGATAGTTGGCCTAGTCCGTTCAACAATTAAATTGATCTTTCCTCGTCCGCATCCCCGCCTTGACCTCGAGTGCGTGAACTAGAAGAACCTTCACCAACTCGTTGTAACAGAGTGGTAGAAGGTTGTTGAAGCGGAGTTGTATGGCCTTCTTTTTGTGATTCTTCTGAATCTTCATCTTTGTTTGTGATAACTTCACGAGAGAAGACAGTCCTCATTGGAGGCGTGTAGTAGGCAGCATCTTCATGGATACCAACTTCATGTACTGAAAATGGTTGTAGATCTCACTTGATGCAATTTTCTTGACCATCTTTGTGATATTTAATGCACTTGTGTAGGGATGATGGAACCATATTGCGCTCATGAATCCATGGTTGACCCAATAGAGCGTTAAAAGAGGTCTCGGCATTGATGATATGAAATTTAACGGTTGTTACAAGTTCTCCAACCTTCATAAGTAATGTAATTGATCCAAGGGCTCTTTTACCCTTTTGGTTGAATCCTCTTAACATCATCTTATCGGCCGTAAGATCTTGAGCTTCAATATCCAAGTAGGCCAATGTCTGTAGGCTCATCAAATTAAGAGATGCCCCAGGATTCACTAAAACTCTAGATAACACAAATCTGCCGATGTTAACGGAGATGTAGAGCAGACGGTTGTGGGCGGCGATACCGAGCAGCAAGTCTTCATCTGTGAAAGTTACCCCTAACTATTTTCTCAACGAGCAAACTTCATCTGAGGATGTGCTAGCCAACTGAGCTAAGCAAATTTATGGATTATAGTTTTTCCTACTTGAGGCTGGTACCTAAATTCTAATTCTCCTCCTGAAGTCAGTACCTGAAATTTGATTCCCACTTTGAAGTTTGGCGTAATGTCCCTAGTGGTTGCCATTCTTCGACTAGATCCAGTTCGGACGTAATGTCCCTAGCAGTTGCCCAAGTTGGTATAGTCTTTCCTTCTCTTTGCTGGTACAAGAATTATAGTTCTCTTCTTGTGTTCAATACCTAAATTCTTATTCTCACCTTTAAGTTTGGGATAGTTTCCTGAGTGGTTGTCATTCTTCAACTAGATCCAGTTCAGATGTAATGTCCCTAGTAGCTGCCCGAGCTAGTATATTCTTTGCTTTTTGAGGCTGGCACCTGAATTCGAGTTCTCCTCTCGAGGTCAGTGCCTGAATTTTGATTCACACCTTTAAATTTTGCATAATTTCCTTAATGGTTGTCATTCTTTGACTAGAGCCAGTTCAGACATAATGTCCATAACGGTTCTCTGAACTAGTATAGTCTTTTCTTCCCAGCGTAATTTCCTTAATGGTTGTCGTTCTCCAACAAATCTTTTCACGAACAATTGTTCTAGCTCGGTGAATTTCTTAACTGATTCATTGGGTAATTTAACATACCAATCGAAAGCAATTCCTGACAGGCTGCTGACAAACTGACAGAAAAGCAATGCTTCGTTACCTCCAGTATTACCACAACTGGCTCGGAAATGTGTTATGTGCTGTTTGGGATTTCCAGTCTCATCAAATATCTTAAAGTTTGGCGACACAAAACCCTTAAGGCAGGGTATGACATCAAACTCCTCAGGGTAAGTTCTACCCTTTAAAATTGATGCACCACCCTTAGATTGGGTTAAGGCCTCTCGAACTTGCTCGACCATTTCTTTAAATTCTTTTTCTGGCAAGGCGCTTGATGGAGAATCTTTCTTTTATTGCTCATCTTTGTTTGTTGGGGCAACTTCTCTCCTTTCATCTGTGATATGTATAATCTCTGGTGATTGACTTCTGGAGAGGCTAACAGTGGGGGATGAGATTGTCCTTGAACTGTGGCCTTGGCAGTCATGGTTGCAACCATCTCTTCCATCCCTTTCTCCAGTTGGCTGACTTGTTCATCCCTTAAAAAGATAGCCCTGTGCAGCTCATCTATGGTATTCTCTTTGATGAGACGTTGAGCGTCACACGCGATGCAACGGCTCTATTTTCAATAACATAGATATCCATAAACTCCTCTTCGAGGTACTCGTTAAAGTTAAAATCTTCATCATCATCAATGGAAACTCCATGTTCTCAGGCCAACTCGGAAATGTCAATCTTGAGCTTTTCGACCTTATCTTCAATTTTTGATTCTTGGATTGTCCTAAGGTATGGAGGACCCTGCTAGACCTCATCCACTTGCTCCTCCATCTCGCTGGCAATCGCTGCAACAATGTCAGATACTTTGGACCCCTGGCTTCATTCCATGATCTTACCTGTGGGCTCACTGAATGGTATCAGTACAGCTGCATTGGGTATCCACACCTTTTTCTTTGATGGTGATGTCTTGAGACGAAGTGTCTCGGTAGGAACATCGGTATGTCAAGAAAAAGTATGCTCCCCATGGTGCGGATCAGATACAGTACTGGGCAATCTCTTCATCTTTTCCTTTGGGACTTTAAGAACATCCTTGAGATAGGTGATTGGTAGAATTCTCGGACCCAGACGTCACTTAATTGGTCTACGGCCGGTGGTTTAGTAACGATGGAATTGGTAGCAACTATGGTGGTATCAACTCTGCTTCCCAAACGGAACCAAATAGGAATGCGAGCAGGTAAAACTTTAGTTGATTTCTGAGATTGTCTGGCTGTTCTGACGTCCCTTAGAATTTCTTTCTTCATGCGAGGAGATATTGCACGTCCCACTCATTTGAGTAACTTGTCAACTGAACAACCTTCTTGGCAGCTAGTTTCTGCAAAACTGAACTGACTCAAGTGATAGGAGTAGGCTTCCTCCTCTCCCCACCATGTTCATAAAGTGATGGTAAAGCAACAACAATCTTTTGGATACTTTCGTACCCATTAGTATCTATTAAGGGAAGGAATCTACTCCCTTGCATAGGTGGATAGGTCTCCGACAATGCTGGCTCATCCAGGTGAAGATTTTCATCAACGGGTACTTCCTCAAAAATCTAAGCTTTATTAACCCTCTGAACCTTCTTGTTAAGGTTTCTCTTTTAGGTTCGGGTTAACGGTGCAGTCCTCAAACTTGATCTAATTTCAAGCACTGACGGTGGGATGACCAATCCTCCAATGGGGTCTTCAAAGATCATAACTACTTTTCCCTTAACAGCAGCGGGAACAACAGGCTTGGTAGGTGTCGTGGTGGTAGTAGTCTTGACCTTTTTGAAAGAAGGAAAATTTTGAGGGAAGTTCAAGTTAAACTCGGCAGACGGTTTTTGAACCTCTGGAGCGATGACTTTCTTTATGATAAATGGGGCTTTCCCGAGGATGACTTCGAGATCTTCAAATCCGACTCCAATCTTGATGGTGGGAGCAACATTGTGGGCATCGTGGCTCGTCGGTAGGTTGTAGGAGAACGTGAGTGTTGGGAATGACATTGCAGCAGCTTAAAAAAAAGAAAGCTCTAGGTTTAGCTTATTGGCCAATACCTTGTAATCCTAGTGCAAGCACTACAAATTAGCAGAGGTCGATCTGTAGACCGAATAAGTCTTTATTTAATTTGTGGAAATTTTATGATTTAGTAAAAATAGCTTGAAAGTAGAAAGATTTAATTAATATAAGGAATATTAAAGAGAAAGCGTAGCACAACACAATTCAATTTAATTTGCAAAATAGCAAATCAAACTCAAATGAGAAAGTGAAGTTTAGGACCCAGTGCGGGACCAACTTAACAACGCACAATGCCCAAGTGGAACTAGTTCACCAATACACCTATTTGTATTAAGGTGGATGAACAGATGGTCCTGAAGTTGAAAGAGTTGACCGTACTTAAGATAATCCAAAAATCCCCATTTTTTTAATTATCCACGCGGCGCAAACTCATCCTCATCCACTCTGAAGGCTCCACGTGTCGCTCCGCCATTTGACACTGCCAACCATGTAGCCTCCACGCAGATCGCAATTTATGTACCATGGATCTTTCTGGCTTGATCTCTTCTGTCTGTTGATACACGCACGATCTGATGGCTCTCCGTTATCATTTCCAAGTGACCTAACCCGTGAGCCGTTCACACTAAAACCTTAAGAACATGGCCTAGACTCAATCAAATCGCATTGGGTTTGTTTATAAACCTTCACATGCTCAAGATGAACACATCTATATGGTTTATACAATATAAAATACAGTAAATACATATGGAGAGTCAATTTTAGGGTTGGAGTTCAATACCTTTGTCTGAGAGGAGAGGCCTCAATCAGATGGTTGTGGTAGCTTCATTTGGTCCAAGCAAACCTCCAAATGAAGTCCCAAGCCTTGGTGAATTATCTAGGTATGATTTCACCCAAGCTTGATTTCAGGTGTTGATCAAAGTCTATGCTAGGGGCTATTTCAGATGGGGCTTTTATGAGGAATCAACTTCTCTCAAAGTGTGGATGGTGTGTGAACAAATAATTGAAGTTTTATACACTATGGAGCTATGAAGAGTTCTATCCTGGTTTTAGGGCAAATTTTAGTGGAGAAATTGGTAGAAAGGGGTGCCTATCAATGGCTGAGAGCAAGGCGATTGCACTTGGGATGGTTTGGAGAAGCTTTGGTGAGATTTTGGTAGAGTTTCCTTAAGGTTCCAAGAACTTCCCTTTTGGCTGTGGAGATCTCCATTTAGGGCTATGGCTGTCTGGTGGAGCTCAGAAATTGGAGTTGGGTGTTAAAGCTTGCTGAGGTGGAGGGAAGAAAAGCTCTAATGGCCAATGGGAGTGAGCAAAGTCAGGGAGGTTCAATTTTGGGTTTTGGCCACTTGGGGCTCCCTTAGGCTGGTTGTTTCCGGCAGCTGAGGAGGTGGCTGACCAGGTTTCAGTCACTTCTTAGCTCAAGGAGGTCAGGGGGTGCTTAATGATGGTTAACCCCCAAGGGTAAGCAATGATGAAAGAGATATTTGAGTTTAGACCAAATATGGGATGAAATCCCTTAAATCAAGGGACCATTGGTCCATAGCTCATTTTAGCTAGTTTAGGTCGGTTTAGCCTGGTCCATAGGGTGCACTTGGTGGCTATGGTGTCATTAATTTGGTGGCTTACGCATGGGTAAGTCAAATTTGGTGCATGGGTCCAATTTGGGTCCAAATGGCTAAAATTTTTGTTTAGGTTAGGCTAGCCATGACATTGAACTCAATTTATTGATCAAAATTGTGTACATGATTGTCATGAAGATTTTTGGTGAAGGATTGAAATGATTTTAAGTTTAATTGGAAGCTCAATTTGAAGGATTTTGGTATTTTGGTCAATTTTGGCAAGTTGGGCTAGACTTTTGTCTATATTGGGCTAAGGTTTGGCTAAGTCCAAAATGGTCTATAAAAATGTCATGAAGAGTTTTCAACATAAATTGGGTGCCAATTTTGGGATTAAAGCATTCAATTTGGTGGATTTGGAGACAGCCAATTTTGGGGAAAATTTGGAAATTTTGAACTTGGGTTAAAATTAAGTAAAATTGAGGCTTCACCAAAGCCAATTGAAGGTCAAATTTGATTTGTGGGAGTGTTATGAAGATTTTAGGATTCAAATCGAGGCAAATTGATTAGGCTATAGGGTTCAATTTGGTGGGATTTAGTCATAAGGATAAATTTGGGGTTTTGATTTAAATCAAAATTGAGCTCAAAGCATGGGCTAACTAGGCCTGGGTTTGGTTTGGATTGATCAAATGAAAGATGAATTTGAGTTTAGTATTGAAATTGAGGGGAATTAGGGCCAAAGTGATGGACATTTAAGATAAATTTGGGGAAATTGGGCCTTTAAAGTCAATTTGGGGGTTTTGGTCAAAATGGTGGGTTCAAATTGGTTTTGGAGACAATAGAAGTGATTTTAGAGGTTTTGGGAAAGTTTGGGGTGTCAAGGGTTATTTTTGTAATTTTGGCAATTTTGGGTGTATTTTGGTAAATTTGAAATTTTTTAGGGTTTTGGGTAATTTGGGTAATTTGAAATGGTTTGAAATGATTTTTGAACAAAATTGGGTATTTTTGGGTGAAATTGGGATTTTTGGCCAAATTTGGGATTTGAGGGTGTTTAGGTAATTTGGGTGGATTTAGGGGCAAAAGACCAAGTTGGGTATTTTTGGTAGAACTTGGAAGCGAACCATCATATGTGAACTATGGACCAATGGAATCCCCATTTGGGTCCTATATGTTCTGGTCTTAGCTAAATCTTAACCTAAGGCTAGTGGGTCTAGGGTACCATTTACATGAGTCTCCCAAAGGAGCAAGGCATCCAAGTCAACCATTTTGGGTTTTGGGTTGTGAGTGATTGTGGGTGATAATGAGTGTAGGTGAGTGAACTAGCTTTAGACCAACACCTAGGGCTAACCCTAAGGTCAAACAGTCATATGGGGGCTCATCTTGACATCACCCATACTGAACCCACATATTAAGTGCTAGAGGTTAGGACCAAGATGTGGAACTTCAAGTTAAGCAAAGAGGAGTTGGGAGTTCCTAATGGTGAGAGTTCCTTCTAGTTTTCTAGGAATAGTCAATAGGAAAGTCCTATGCTTATATCCTAGGCTACTAAAGAGGGAAAACTAAACATCAACCAAAAGTGAGGTCAACATGGGTCTGCCAATATAAAGACATATGAATCTCATGTTGGATGGAGGTTTGGAAGTAAGACCAAAGATATTCATTCTACTTCAAGGACCCCTACTTCTAGTGACCCCACTCTTCGAGAAATTTTGGATCAAATGATGATCCAACAGGGAGATATCTGAAGAATGGATCATAAAATGGAAAACATGGAGGCCAGAAATGCTCACACTGATGATTTGATAAGAAAAAAATTCAAATAAGTTGCTGCTTATGATGATGCGATGGTCAGATATATGAATGGTAATCACTCAGTTCAGTTTCCTGCTCACACTGTCTTTACTCCATATCAGCAGCAGAATTTGAATGTGGAAGAAGAAAAAGAAGAAGAAGAAGACGATGATTGGTGATCTGTTAGTTTGATCTTTCTTTTAGTTTATGTTTGATTGTACTTTTTTATTTTGTTATTTGTTTTTGTTATATTGTTGAGACTATTTGTTGTGAAATAGTGAGAATTTATTTTATTTTAGATATTAAGTTGTGAACTGTAGAATTGTAAAACTGTTTGTTATTTGAAATTTAGTTTAACTCTATTGTTAATAGTTAGTATTTTGTTAAATGTATTGTAATTAACTCTTTCTCAATAGATTTTATATGTATTATGTGCTATTTAATGTTTTACGTCTTATAGCTTTTTATATTATCACCTGCAATATTTCAGAATTAAGTTTCAAAATCAGAACCTTCAGTAGGTAAGTGTTTTCTTTATGTATTTAATGATTTCTTTCACCCTTTATTTTTTTCAGTTCTTCATGCTAAATCTTTTAAAAGTCTATGTTTGGGTGGGGGGGAAAGAAAAAATTCTTTTTAAAGAAAGAAACTTAATTTTATTTGAGGTTAACTTTAGCTAACTATATTTATGTTTCTAAATATATAGTAAATTCAAATAAAAATTTTCAATAATAAAGGTGAATTTTGGAGAGTAAGATATTTGGTATAAGATAATAAAACTATGTTTTTCTATTTTAAGTAAATAAATTTGTATTTTTGAAGTATTAAAAATCTTAAAGATTCATGTAAGAAGAAAAGAATTAAACTTTATGAAATCTTTAAGCTAATATAAATTTGTTAAGTGAAGAAATGTAAAAAGTTTTTGGCTTTAGGAAGCTAATGAAGTTCATAATCATTACAAGCTATCCAGATATAGTAATCCTTGGATATATATTAAAAAAAAGAAAAGAAAAAGGATTGAAAAGAATCCTGAAAAGAAAAAGATAATATGGGGAGAAGCTTGAGGAGCTGCCTAATTAAAAATTGACTTCACTTGAATCAACTTAAAGAAGAAGGTTTAACTACATTTTCCAAACTTATATTTGAGTAATAACTTATTTAATAGTAAAGTTTCATGAAGTTCTTTTTCACATGGATATTCTAAGTGACTTTAATATGAAGATTTGTATTTTTTCTTGAAAAGAATAGAGAATCAGAAATCTTAAACTTGATTGCTGGAGATTCTTATACCTTTGGTATTAACTGGAGTTATTTTTAATTTTTCTTAATTTATGTTATTGCATTTAGTGGACTAATTGAAAATCTAGAATTTAAATTTTTTATCATAAGTCATATTTTTAGTAGTAAAAGAGTTACTTGAGGACAAGTAACATGTAAGTTTAGGGGATTTTGATAGACCAAAATATATGCATTTTTGGGTTTATATTATATACTCATTTTTTGTGATATTGCACTTCAATGGAAGACATTTTTAATATTTTTTTGTAGGTTTTTAAATTTTAGGACTTGGAGCGAAAAGAAAGCAAAAAAAGATGAAATTTGGAGTTAAAATGGAGAAGTTGAAAATTTTTTCAGCACCGACAATGCTAGACGGGGTGTCGATGGCGTCGTTTAATAGAGAACATCGAATTAAATTACGAACCACTGGCGCCGACGGCGCCCGTGTCGGTTCAGACCATGTTTTTAGAAGATTTGATGAATTTGGATGCTTTTTAAAAAGTTTTTGGATGTGTCTATTGGAGAACCGACTCTATGCTCTATCTGGGGCTGAAATTGATCAGAAAATTGACTCCTTTTTGTCATTCCTCGCCGCCATTCATTCTCTTACATACCATAAACTTTTCAATCTTCATTCCACCACAATTTTGGAGACTATTAGTGATTTTTCTTTAAGAATTTAGTGTTTTTGTGTTGAGATTAAGCGTGAATATTTCTCTAAGAGTGTTAGAGAATGAGAAAATTGAGAGATTTTATCTTTCTACATTTTTTAGGAAAGGCTACAAGGGATTGCTTCGAAAAAGAGTTTCAGATAAGTGTTGTTTGTTTTTATAGTGTTGCATGAACTTTCCTTTATATATGAAATTTGTGTTTTGTTGTGTCTATTTAATGAAGTCTGAGTAGTTTCCTTTATCTTTCTTCCTACTCTGAGATATGGTAAAATGAAGGAATAACATAAATGTGCCAATGTTAAAATATAAAATAAATTGTGATGATTTTTCAACTTCGAAGTTAATTTACTTTTTGATCTGTTCAATTGAATTGTTAAAATTTATTGTAAAACATATGATCTAGAAAATGGAGTATGAGTTCTATAATAGAGTGAGGATCACTTTTGATTCCATGAAATAGAATTTTGTTCATAGAATTAAGTGCAAATAAATAACAAAATACATATTGTTGGGTATAAAATTGGAGATTTTATGGTGACAGACTAAATTTCCCAATTCAGTCTTACTGTTTAAGAACTAAAGCGAGAGTTAGTATTCAGGTGAAGGGAAGTGAGAGCTCTGGAGTGGGAGCCAGTATCCTCCTAGCCTAGCCACGGATTTAGGGACTAAACCTAGGATTAACCAATGATTTTCTATAACACTGTATCAGGGTAGAGGATTAAAACTACTCTTATTTGACATAATACATATTAAAACCATTTATCTCATCTCATTTTACCAAAATCTCACTATAGTGGGAAAAATACTTTTTTACATAAGAAATCTTCATCAAATAAAAATACTTTAATAGTTTAGTAGTTACTGTTTAAACTTTGCATTTCAGTTTTGCTAGTAGTTAAATAATTTAGTTCTGATAATATCTTAACATTCCAAATTAGTGACAGTAATTTCGTTTTACTTTCAGTGAATTTCC
Source organism: Phalaenopsis aphrodite (assembly GCA_003013225.1). Lineage (NCBI taxonomy): Eukaryota > Viridiplantae > Streptophyta > Magnoliopsida > Asparagales > Orchidaceae > Phalaenopsis > Phalaenopsis aphrodite. The sequence goes on from NEWO01000640.1 coordinate 225,887, forward strand.
TAGTTAATTTATCATTTCAAATTTAAGCCTTCCCCATGAGATCGATATTTTGGGCTTAAATAGAAAATTTTTTTTATTACTTGATAACGATGCGTATACTTGCATAGTATCCTAACATTAATTGCTTAAATTTCTTATTTATAAAAGATTACATCAAGTTTTTGGCGTCGTTACATAGCAAAGTCAAATTTGTATATTTTGCACAACTATATTTCATTGTGAGATCAATGTCTAATAAAAAATTGGCTTCACATTTAATCAACTTGAGGAAAAAGGTTTTATTACATTTTATAAACTTATATTTGAGTATTAGCATCCTTACTAATAAAGTTTTCATGAAATTCTTTTTCATATGAACATTCTAAGTATCTTTAATATAAAAAATTACAATTCCTCTCAAGATGAATAGAAAATCAAAAATTTTAGACTTGAATATTGGGTGTCCTTATACTTTTAGTTTTAATCTAAGTCATTGAAATTTTTTTTTAGTTATGCTATTATATTTATTAAACTAAATTATAGATATTAATAAGTTAATCTCTACAATAAGTCATATTTTTATGTTGTAAAAGAGTAACTTGAGGACAAGTAACATTTAAGTTTGAGGGATTTTGATACACCGAAAAAATGTACAACTTCATGTATACATTTTATGCTTAATTTTAGAGATATTGCACTTTAAAGAAAGTCATTTTCACATTTTATTGCAGATATATTGATTTGAGGCATTTGGAGCAAAAAGGAAGAAATTTGGAATCAAAATGCAGTTTTTCAGCATGCTAGTGCCAGAGGCGCCATTTTATAGAGAAGTAGTGCCAAAGGCACCAAAATCCAGAGAGGAGCGTGGAACTCCAGTAAACAGACGCCATAGGCACCAAAGAAGAATCTACCAATTTGTTGGCAGTTATTGATTATTTTTTAGAGGTTCTAGAAGGCTCCAAGTAATTTAAACTCCCCATTGAGTGGTTCAATACATCTAAACGCTTGAGTAAAGCTCTTGAATGAAGAGATATATCTCTTGGATGAAGGGATTTGTCTCTTGATGTGAAGAGGTGTGCCTCTTAAGGAAAAATGAGGGAATTTTGAATTCCTTTAGAGAAAGGGACTAGCGCCACTCTTAAGAAATATAAGAGGTCTTGGAGTATGCGGCGCGTGGAGTCTTTGGAGGGGACTAGAGAGTTATGATTTGAAGAGAGTTTTCTTCTAGAGATTGTAAGAGGAGAGGAAAGTGAGAGATTTTTTCTTCATTACATTTCTAATAGAGAACTAAGTGTGAATGTAAAGCGAGAAAGTGCTTCAAGGGAACATCAAAAGATTTTCTTGAGGAGTAGTGGAGATAAGATGTGTTCTTTTTTTTCTTTGTTTTGTAAACTTATTTATATATATATAATCCATGTTTTATTGTCGTCCTCATAAATTCTGAGTTGTTTTTTTTATCATTCTCCCTACAATGACATATGATTTTGTGAAGAATTAATTTTGTTGTGCAAGGTTTTAAATGTTAATAAATTTTGATGATTCAAACTTTGATCTTCATTTACTTTTTGATCTGGCTAATTGAAATATTAAAAATTTTTAAGAAACATAAGATCTGACAAAACTATGCTTTCTACAACAAGGTGAGAGTCAAATTCAATTTCATGGGTGAGAATGTAGTTCATGGAGTTGAGTGCAAAAAAATAATGAAATATATTTTGATGGAAATAAAATTGGAGATTTTAGGATGACAGACTAAAATCTTCAATTTTGTCTAGTTGTTTGTAAACGAAAGCGAGATGGTTGGCCCTTAGAGGAGGAGGAAGTGGGAGCACTAGTGCGGGAGTCAGTATCCTCTCAGCCTAGGCATGGATTTAGGGACAACACTCTGGATTAGTCAATGTTCTCTATACACTCGACAGATGGTAAAGAATAGGGTTGCTCCTATTTAGCATAATACAATTTTAAATAATTTTAAATGATTTTAATTACTTCACTAACAATAAAATCATTATAAAAGGGAAGGATGTTTTTTTAAATTTGAACTCTTCATTACAAAACTTTGTTTAGTATTAGTATGTTTAATTTTGAAGTTTAGAAATTAACTTAGTTAACTTAGTTTTTTTAGCTACATTTCATTTTGCATACATTAAATTAACTTTGAATTTGTTTTTCTTTCTTAATATTTTATAGTTTGATTATTGTGTTTTACATTATAACCATAAGAATTTTCATTTCCCTGTGCGATCAAAACTTAAAACTCAATTAGAGTCGTTTATTATTTGAGTCATACATATACTTACGTAATTACTGGGATTTGCAGCTCAAAGATTTTAAAATATAAAATTATTTATACTGAAAGGATTTTAATTGTGATTGATATATATTTTTACTACCTGCGTTGTCGTGTGTATGTGTGTGTTATAGTATTGAAAGATATTTATAATTCATACATAAAATTTGCGATCACAGTCTTATAAGCCCATAGTGCAGAATCAAATCTATCAGACCAATCAGTTTTATTAAGATTTACAGTTTTTTCCAAAATTCTTTTAATTTCTCGAATTGATACTTCTGTTAAACCACTGGTCTGTGGCCGATAAGTTGTGGCAATTCGATGTTTAATCCCATATTTCTTAAGTAATGTGTCAATTTTAAAATTCTTAAAGTGACTTCCCGCATTAGTAATGATTACTCTTAGCATTCCAAATTTGATAAAAATATTTTTGTTTAAAATTTTTGAAACACTCAGAGCATCACAATGAGGCTACTAAGATATAATTTTTTCTTGAAGATTGTACAAATGGTCCTATTAAAATCTAAACCCCATATCTAAAAAATTTCGACTTACAAAGTAAAATTTAAAGGCATCTCATCTCTTTTAGAAATATTGCATACTCTCTGACATCGATCACAAGCTTTCACATATGTATTAACATCCTTAAACATTGTAGACCAGTAAAAATCATAGTATAAAATTTCAAATGAAGTCTTATCCACTCCAAAGTGTACCGAAAATCAACTTTATGATATTTTTGTATAATTTCCTGGGTATCATTAATTGGTACACATCATTGAGAGACCGAGTCTCGATATTTTTTATATAAATAAGGGTCATTCCAAAAGTAAAATATTGCATCATAAGTAAATTTGTTCTTCTTGTGGTTTGTTAGTCCGTGTGTTAAAATGCTTCCAACTAAGTAGTTAACTATATCTACATATGACGATCAAGAAAATTTTCATTTATATCATCCTCAATGTTTTTTTTTTTATTTTATCGTTCAAGTCTTGACAGATGATCAATTATTTGATTATCAGCACATTTCTCCTTCGACCAGCCAAATAGCTACGCTTTTTTTTAGTAACATTATCTTTGAGTATCCAAGTTGTCAATTCATGCATTGTAGGTGGAGTAAAACCAGATCTAAACTTAACAACTTCTTCATAGGCATATAATATGGGTCAGTGGCAACATTAAACGTTAATCCTACTAAGTAGCAGAATTTACCAATTAACTACATGCTTTTTTTTTTCTTTCTTCTTTTTTTTTCAGTTGGAATTTAGAAGATGGTGAAAGAATCCATTGGACCTCCAACTCAAGATGACTGCTGCAATGAGTCAAATAATGATGAATTGGTGGCATTTTTACTTTCACCAATATTTGTTGCACTGTTTATAATCTTACTTAATAAACTGTCACATTGTCCTTTGACTTTTGCATCTTTTTCTAATGCCTTCTTACATTGTGCATGGTTTAATGCCCTTGTGTGTGCTGGCAATATGTTGCTTCATCCTATTTACTAGTCCACTACACACTTGATTACAAAACTAACATCTGATATACTTTTCATTGAGTATGCTAATTTTATATTGCCACACAAAGTCCTTCTTACTAGTGTGACTACTATCAGTCACGCAATCTTCCTCATCCATTACAACATTACGGTTTACTACAAACATGAAGAAAACTAACAAAATTGTGGTTTACAATAGCAAGAGTATTCTTTAGCAAATGTTTAACATGAAAAAAAATTTGTATTTTATTGTAACTATAGTGAAGTTGTTGTAGCAACAGTAAACTCCAATGCATGGACGAAGCAGAAGGGCCTGTGACGGCAGAATTGCCTGCATGGGAGACGAAACAGACAGTCATTCAAGCGGTATGAAGTAATCCTTCATCGAGACGAAGAAGACGAAGTGAACGCCTGCTATGGGAGCGAGGAAGCAAACGATGGCGGGATCTTCTGTGACTCTATGTGGAGGGAAGAAACAAAGAGTACGAGAGCCGTAATGGAGACCTCACACGATGCGAATTGGGTAAGTATGCCGAATTAGAGATATTTTTCCCATTTTATTTGATTAATAGGTGGGGGACATTCCTACGCTTACGCCCTGTGAGGCCGAAATTAAGCTTCGGGCATTTCCAGGTTGATGCCCCGTGAGTTTTACGCCCCGCTCATAAGCTTGGATAAACTTAAATTTGTACCTTTAAAGAAACATCCTCATAGATCTACAAGGATCTCTTTAATAATGCAACTCATGGTTACTAACAATAAAATTTCAGTTAGATTAGGCCTAGTACCTCTTCTGACCATGTAGATCAGAGACCAAGATAACCAAGAACGATGGAACACTGATATCCTGATCAAAGCATCATCATTCCCCCCAACATCCAATTTAAGCTCCAAGTGATAAATTTTACAACATAATCATATTTTTGTTACTACTAAATGCCAAATCTTCATAGTTAAATGACTAGCCTTAATTGAAAGTGTTCTCCATATTTTCGTGAGAAATAATTAACCATAGAGGCTTACGCATCTGGGAAACATCTAACCCTAGATCAAAAAGATCTCGCAAGAATGAGGTGAAATCTCTGGGCAGTGTCTTATCTACAAAAATTAGAGCCTTGAAAAAACAGAAAGCAAGACATTGGAATTTTCTGTCCGTAACCAGTACTATCATTGTCATTATTCTACTAATTTAGAATCAGCTTTTAAGAGTCCTCATTTTAAGCAATAAACACATTTCCTGGGTCATCAATTTTGTCAAGCGGGACTGAAGAGTATCTATAATAAACCAGGATAATTGGAATAACCCAAGTAGTTTTGGGCTGTGTAAACAGTGCTTCAAATACACTACACAAAGGATGAAGGGAAGAACTCATATTAATCTCTCGTAAGCAATTACACTAATTAATCTAATTTACAAAGGAAGCAAAAATATTTTGAAATGTAAGCTACCGGAAGAAAACTGAGGCATACCCACTGCATGCCCTCCCATTTTTCATTCTCTTACGAGCTATAATGCCTGCAGCAGTTTAAGAATTATGATGACTTCCAGCTAAATTCATGATTATCTCTTCTTGGTATTTGCAACTAAAGGAAACTCCACAAGAACAATAAAAGATGATCTATCTGCTTCCCTAAGATATTGTACTGTGCCATTCATGATCTTCACAAGTTTCTGACTTAAGAACAAACCAAGGCCCTCCCTTGAAATGCCTGGATTTTGGTGAAACATCTCCTGCACCAAAGTCTCCGGAATGCCTGGTGCAGGGTGAATAATCCTGAATCAAAGACATCAGGATAGAATCAAACAATTTAAGAAGTTGACGATAACCCGCCATTAACTGAGATTAAAATTTCACTTCATGTAAATAATAAGATGTGATTCAAATTTTACCTGACATCAAGATGGACGATCTGCACTCCAGTTGCTACATTTTGTTTTCTTGGGATGGCACATAGAACTACTGATCCTCCAGCCTGTGGGCTGAACTGAATTGCATTTACAAGGATGTCTGCCAGAACTTGCTGAAGCCTTAAGTTGTCACCATAAAGATACATAGAGGAAATTTCTGCAGGAGAATCATGAACAAGTGAGATCTGACGTTCCCTGCTTAGATCCATCCCCTGGACAATGACCGCTTCAAGAGCGTCCCCAAGGTTAAATTCTACCATGTTCAGCTCCAAATAGCTGTTTAAGAGAAAGTAGAGCGAGCAAATTTCATTGGCCGCACATATAAGTTAATTCGATAATTTTAAAAAGTTGAACAGTAGTAAATGGGATAATGAACCATTTCGTAGGACTTCAATTATGCCAGAAAAAAAAAGTGTCGTGAGAATACCAAACCAAACAAACTATTAGACCATTCAAAGCTAACGAGTATGAATATATTTCTAAAATTATAAATGTACTTAATTCATGCTTATATATTTCCAGCAAATATCACATCTAATGATACCACAAGAGGCAGAAATTGCATGAAATATAATGCGCAGAAGTTTTCGTCATCATTAGCCTTATGCCGACAGCAATAGAACATGGAAGTATACTCACGTATTTTGAATAAATGAATGTTCCAAACTATAACAAGACCATTAACTAAAATAATAATTATGAAATGTACAAAATATAATATAATGTTATCAAACTGATATTGCGGAATGATTACAGTATTGACAAAAAACCAAGTACAATACATGGAAAATAAAACCATAAGTTATATGTTAAACATCAGATTAGAAGATGGGAAAACTACAGCAGACACCACTGATTTTGGTATATATCATGTTGAAACATTAATGCACAAATATGCTAACATACGTACGTTGAGCGCAAAATAAAAAAAAGGGAGAAAGGAAAAAATATAAATTAATTAATTAATTAATTAATTCAAAAAAAAAAGATTTCACCTCCTCCGGGAAGTTCAAGCACGTGTCTAGCTCGACAAATTCTCCCGCTCTTCCTCGGTTACAAATAGATAACAAGTCTTTCTTTCATCCCCCTGGCTCACTTCCTAACAACCGCACGAAGCCCTTGCAAAACCTTCGTCTTTGCACTGTTCCCTCTCCGCTCACTTTTAAAACCACAAAAAACCACCTAGCCTTCCTTCTTCTTCCTGTTTGTCGCTACTCCCTCATCTCCACTTTGTCCGATTCTATTCAAAGCCCACACCCATTGCATCCCTTCCCGCTTCCTTAATTACGGTGAACAAATTAAACCCAAAACAAACCAGAAGAACAAGCAACAACGGGATCGTACTGAATAACGACCTGAAAAGCCCTCATCATTCTTGCAGCAGGAAGCCGCCCAGCTTTCTCTTCCGCTTTACCCTAGCCCCGCATGCGAGAGCCTCTATGCCTAGCCTGAAGACGATGCACTCCTTCGCAAAACGTCCCTCCCTGCGTCAGAATCCACGCCTTCACAGTTCTTCTCGCCATCGAAAAATCGCAGGCCTACTTCGTCTCCCCTTTCGTACCGCAATTCTTGCGAAACAACTGCGTCAAAGGCTAGCTAGGAAATCAACACCAAGATTGTGATGCACAGCACCTTTGAAATCCCCAACTCCTGTCCGCTGAAATTTCCAACTCCGTTGTCCCTCCCTACACTGCCTCATACGTGACCCAATCCGTGTTGCCTTCCTTGCTCCTGAGTCGTTTCTCCCGGGTGTGATCCTTCTTGCACTAAACTGAAACCACAACCCCTCTACCAAACTTGAACCAAGCTGCACCCTCTGCCCTAACCGGAAATTGAGGCTGCTCAATCCTGGCCGCGCGCCCTTTCCGACACCTTGTTGGTAGACAAAATTTAACACAAGCACCTACAGACACATACCCGAGCCTCTAATACCCTAAGGCTAGCATTTCTCTTTTTTTATTATTAGTATCAAGATTGTATATTACATAAAATTCATAAAAAAAAGAAAAAAAAATCGTTCTAATTGTTTATTTCATTATTTCATTATTCGTCGTTGTCATTGTAGATGGTTGTAAATATAATCGCTTCACTCAAGAAAGTAAGAAAATGGGCCAATATGACAATTTTTTTGAAACCCCTTAGAAATTAAGTACCATTTGGAAGAAGTGCAAACTAAATTGAAAGGTTTTATAAAATTATAGATTTAAAATGCTTGTCCTGACAATCACGAATACTCGTCTTTGGGAATAAATTACCATTCGAAAAAAATAAAGTGCTGCTCAAGGAAATGCTTGCTTGTGATTTGACTTTTTTTCAGATACATTGAAGCCTATAGTGCCTTTTAAGATTATGGGTTTACATGCATGTTTTGCTCTTCGGCCCTCAGTATTTCGTGACACTTACCAGGGAGTCTTTTAAGACAGTTGGGAAAGTTGACATTCTCTCGGTGTCTCCTAACAAAGGTGGATGCCGAGAGGCTACTAAATTTTCAAGTGATTATGTCACACTCCATCTGCCCCCCTCTTTTAAGAGTCGACTGACGTGCAAAAGAGAACAATTTGAACAAACTAAGTTCTCACCAACATTCATCCAAATTTATAGAATCAGAACCTAATGGTGAAGAATTACTCTAACTAAATTGCTGCAAACATACGTCATACATTACATTTCATAATTAATTCATATTCATACTCAGAAGCGTGAAAAATAATATAATCAAAATATATAATTATATAAATCTACTAAATCCAACATAATAAAGGTATGTACCGACAAACTGTTATCATGAAGGGCAATTAAACAAGTGTTGCAGCCTATAGAAAACCTCGAACCCCACATCAAAAGGTTTCCCAATATGAGGGTGAAATCTCTGTGTAGTGTCTTATCTAATATTTCATCTGCCTTCTGAAAATTTGACCCTTAAAGCTCTCTCAACAAACAAATGTGAGAGTCTGGGTGCGTCGAAATTTTTGAAGCACACAATGTAACCTTCAATAATTAAATTTTATCTCGTCATTCAAGAAAAAGTAATGCAAAATCATTGAGAAGCAAGAAAATCATGCCTTTACGCCAAGATAGTATTTGTAATAATATAAATAAAAGATAATGATAAACAAGCTATAATTATTCAATCTATTACTGATCATTATATCCTATTTACCCACAATAGATATGCATCCAGCAATGCTTTTTGAAAGTTAAATAACATGTTGCCATAAACCAGTAGAAATTATGCCTTCAGAATAGTTGTGTGCCCCAATATTCATTTTTTTTTTTAATAATGCACATCAAATGGAATATATGGTATGTGCTCTATGAGGACTTGAGAAACCAAGTATTGAAATTTACTGTTTTTGCAGGGTGATTTCGAGTTCAAGGCCTCTAATCTAATTATAATAAGCAAAGTAGCATTAGTAAAATGAAAATAGAGTACATGCCTAGTTTATAGATTTTTTAGAAGAGAGAACAAAATTTAATGCAACAAATGTAATAATAAAAATGCAATGCTGACAAAAAAAGAGGCTACGTAGCAAAAAAAAATACTAATAAACAAGGTGAATATAAAGTAATAGAAATAAATTTATAGCGAAACATTCTTAATAACCAACTATAAGAAAGAAAAACAAAAATCATATACTATTCCTATAATGCAATCAGGTACGTCACAAATCTATACAGCATCAATGACACTTGTCGATCAATCATTAACTAAAGGAAAGAATAAGAAAAAGGAAACAACCAAGTAATAATCCTCTCTCCTGAAGAAAGAAACTGTCTCACCCCCATAATGCTTCAAGCCCCACACCCATCATCCAAAACGATTAAAAAAACTTCATATCCATAGAATTATAATTTATTTTAGGGAGGACCATTATTTGAGGGTATATGCCCATGCTGGACAAAGATAACCACCTGGATATCATTACCTGAAGCAAAGAGCCAGCAGAGCCCAAAAATCATAAACTTGTGCATTGACAGAGTTTAACAAAAACAACAACAACAATATAGAAAAATTTAACCCAGGGAAATGGTAAACTTAGATCTTCAATACACACGAAATCTTATAACAAGGTTAAGTTAGAGCATATTTTATTTCAAGATGAAAAAGTGAAACTAAATTCGCATTAAAAAAGCACTAAACTACCAAAATAACAATCAAGTTTCAGTTTATTTATTTGAGCCCACACAACTAATGTTTCTAATAATTGTGGAGTTTGAGAATTGCATCAACTCATGAAGATGACAATGCTATTAAAGTATCAAGATATCATTAACTACAACAACAACAAAGCCTTAATCCCACTACGTGGGGTCGGCTACATGAATCCTTTTTCTCCATTGCATCCTATTTAGTGTCATATTTTCATTTAATTCTAATAAATTAAGATCATTTTTTATACAATAAGCCCGAGTCTTCCAACAAAAAAGAAAAATTTATAATAAAAGAATTATGGTGTATGTTACTTTTAGTGATTTTTGTTCTTCCAACTACACGTCTCAGTGCTAATTTTTATAATATTAAGAAAAAATGTATTGCAACGTAACATAGTTATAATAAACATTACATACCATTGTTCAATGTTTTCCAAGTTCGTATCATCTAAGATCTTTTCCAACTGCTCCTGACACAGGGCGCTTGTCCTAATAAGCTTCTGCTGCTGCTCAGTTAGCTCCGATGCCTCCATCAAATTGTGTGTAAACACAATTCCTCTTAGGGGATTCCGAATTTCTTGGCGAAGGTGAGCCAACTCCTTTAGACTGTTCATTGCAGCATGTTCGGACATTCTTTGAACCTGCAAAGCATGCTGGAGCTCTGGACTGGCCACGTGCAAAAAGCACAACACTCCTGTAACCTTCTCTTCAGCATCTGTTTTCTTGTTTGCAGATAGCAATGCTTCCACATACTTGTCATTCGTATTATAGAGCCCAAAGAGAAATTTCTCCACATCATGCCCCGCAATGGCCCGATTAAGCACAATCCTAAGCTTCGTTAAGGTGTCATGATCTTTGACTCTACAGCCAGAACTCTGAAGAGTAAAAACCTCCCCTATGAGCATTTTACCTATGGCATCCTCTCTCTTCAAACCAGAAATTTCTTGCATAGAAGCATTCCATTCAGAGCAGCAACCATATGCATCAATCATGAATATTGGTGGAATGAGAGCACTTGGATTTCGGATTATTGCAGTATAATCACCTTGAATACGAGTATACTTATCCATGACCATTTTATGCTGTGTCATATCTTGACCAATAAAACAAACTCCCACCACAATATCATTCAGGTCATGGCTACAACAAGCATTGACTACTAAAATAACAGGTCCATTTTTTTGTTTAGGGCCGAACGTTTTAAGTTTGATTTCTACATTCTTTTCTTCTTTCCCTGTCAGTAACAGTAGAAGTGCTGAATGTGCTCATAAAAACAAAAAACAATTTTTCTTACAAATGAACTAAACCATAGATAAAAAAAACATAAGGATTACAACAGGATAAAAATTTACCTTGCAATGCTAAGCTAAATACATTCTTTGCCGCATCTGAAGTTTCATCCTCAACAAGGTTGATAAAAGGCATTCCAATAGCCTCTTCGGCAGACAACCCTGTAAGCTCAGCTGCCTTTGTATTCCATCCATTCAGGGTCCCCAAAGAATCAACAGCTAGAATTGGCACTGTCGCAGTCTCAATGAGACGAACCATTTCTGTAGTAACAGTACGAAGCTCCTCCAAACCTTGAATTTTCCGTTGAGCATAAGTTTCCGCCTGCACTATGGACTTTGATTCAACAGCTACAATCTCATTTTGGAGCAAACCACGAAATATAAGCTGCAACGAATGAATTGCATCCATCTCAACATCTTCCCATGGAAGGCTTCGATTTTTTACCACCTCCAGAAAAGCTTTAAAAGAAGCCCTGGGATGCATTTTCCCAAATTCATTTTCTTTGTCAGCAGGTTCATCCTTGGCTCCTCCCCATTTGATTTCCTTGGCGGTATGTGGTCTAAACCAAAATATGAAATCCGACGAAGTGATTTTAATTGCTGCCATTCCACAAACAGAATCTCCAAGGGCATCAGCACCAGGATAACCTGCTTCTGTCAAGCTGTCTGTGCTTAATCCTGTAGATCCATCATGGCACTCTTGAAGCCAAGCAATGATATCTTTTATCTGAACTTCAGTAGGGGTTGTTCCAAGTAGCCAAAACTGCTTACGGTAATAAAGGGCAGCGCCTTCACACTTAACAAGATCCATTACATTAGGTGACTGTGTGAAAATACTGATTGGAGAATCTCTAAGAATCATGTCACATATAACAATCTGTGTCTGAAGTATATGCTTCTCCTTTGTTTGAGCAGCTAACTCAACTTCTTTGTTCAGCTGTATTCCAAAAACTTGAAGCAAGAATTCACAAGCATATCTAAGTGGGAATGGTACAAATCTAGGACTTGTGTGATGACAAACTACCAATCCCCAAAGCTTCCTTCCCTTTGGCTGCTGATCACAATCCCTCGTACCGTCATCATCGTCATCATCATTGATTGTAATGGATAGCACGAGAGAGGCAATTGACCCCATGTTAGCCATGTACTGAGCATGACAGCCATGAGGAGCTCTCAAGGTGGAGCCACATAGGCTCATAGGCTGAGCAAACCTATGATCCTGTATGACTTTGACAGGCTGAGCAGAGCAATCACATATCATCCTAACTTTATTCTTCATGAACAGAAATCTTGAAGCCTGTGGTATATCAGTGGCCGGGTAATGCAAACCAAGATAAGGCTCCAAATCAGACCGGCGGCACTCAGCAATAACTTCACCATGCTCATCTTCATGGAACTTGTAAACCATCACCCTATCATAGCCTGTGAGTTCATTCACTTCCCGAACCAAGACATCACACATAAGAGATATGCTCCCACTAGGCAAAGATTGCAACCTTGAAATGGCCTTTGCAGCTAGTTTATATGATTTAAGCGCCCCAGCAGCAGTCACCGGTACATCTGTTGGATTAACAGGCTCCAACTCTATAACTAATCCTTCATTAATCCTATGTAGAATTGCATAAAAGGGCTTCCCGGAGTTTCTGCAATGCACTAGTATGGGATTAAGAAGATTGACATCAGCAAAGCTTGCAGCTTTCTGCAACGCAATAAAGCTAAGGGACCTAAAAAGAGAGCGGGCATCCATCCCAATTGTTAAAGCATCCCGCTGTTCAATGCTGGGGACTGCATGGGGGGTCAAATCAAGCATCTCGGGGGCATTCTCACTGTATGCAATGACTACAAATGTTTGGTCATCAACTGCTACCATGCACCCAAATGGTTGAATGCACTGCCCTCTCTGCATTCGTTGGAGATAGGCGGAAACTGAAGAAGAGGGTATGCCACTGCTCTCTCCACCCTCGCCACTTGTTGAAAGGTTCGCAGCACCCATTGATATGGAGTAATCAAAGGGCTGGCCTGATTCCTCGAACTCAGCATGGAGCTTGGCGTCTAAGGATGTCTGAGCAAAAACCCTAGCGGTATGTTTGGAACGGGCTGAGCTGCCCCTGGAACAGCTCTCCTTGTTTGGCTTTGATGACATATCTTATGAAATCCAATCACCGGCGTATCCACAAAATCAACGCAAACAAGTTTATGAATGCCTCAGAATATGCATTGGAGATTCTGAACCCCAGCTCAATGGACTGTACACATAAATCAGAGCCCTAAGTTTAGACCAACCCAAAAAAATACCACACAAAGAGAGCAAATAGAGTAGAAATAAATCTATAAAATCGAAAGGGAACAATCAACAATACATGTGTTGGAACAAACCGTAAGTTTTCTCCAAGATAGTTACTTCGTTTTGATAAACATAGAAAGTGATGGTACGATCCAAGTAGAGTCCCCATGAATGGGTTCTAATCCGCTCAGCAAATTAGTGAGGGAAAACGATAACAGGGAAAATGATGACCTAATCCTCGTAAAAGCATCACAACCTTGAAATAAAATGTTCTTCCCAAAACTATACAATAAAAAAAAACCTGATTCTTCTTTCAAGCTTTCCTTTTGAACCACGAGAACAGTTTTGCGCGACTAATCAGACAACTAATGCAAGGAAAGCTATTAAATTTCCATGAACAGAATGAAAATTAAGAACAGAGTAGCCTTCGATTAAAGAAATTATTTAGCATAAAATCAAGTACAAGGAGATCGTCAGTAAAGTAGGCACCTTCAAAATATGATGAAATTCAGTAATGAAACCCATCTTCCTTGTTCTTTGCCAAAATAAATAGTAGGGATTTTTTATGTCTTCATAATCCTACTTTAAAATTTACTTTTTATTAATTTTTTTTATAATTTTCTTGAGAAAAAAATGCAGTGCAGCTCAGAGGATGATTACTGACTAGGGCTTTCGTATTATCTGTTAATTATATTATATTATCTTGGTATTCTTATAAATAAAAAAATTAGGATGATTTCCAGGTTTCTTAACCTGCAATGTAATCAAGAATTTCAACAATTACCAATAACAGTCAATACCGCTACATACGGTGAAATTGTTTGTATCGTGCGAACATTTCCTTCAAATAATTAAAAAGTTTAAACATATATGGGTAATTATTATATTCACTGTCAACCTGATTTCAGCGACAAAAATGGTAATTTAAGAGAAATTACAATTCACTTAACAACGGAAAGTAGGCATAACTCCATTTATGTGCATCAAAATAATCGTATTGGATTTTTTGTGGGCCCGCCACCGGACCAAACCACGTGACGGGAACACTTGCTGGAACAGAGTCCACATACTTCACGAGTGGCTAAAACTAGATGCACAAACATCTCTAGAGCATGGTGGGGCTAACCTCACCTGATCTTCTCATCCGATTTTTTTTCTTGATTAAACGAAATTAGAAAAATAAACTAATTAATGTAAAATTCAATAAATAAATAGAAATAAAATGTAAGGAAACATCACACACAAAAAAATTTGATTTGTTAAATATGCATGCATGTATATATATATATATATATATATATATATATATATATATATATATATATATATATATATATATATATAT